>CM039672.1:104430947-104838604 GCA_022496015.1 Hordeum marinum
CGAGGCGAAGCCCCTGGTCCGACCAAGGTGGTGGAGTAGGTCGGCAAGGTGACGCCGAGATGACCGCGTGACGGCGGTCAAAGTCAATTTCCCGCACTCATATAATAGTGCAAGCCAAAAGTTATAACAAAGAAAGATAATAATATATTAAAAAAATCTTCTACTTAGTTAATTTAAGTGAAGCAAATAAGTAAAGGAATATGGCCTGGGTGCCGAGGTGCCTAAACGAAGAGTTCGGCTTGACGAAGTGGTGATGCTGCAGTGTCGATTTGGCGAGATGAAGTCCTCGGTCCAGTTAACGTGGCGAAGCTGTGATCGACGGACGCCGAAGTCTCATGCAGGTCGGCTGGTGACGCCGAAGTCTCATGCTAGACAAGGTGTTGAAGCAGGTCGACTAGTGACACCGAAGTCTCATGCCAACCGAGGTGTTGAAGCAGGTCGGCTGGTGATGCCGAAGTCTCATGCTAGCCGAGGTGTCAAAGCTGGTCGGCTGGTGATGTCAAAGTCTTCGGAGCGGGTTGATGAGGAGATGACGAAGCCCCCAGTCTAGCCGAGGTGACGGAGTAGATCGGTAAGGTGATGCTAGAGCCCCATGCCAGCCGACGTGTCAAAGTAGGTCGGCGTGGTGGACGTCAACTTGAAAAAGTAACGGCGCGGCGATGCTGACACGGGTCGGAATTCGTGACGAGGTCGATGCTGGCTTGATGAGGCAATAGAGCGCCCGACCCATACAACCAACGGATGACGAGGTTCGCTTGATGATTATTTGGCCCTCGCGATGCCGAACTCTTGGTCGGATGACCGAGATGGTGAGAAAATTTCCTTCAAAAAGGACGTCCGATAGTCCGTTCATGAAAAAGATGAACTCATGTCGGATTCGTTTTCACGCACGAAATAGATCCAAAATTTGTTGTACTAATCAGATGTTTCCTGGAGTTTGGACGGTCGAATCGAGCTGAAATTTTGAGGGGTCATCGATATAGGAATTCCGCAGCCGATGAACGATGGGATTTTCCAACGAACGTCCGACCTAGACGCTGGACTCCTCGCCCTAAACTCGTCCAGATTCGATAGGGCTTCGGTAGATTGTAGATCGCCGAAGATTCCTCCACCGGAATGCGAAGAAATTTTGCAGGGTTGTTCTAGACTCAATTCCACACAATTACATCATAGCAATCGTCAAAACGACACTCGACGAGGCAGGGACGACGAACATGAATCCGCTATCCAGAAAAACTGCATGATCATGTGAGGGCAATGTTGACGTTCAGTCCCCGAGAACCATGGAGGATTCTTCCATGATCTTGATTGAGATTGGAGTTGATGTTCATGAAGACACCCATCCGATCTATATGATCCGACGTGGAGCGCAGCCCTCGGCATCACCGAGGTGACCAGTCAAGCCGGCGACGAAGATGCCGACGTTGACGATGTAGCTCGGTTCCGACGCGTAGATCGTGATGGAGCCGATCTGAATTCCCATCACACCGCGGCGACTACCCAGCAGGCTCTCAATGAAAGCACCAATGTCGGTGTCAAAACCGGCATATCTCATAGTAGGGGTCCTAAGCTAGGCATCTTGGAGCGATGGTAACAGGGACACATGATTTTACCCAAGTTCGGGCTCTCTCAAGGAGATAATACCCTACTTCTTGCTTTTGATTGTATTGATATGGGGATAGTACATAGTACAAGTATCTACTACGAGATTGTAGTAATGAATATGAGATGTAATATCATGATTTATTGACTAGCCTGGCCTCGGTTTATAAATGCACCGTAGGCCTAGGTTTTAGAGGAGTCCTTATCTTGTGCGCCAAATCTTGTGGAATCTCCCTTGTATGCATCATGGTCTGCCCGAAGTGGCCCATTAGCGACTCATCATGGGGGTCCTCGACCAGACCCACTGGTCGGGAGACGACATGGAGAGTACCCCCTAGTCCAGGACACCATCACTTGGCTCTCCTATTGGTTGATAACCATGGTTCCCACTAAGGGAAATACTTATCTCAATTGTGTTGCATCTCCTCTCCTCTTTGGGGAAAATCACAACGCAACTCACAAGTAGTAATATGCCGCTCATATGGGATAAGGAGAAGAACACGACCAAGTTTTTGATGTGTGCCATGTCATGTGGTCGAAGCTGCACTTGGCCGTGATGGAGCGTAAGTGTCCCATCTATGGTCCCTATTTTATGCTTCTTATTGATAGGACTTGGGAAACTGCCTTTTCAGAGGAGATGTTTGTGCGTGGTGATCTGACTACTCATGAGGTAGTCCAACTAAGGTTGAAGGACAATTGGGGTACTCGTGCTGCTCCTGAGATGGAGGCTCCTGAGGGTGAGTATGAGGATGAGGGATGATGAGCCCCATTATGGGCCGCCCAACGATGAGTCATCTTGGGCTAAGAAGCTCAAGCAGAAGATGAAGAAGTTGTTTTGCATGGAGGCACATGGTCAGTACAAGGCACATGAGGCAGACAAGAAGGCTCGGAGTCACGACAAGATCATGATGAGGCATCGTGGCCTAGAGGTGGTCAGTGGATCTGAGGAAAGGATCACATATGAGGAGGAGTTGATTGCTAGGCATTCTAAGTGTCTTGACTCGGAGTAGGATCAACCTGCAGCTTCAACGGATTTTCCTACAGCTTCTGAGGACGAGTTCAACGAGCGCGGGGACTGGTGATGGCGCTCTAGAGCATGGCTACGACCTTGGATCGTCTTAGTGTTTTCTTCCCTTTTGGTGTTTCCATGCCAAAGGGCGAGAAAGTTTAGGGATTTACCGAGTCACGAGTGTACCTTATTTGCTTGCTTTCTTCGCTTGTGAACTCTTTTATCATTTGCTTTGGTTTGTGTTTGTGAGACCTTAAGACCGAGTCATATGGGGTGATACATATGCGACCCTTTTATCTATCTATGTTTGTCGAAGTACCTTGATAGTATGTGAGTTTGTGTTTGTATCTTGTGTCATATCTTTATGCTCACATACTATATCTTGCATCCACGCTTATCTCTCATGTTATGTTGATCCAAGAGTTGCCATGTCTATAAAATATTGGGGGAATGTTGATCCTAGTGTGTGTGCTTTGCATTCCAAAAGCATACCTAAATAGTGCACACATATAGGGGGGTCCGTCTATATTTTGTAGATGTTGGGTTTGCTTATTATCTTAGTATATCTTTTGTGCAAATCTTGCGCTGTTATCGATCCACCAGGGGGGGTTAGGGCATATTTCTTCCTTAGTGGTTTTCGTGATTGATGACAATGCTTTTGCGGACTAATCGTATGCATTGAGCGTTTCAGATAATCTATCATATGGCCCAAGACGATTCTAGCCCCTCGGAGCTGATAAGTGAAGACGGTTGTTTCCTGTGTTTCTTTTTTGGTGGATTTGAGTCGTAGGAGAACCATACTATTAAGAGGGGGTCCGCTTCAGAAAAGTTTTGGTGGAATCAACATGTACACATATTCATTTGCACCCTTGTTCCTTTACCACGTCGATGGAGTTGATCCTTTGTTTTACTTGCATTTGTCCTTAAGGCCCTAAGAGGTAGTACCGCTCTAGGCAGTGGTAGTACCCCTTATAAGCGGCAGTGCCGCTCTGCGGTACCACTTATTAGCGGCAGTGCCACTGCCCAGTACCACGGGCACTACCACTGTGTTTGTGGGGCTTGACTTTTCGTGTTGGGTTGCGTGATAGTGGGACGGTAGTACGAGTGGTAGTACCGCCCCCTCACTACCATTACACTTCCACTCCCTTCTGGTTCCATCGCACTTGCAACGGTGGTAGAGAGGTAGTGAGTGCGCGGCACTATGGCTTGTAAGTCGTAGTACCACTCTGCTGAGCAATAGTACCGCTTATGTGGTACTGCCCCACATCCCCTGTTCTTCTCTACCTTTATGGGCTCTCGAGTTGCAACCCGAGCGGTAGTACCGCTTGGGTCGCACTACTGCCTCGTGGCCTCGTGCCATTGCACTGCTCTATGAGCACTGCCACCCGAGCGGTAATACCACTCCTAGAGCGATCGTATCGCTTGCGTGCGGGCTGAGAGGTGGACAACGGTAGGATTTCATCCCACTATAAATAGGGGGTCTTCTTCCCCAAGAAGACTTACCTCTTCCTCCCCCAAACTCCATTGTTCCTCAAAGCTCCATTTTCGCCCAATGTCTCTCCCTAGCCAACAAAACTTGTTGATACTCTAGGGTTTGGTTGAGAGGGCTCCAGTCTACACTTCCACCAAGAGAAATTTTATTTTCCCCACTAATCCCTTGCGGATATTGTTACTCTTTGGTGTTTGAGCACCCTAGACGGTTGAGGTCACCTCGGAGCCACAATCCGTTGTGGTGAAGCTTCATGATGGTGTTGGGAGCCTCCAATTCGGTTGTGGATATTGCCCTAACCTTGTTTGTAAAGGTTTGGTTGCCACTTTCAAGGGCACCACTAGTGGAATCATGGCATCTTGCATTGTGTGAGGGGTGAGGAGAATATGGTGTCCCTAGTGGATTTTTGGGGAGCATTATGCCTCCAGACCCCTCCAACGCAAACGTACTTCCCCTCAAAGGGAAGGGATTTCGGTAACAGATCCTAGTCTTCATCGGCTCCACTTGTCGGTACTTCTTACCTTTACTTTGTGCAAGCTTTGTTTTGTTGTATCCATTGCTTGCTTGTATCATTGTTGTTACTAGCATCATATATGTTGCTCACCTAGTTGCATATCTAGACAACCTATTTGTTGCTTAGCCTAATTTGTTAAGAAAACCTAAATATTGGTAGTTGCCTATTCAACCCCCTCTAGTCAACCATATCGATCCTTTCAGTAAAAGAGTTTCCATCTTGTTTTATAACAATTTGTTTCCATCAAAACCATTTCCAAATCAAATCCATATGTTTTGTCAAGCTAGGGCGAGGAAGACATGTCTACAGTTTCAAACTATTAATGAGAACTATCCTGATAATTAGAGATGACAAGGTTTTTGTTTTACAAGCGCACTATGTCAACAGTGCAAGACTGGGGACTCCAAAGTGCATCTACCATCGATGCATATCGCTCGAAAAGGAAAGGTCTGAAATACAAGTGCGCAACCTATGACAAGTGCATTCAGTGGGAACTCCAAAGTGCATCTATGAATGATGCTTTCACGTTGTTGTCACATCCCGAGCTTACACTACATCGTAGATTCAACGCTCGGGGTAAACATGTGGCTAACCTATTCTAGGTTTAGCACTGTATTGCAGCAAAATGAAACATGGGGAAAATATTGATCAAAATGCAACTTTCCCGCTAATCGTTGATGTTCTTCACATAAACATATGTTGGCAATTGATGAAGTCCTCCCCCCATAATCTTGGTAAAACTACTCTTTGCTTTCCGAATAATCTATCATAAGTAAAGATTAATCATAAACAACCATATAATGCAATCAAACATACAAAAAGTGAAGTGCATGGTGTTAGTTTCATTGTGTTGTGAGATCATGTGTCATGTATTAACTCATAAGAAATTGGAAAAACAACATGGTGGTTATTACTTGGAGTACATCTGACATAAGGGTTCACATGTAAGTTTCAAATTAAAATGGTTCATCGCTTAAGGAGTATGTCATGCCAAGTTGTGGTTGCCAGCTTCAATAAACGAATCTTGAAACCAGAGTCTAAGTCTATGAATATTGGATAGCCAAGTTCATCTTCAAGTTTGAATGGCAATTCAAACTTGCTGACTTTTCATGGACTTGAATACACATTCGCTTGGCTAGGTTTCATTTTGATCTTGACTTATGTTGGGTTCAGATTTAAGTCTGAATTAGTTTGAACTCTTCAAATTCATATTTGAATTGGTTTCAAATAGTTTGAGTTAGGTTTAACTAGGTTGAATAAGTTCATTAAATTGGTCCAACTTATAATTCAATTTGAATATGAATTAGGGTTCACCTCATTTTAATTCAAATTGAATATAGTTTAAAATGTTTTTTGAATTTGAATTCAAGTTAAGTTCAAAATATTAAAGCTAGTTTAAGTTCACAATATTTCATAATTGACTAATATTGGTTCATGAATTCATTTCTAATAGCTTTCATTAGTTTGGATTAATTAAGTGACGTTTAGGTTTCCTTTAGATTTATATAAATTCAAATTATGTTTGAATTTTCCCTAAAGTCAAATACACACCCAAGAATGTTTTTCTAAAGTTCATTTTAAGTCGTACTTGTGCTATTCTATATTGTTTTTATGGACTAACCTATTAACTCAGTGCTAGTTTTTTTTTCTTGCCTATTTCTATGTTTCGCAGAAAAACCATACCAAACAAAGTCCAAACACGATGGATTTTTTTGATGATTTTTTTCTGCACCAGAAGAGACCCTAGAAGCTTAGAGGTGGCAGTAGACGATGTTGCACGAAGGCACAAGTTCACACGAAGGGTGCACCTGACATGCTTGTGGGCCCCTTGTGGCTCCGCCTGACCTAATTTCACCTCTATAAAATCCCTAAATTCAAAAACTACTAGAGGGAGATCCAAAACAATTGTATCGCCACCACAAGCCTCATTCTTTCGCGATCCTATCTGGAGACATTTTTCGAAGTTCTATTGGAGGGGGAATTCATCGCGGAGGTTGTCTTCATCACCCCCTTCATGATGATGTGAGTAGTTCTTCACAAGACCTATGGGTCCATAACACTAGCTAGATAGCTTTCTCTCTCTTTTTGTTCTTCAATATCATGTTCTCTTCAGAGATCTATTCGATGTAGTTCTCGCGATGCGTTTGTTGTTATCCGATGAATTATGAGTTTATGTTTAGATTATTAATTGGAAATAATTGAATCTGTTTAGACATATTATGTGTAATTTGATAGCTATGTCTTCTTTTCCAATCTATGAGTTTTCTTTGGCCAAGTTGATGATTATATCTTCAAAGTAAATGGTGCATAGTAGTATGTTCAATCTTGCGGTGTCCTTACACTGTGTCTGGAGGAGCTGCAAGGCACATGTTGTATTGTTGTTTGATACGTCTCCGATGTATCTACAGTTTTTGATTGTTTTATGCTATTATATTATCAATCTTGAATACCCATATACAATTATATTCTATTTTCTATTATTTTTGGGACTAACATATTAACTCAGTGCCCAGTGTCAACTTCTATTTTTTTGCCTGTTTTGACTTTTCATAAAAATAATACCAAACGAAGTCCAAATTGGATAAAAAATTACGGGAGTTATTTTTGGACCAGAAGAGACTCACAAAGCTTCGGGAGGTGGCCAGAAGAGGGTAGGTTGAGAGATCAAGGCGATCGGGTCCGATCGAAGTGGGTAGGTTTTTGTTTTATTTTTTTGCAAAAAAACTCCATTTCCACAACGATCCACGCATTTTGGTCAATGCCATGATGTCCACATTGGCATGCCCACGTGTCAACCTATGTAGACAAGTGGTTACAGTTACTGCATCGACTCACTTAAGCAACTTTTTTCGAGAGATTGCCATCATGGCTTACTTTAATAAATTAAATCACGCTTACATTGTGAACCAACAATGTCAAAATAAAACCAGGTGGATCATCAGTCCACACACAACTATCTAGATTACATTCATGGACAAAGTGTATGTGCTACCCGATTTGCTTCCCTTCGGCAATGCATAAATAAGATTGTGTCAAAGAGCTCGCTTGGATACATATGTCTTCAAATATCGGAGCAACAACTGTCGTATAGAAACCACCTTCCTAAAGAGTATTAATAACTCCTGCACAATCGGACTGAATTACTAATTTTTGACTGCCTATTTGATTTGCAATATGGATTCCATCTAGAACTGCCTGAGTTTCAGTTGTTTCCGCGTCAAGCACAAAAGCAATGAGCCTTGAACTCGCGCCTACAAATCTTCCTTTATCATCTCTGATTACCACACCCGTAGCTCCTGACCTCATATTAATATCGTACTTAGCATCAACATTTACACATACAAAGCCCTCAGACGTCCGATGCCAAGTACTTGATCTTGGCTGAATCTCTTTCCCTTGTGCTTTCGTGAAACTAGATACCAAGACTTGAATCGACATTGCCGCATGTAATAAAGATTGCACACTTTCTGCATGGATTGTCTGTCTACGCCTCCACCAAATATACCAAGCGACCGTTATGATTGTTTCTCTCAAAAACTTCACTGATGCATCAATTGGGACCTTGAACTTTCCAACCATCAGATAATCAAGGACCGCACTACCTGATCGATCTATCTCACATGCTTCAGTAACCACCTCCATCAGGCCAATTTTCCGCCAAATACCTTTTGCTCCCTCACATTGAAAAATAACATGTTTTATGTCTTCACAATATCTCTTGCAGACTGGACACTTACTGTTGTTCATTATATGGCGATTAAACAGAACATCATGACAGGGAAGAATCCCATGCAAACATTTCCAAGTGAAAATTTTCACTTTTGCTGGTACAGTGCACTTCCAAAGATCTCTCCAAACCATGTTCAAACCTGAAGATCCCGATCCATTAGATCTTTGCAAGGAGACTAGAAAGGTAGATTCCCACTCGATGTGGTATGCAGAACGAACTGAAAAGAAACCATTCTTACTGAATTTCCATGCCACAAAATCACTCATTCCATTCTCACTCAACGGAATCGCTAGGATTTGTCATGCATCAACCTCCCCAAAAATGGATCGAATTAAGTCAGCATCCCATACTTCAGAACTAGGATCAATCAGTTCATGGACATGTTTTAGCAAACAGTGACCTTTGGGCGTCAAAATCATTCCATTATTACTATACGGTGGCCACACACCCTCCCAAATATCAATTTGCTGACCATCTCCAACGCGCTAGATAGCTCCCGTGTTAAACGTATTGAGCCGTGACAATATACTCTGCCAAGTAAAAGATGATCCTGATTTAAGTTTAGCATTAACAATCTTGTCGTCAGGATAGTACTTACTTCTCAAAACTCTTGCACACAAGCTGTCTGGAGCCTTAATTAATCTCCATATTTGTGTAGCTGACATAGCTAAATTAAAACAATGAGGATCTCTGAAGCCCATTCATCCCAGGGAGGGGTGTTTTGGCTCCCGGATCCAATTGATCTTGAAATCTGGGCCATCCAGGTAAGCTGTTGGATGTGTGCCAAGCATTATTCGAATTTTGAAACACAAAGCTTTCACCAGGCAAACCAACGCATCTTCTTATTATTGATGTCATCACCCGACCAACACTGCACTATTGCATTTGTGATTTATTTACATATTCTTTTTGAAACCCTAAGTATAAACATTGCATATGTCGGAAGAGCTTGGGTAACTTTAACCAGTACCACTTTACCTCCAATGGATAGTGTATTTTAAAGTTCAGTTACCAAAGTGAGGCACCAAGTCAACTTTAGTTACTGCAGATGAATATTTCTCATGAAAAAGCACATGAGTGAAATAGGGACCCCAATGAAATAATATGTCATCTTTAGTCCTCTAGAAAAAAATAAAACTCTTTTACATAAGTTGGCGTGAATGAAAATTTTCCAATTAAAACCACTACAAAGGAATCCTAAGAGAAAAATGCCTAAGGATCAAACAGCCATCATAGAAGAAAAAACGTAAGGATTAGAATCCTCCAAAATAGTAGTTTTTGAAATCCTTTGAATCACAGAGCCCCTGTGTTGATCCGATACGTGTCCGACCAGAGCGGTTGATCTAACGGCCAAAAACAAAACAAAACAAAAAACATGAAGCCACTCCAAAGAGCATTCGTCAATACATATTCTGAGTTCCACTATTATGCTCAAATAAATTATTCTGAATTCCACAAGGCAGACAAACGGCGGGGTAGTCTCCGTGCCAGTCCACCGGAGGTGAGGTCCGGTCCGGTCCGGAGCAATACAAAAGCTCCACGTCGCCGGATCTCCACCAAGGCAAATACGACCATTTTCCGGCAGCAGAAAAGGCATTTTATTTCCGTAGGCGCACACGGCACGAGCCGCGCCAGCCAAGTGGTGTGCAACGCGAGACGCGTCACGGGCTCGCTCACGCCGGCCGGCCGGGAGCGAGCGGACGGCCCGATCGATCCATCCAGGTCGTCGTCGGCGTCGGCGTCGTGGTCGTCGCCTCCAGAAGCACGAGCCCAGCATAGCACGGCCGCAGAATATTCCACGTCCCTCCTTCCCTCTCCTCCCCACCCCCAGCAGCAATAAAAAAGCAAGCCAATCCCCTCCGCTTCCTCCGATTAATCAAACCGCGCGGCGGCGGCGGCGAGCGCGCGACCTGCGACCACCAGACGACCCAACCGACCCACTGACCCACACGGCCACACCACCGGGGAGCTCTCCCTTTTACGTCAATCAATCGAAACCCAGTTAAAGAACCTCTTAATTGCCCGCCAGGAGTTCCGCCAGGCTTATCTTCTCCGTCTCCTCCGACCTCACATCCCCCCTCGCCCCCTCGCCCCCTCGCCCCGCGGCTTCTGGGTTCCTTGGCGCCAAAATCCCCGCTTCCGATCCCAGGTAAATCCTCTCGCTGATCCGGTCGGCTTCGATTTGTCCGATGCGGTTCTTAGCCGCGAATTGTATGCGTGCAAAGATTCTTCTCCATGGATTCTTGATCCGCGAGGGAGCGGAGACAACTGGATTTCTGTGTGCGGGTGGGGGTGCTTTATTCCCCCCGGCTCCTAGGTTATTATGCTTTTAGTTTACCAGGTTCAAATTCTTGTCCGGTTCATTATAATGGAAGAATTCCGGCCTTATACAACCGCAAAGAGATGTAGCGGTAGTTCCTCGCACCCAGTTGGGATGTGGTGGGGAGAAAAATACTCTCCTTCCCGGGCCAACTGACGACAAGTTATCTGTTACTGCTCTTTCCATTATGGAGTATATAAATACCTTACTGAAATTATTGTTCGTGCAACGTCTTCCATATTTTTAGTTTATTACAGACACAGTTTCCTTCTTATAGACCATGACATGGTTTACTGTTGCTTAGGCCTTCAGGAAACAGGGGGCCTTTCATTCAGCGATTCCTGCTAAAGTCAGTTCGCCATGGGAGGCTGTGTGGGCAAGGTGAGTTCATGTCTGTTATTGAATGAATCTGTGTTATGTTCTTGAACTCCCAAGTAATTTGTATGTAATCTTTCTGCCCTCTTTCGGTCAGGGTCGTGGCATTGTGGAAGAAAAGCTTGATTTCAAAGGTGGAAATGTGCATGTCATAACAACCAAAGAGGACTGGGACCAGAAGATTGAAGAAGCAAACAAGGATGGGAAAATTGTAAGCAAACTAGAAATTTATTACAATGGATTACAGATATCATTTGCTTATTATAGTGTTTGGTATGAAGTACTTGGTGTTTATGTCTATCAGTTTACACCATATATATGAAATGTGAATAGGTCTAAGAAGTCCGTCTCCACACACTAATTCCACCATGCCCCTTGTTAGCCTGTAAAATAAGTCCGCCCTGCAAGAGAACACCATTGATGAGAATATGGAAATCAAGCAGAGATTTCTATGAGACACCTAAGCAGATAGTATAACCACATGCTCGAGCAGAAAGTGGGCACATGAAGGTGCTTAACTGTTGGGAGCCTATAGTGATTAGCTTGCTTGTTTTCTTAATTGTGCACTTGAAATCATGGACATGTTAACTAAACCATTTTCCCACAAAAGAAGTTTTCTTCAGGGGATATTTTCCTTAGCAGAGGGAGGTTCCCTGTAACTGTTCTCCCACTGAAATCCCGGAATATACATGGTTAGTTGTAGTTTTTATGATAGAAGTCATAGAACATGAAAACCATACGCTGTAAGCCCAGTGTTTATGTTGACCATTTTATTTTGGGCTGAGAAGTCCAGTGGCAAGATATGTGAACAACTAACAATTCTTGATGCAGTTTCTGGAGTTGCATCTGATGTACTCATCGATTTCCTCTGTAGGTTGTAGCAAACTTCAGTGCTTCGTGGTGTGGACCATGCCGTGTCATCGCACCTGTTTATGCTGAGATGTCCAAGACTTATCCTCAACTCATGTTCTTGACAATCGATGTTGATGACCTAATGGTAATTCCATCTTCTATTTGTTTGAATTATTCACTACAGGATAACATGACCCTAAAATGTCCAGTTGGACATCTAGCTCAGTTTCTATAACCATCATCACGAAAACCCTGAATATTTACTGCCACGCTCTTAAGTCACAAACCTTTCAGCCAAATTTGAAAGTATGCAGTACTGTAGCTTCTCATCTTGCCATTTCCTGTTTCGAAGAAATATGCAAACAGATAAATATTTGTTACTGCCATTTGTATGGAGTGTGACGGATTGTTTTTGTCATCCTGATAGCTCTGTGAATAACCATTTGGTTGATAACCCTGTGATGAACAACAGATTGTTCTGATGCTTCCAGTGTTGACCCGCCTTAGTAATTCTCCTTGTGACGATCTGCAGGATTTCAGCTCAACATGGGACATCCGCGCAACCCCGACGTTCTTCTTCCTCAAAAACGGGCAGCAGATCGACAAGCTCGTTGGCGCCAACAAACCTGAGCTCGAGAAGAAGGTGCAAGCACTCGGTGACGGCAGTTGAACCCTGCTGCAGAATTAGAACAGAGCCAGCTTGCCATGGCTTATATATCTGTACCGCCATGCTCGTGTGTCTTGTGTGTTGCGTGATAGTTTCCTGGTGTAGAGTTTCCTCGTGTGTCTTTTTCCGTCTAGACGATTTTTTTACAAATTTTGCGACACGCGTATGCATATGCTGTGAAACTGTAAGATGACCCTGTGCTGGTAAGATGCTAGTTTTGTGAGACGGTCGTGTGCAAGTGCTGGGGAGATTGTTTTGCTTTTGCTTGTGTGTTGTGTTGTGAAAACGCAGGCCTCCCTGGTATTTGTTCGGGGCTGTCTCGCGGCTCCACGAAATTGCTTCTTCCTCTTAGATTTGTATTTTGTATTGCCATAAGCTGCTTCCGTCTGTCTGACGTTTGCGCTAGGCGTGCTTGCTCGTCGATGATCACCGAGAGTTGGCTTGGCTGTTGGCTCCGAGCATAGTATTTCTTCCTTGTCACCCGTTAATTGAAAGCTGATTACTACGCGCCTTTCCAAAAATTTGGCACGACACCTGTGTTGTTTTCCTTGAAACAAGCATCCTCGTTTGTTTTCGCTTTTATTTTGCAAACTACTCCTACAGTACTGTAGTCTAGTGTGTTGGACAGACACGCACACACGCTCAACGACGACACCCAGACCCAGGAGGGATCCGCAGCCGCAGCCGCGATCCGAGGCTTTCCTTTTCCCACACCGGCAGCGGGCCCTACCACTCACTTTCCCCAGCGACAGGCTCCATCCCCACGGTCACCCCATGCCATGTGCCCCCCCAGCGAGCGAGCGAGAAGCGCCACCATCATTCGAAAGTCGAAACCGGCTGACTAATTTACTCAGCAACGTTAATGCAGATGGCAGTTAATTGCCCCTCTCGGCTCTCCCGTTCCCGTGGCGTCCAGCTCATCAACGCTCGGAGCCCGGCCGAAAACCCCCCGTCCGCCCACGCCTTCTTGGGCTTTAGCGCCCCCCGCCTCGCCTCGCCTCGCCCAGCGTAACCTCTCTCCCTCCCTCCATCCCTCCCGTCCCCGGCCTCCACCTCCATTCCCGCCGTGCCAAGGTCTGGCCGCCGCTGCTGCTCGAGGGGCGAGACGACGTGGTCGGGCGGATCTCCGGCGTACATCGGTAAATCCCTGCGGCTGCACGAATCCCTTTGCATCGTCTCCTTCTTCCCCGTGCGTGATGATACTGTTTGGGCTTGTCGCGGTGAGCCGGAGCGGCGATTAGGAGGGGACTGGGCGCTTCCTCGTTCCCGTTGCTGGGAGTCCTAGCCGCCGCCACGGAATTTCCGCTCATCTTACCAGCTAGCGGGAGATCGATCCGTGGTGCTTGTTTTTACAGCGTCTGCTCTGCTCTGTGAAGATGCAGTTGATAACGATCCCGTGCTTGTGTTGGCTCTGCTGTGATGTTGTTCGTCGCGCCGCGCCCCGTCCTCTCGCTGGACGCTAGTTCCACGCCATGGCTTCAGTTTCCTTAGATCGATCCAACGCACACAAAATTATGTCGATTTTATTTCTGCTTTCGGTTATCGGTACAGAGGCCCAGTTGTTTCGCGTTGCATCTATTGTGTCCCGCACAAAACAGCTTAGCCCTTATGTTCTGATGACTATGACTGGGACCCTTCACGATCACATGGTGGCAGCCCCCTCGATGCCCTCACGTGTCTATTATCTAGGCATGCCCCCGCCATGTCTCGTCGATCCCGGATCTTCAATAACATCGAGTTCATTCAGCACTGTTCCTGATGGCCTCTTGCGTGAATAATAGTAATGTCGACAGGGGCGTTTTTGGTTGCACGTCTGCGGCCTCTTGCCTCAACCCCAAAGCTTTGGATCAAGGTGGGATGCAATCTTTGCTGCCCATTCCTCTTGTCCGACTGAGATTGTTCCCAGTTCACTGAATCAAGTTCTGAGTGTCCCGACCCACCTATCAGGCAGGCACACATAGCTGTAGCTGCTGTGTCCTTTGCAGTTGGACATTTGACACCCAAGTGCCAGCCGTTTTATTCTCTGAATAGGGTTCTCTTCTCGGATAATTGGTAGCTACAAGATCTGATCAGCGTACCTGTCAGTCTGCTCTTTAAATATTTGCCCAGTTTATATGCTGTATTTATCATTCTGGTCTTAAGGAAGCTGGCATTATGGATTGTTGCTAATGTTTCCTTGTGATAGCATGCATGCGTGTGTTCATTCATTTTTGAATTGCTTATTGAAGAGCGGACGTTTCCCCTTTCCAGAAAAAAATGTCACTGTCTTTCACTCCCTGTCACTGTTCTTTAGATGGCTAATCATTGTCAGTCATGGGCTTCCCACAGCTCTGGTCCCCGGGGGTTTCGCATCCTATTTATCTACTCTTCCTGCCATACACTCGTAACTAGGATATAAGTTTTGTTCATTTGAGAAGGATTGTTATTTCCTTGGTCTTCTTATGTAGTGTGTGAAAGGCTTACTCTGTTGGCCAGATCATTGCATATCCCCTAGCTAATCTTTCCCCGTCACAGGCAAGTCACTCAACTGGTGTTGTCCTGAGCTTGTTTTGCGAGCAACTTTATGTTTCTGCATTTTGTTTAATTTCCCCTTTGATCCTGTGTTACATTGCTATGAATTCTGAGACAATTGGTTTTGTGGTTTCTGCAGTAAACTGTCTTATAGATTTGTATTTGATTTATTTGAAGTACTTCACTTCTGTTGTGTGTATCTTGTTCTCCCTTCTCACTTGTATATCCATTTGAATCATTATCAGGCCTGCATAACAGAGAGGATTTTCTTATATTCTGGTGAAGATGAAAGGAACTCAAGGGTCACAATTAAGGAAATCCCGTTCATGGTGGTGGGATAGCCACATTAGTCCAGAAAACTCCAAGTGGCTCTCAGAGAACTTACAAGGTAATGAATAATGTTTCTCAGACGTTCTGTTCTTGTCTTGCATACTGGAATTAGACACATTGTTTGATCTGAATTTGGATACCTTGTTGTTTGCTAGACAATAGTGATGTGCAGGACTTCGTTCATGTGTGATTTCAGTCGTCTTTTCTAGTCTAACAAGCTATGCCATGTTGTTTTCTGAGTAGTATAACCTTTCTTCTAACTGAACAGAGATGGAGATGCAAGTGAAAGAGATGCTGGGACCTGTTGAGGAGGAAGGTGAATCCTCTGCAGAAAAGGCTGATGTGTATTACCAAGAACGACCTGTGCTGGTTGCCCACATCAAAAAATTCTATCACATGTATCACACCCTTGCTGAGCGGTACGACAATGTAACTGGAGAACTGCGCAAAAATATCCCATCATCACTGCAGCCACATGGCTCTTTTGTTGCCCCTGAATCAGATTCTGAGACACGGTCTCCTCCATCTACAGAGCAAAAGCCAAAAACTCGATCAGATTGCTTTGATGTGTCCATTGGCTCTGGTGTGAGCTCTGACGTATCCAAGAAGGGGAGTGATGGGTCTTCATCGTCTTCAGAGTCTGAGTCGGAGCCTGATGAAAGCAAAGAGGAAAATGGCAACAGCATGTTTTATGCCTTGAGCCAAAGAATTATTGAGCTTGAAGATGAGCTTCATGAAGCAAGGGGAAAACTTGATGCTTTAGAGGAAAAGAATACTATCTCAGAACTGCCTGAACATGACGAAAAACTGCGGGGGGATCTTGAAGAAGTCAACAGTGAGAAGGAAGCATTGGAAGCTGCGCTGTTGGCGAACAAAAATGAGACTGATGGGCTGAAGGAAGCAATGGCCTCAGCAGCTAAGCAGTTTGAAATTGAATTGGCGCATCGTGATCTTGAAGTTGAACAGTGCAAGCAGGAGCTTGGAGAACTTTCAGCGAAGTATCTGCATGATAAATCTGCTCTTGAGGCTGAGATTGGAATGCTCCAAGGAGTTATCACAAATTCTGAAGGCGAGCTAGCAAAATTGTCACAGGAGAAGTTGCAGCTCGGGTCTCGGGTTGAAGAGCTAGAAGAGGCAGCAGGCTGCTTAGATTATTCAGCTTCCGAGGTGGTGAAGCTGCAAGAGGCACTAAAGAATACAAAAGCAGAACTGGAGGAAGTTTTACTGGAGAAAGAAGTAACCATCAAGAACCTAGAAGCACAGCTAGAAAGATCCTTACAAGAGAAATCAATACTCCAGGACCGTATTAAGGAGCTGGAGAGGGTGGTGTGTGATTCTGCTGAAAAACATTCACTGGAGAAGTCTGACCTTAGTGCTGAACTTTCAACACTATCAGAAGCCAATGCCTCTCTCGAAGGCAAGCTGGCATCCATGGAAGCAGAGCTTAAGCATGCTTTTGCTGACAGGGAAGAAGAATACAAGGACAGCCAGAAACATATTTCTGAGCTGAATCAAGACCTTGCCAATCTTACAAGCAAGCTTGAACTGATATTGTCAGAGAAAGCCACAGTTGACAACAAGCTGGCCACTATACTAACTGACTTCACAGCACGTGATGAAAAGATGAAACAGATGGATGGCCAACTTAGTCAGTTTCAACTTGAGCATGCCAAGATATCGGCAGAGTCCGATATTGTGCATGAGTCCCTGTCAGCGCTGCGTGCTCGGGTTACTGAGCTCGAGGATCTTGTGGAGAAGCAGAACCTCGTGATCTCTGAGAGCGCCGAGGGGAAGCGTGAGGCGATTAGGCAGCTGTGCTTCACCCTCGAGCATTACCGCAGCGGGTACCAGGAGCTGCGCGAGATGCTGCAGCAGGGCCACAGGAGACCACCGATGCTGATGGCAGCCTGACCAAGTGTGTCCTTCTTGTTCCCAAGATCCTTTTGTGCTTATGAATTGGGTTATGTAGCTTTTTCAATTGAGAAGAACTCTGTTATGTCTGTGTGCAACTGCAATGTTATGTGAGAACCATGTCAGTCATGGCTGGCTTGAAAAGAAAAAGAAAAACAATCATGTCCGTCGTCGCTTGCTCTTGTTACTTCTGTTACACCTTTGTCATGTATTCATTCAAGATGGTGAATTTGGTTCGCCAACCTGTGGCATGCTTGAGTCTGTCTTGTATCTTCGAATCAAAGTTAAGAGTTTGTCAATACACAGGAATTTTCATGCGTATGTCTCAAGACAGTATTATGATTCAGATGTGGCGAGGAAGCTGCAGGAAGAAATTCATCATTCGTAATCTCACTGAGCCGGAGGCAGATGCTGAAGCTAGCCTGGCACAAGCGAGGTGTAGCGCATCTTTCATCCGTGGATTCCTAACGGAGGTGAACTGTTTCTATAAAATTGCTGTAAATTCCTATGAAGTTCGTGTGAAAGAGGCCATTGATTAATTTATATCCTTTTCTGCAAGTTTTTTCTTGATCCAAGTCTGAAGCCATTGATACTGTGAAAATAACTTCACACCATCCTTCGTCACACCGAAGTGTTCTCCTGAAAAACATCAGAACATTCTCTGTTGTCCACGCCTCACCATTTTCCTCGTCATATTTTCCCGATCAATTGCCTACTCAGCCGACCCGGCCCGAAATCCTGGGCTTCCAGTCCAGGGTGCGTGGCCCGGCCCAAAAGACTGTCAGGTGAGTATAATAATCAATGCAACAAATAAAGCGAAGGACTAGCCAACAAACACATCGAGATAAGATGCTGACACTGCGTGGGCATCCATCCATCACATTGTTCTTTTGATTTAGCAAGCCTGGCTTTGCTTTCCAGCCAGCCGGGAAAACACGCCAAAGCCGCTTTCCCTTTCATGATGCCCGACTAGGTTTGCTTAATCTGCTCTCCATATTTCATTTGACACGCACCAAAGTTGCATCTTCTGTACTGTACCAATGGTTGCCCATCTGTCACATGAAGCTTTGTTTGGATGCTACGTACTAAGTACAGTAGAAATTAAACCCTACAGCGCAGGACTGTGCCGGGAACTGCACTGTTAGTGTTAGGTGTGCCTGCCTGTCCTCTTCCTGAAGTAAAGTGCTTGTGGTTCAGTTTCTGGTGGTACCAACTTACTGTACATGCCAAGGCACACAAGAAACTGACTAACTAGTCCATGATGTGGTCCGTCGCCTAGATGCTGCTGGCCACGGACGATTTGTCATGCATGCGTAATTGTTGATTGACTGACAAGAGAAACGAAGAGAAATTAAGGCATTTTCGTTTCAGATCTGCTAGCCCGAAGGGTCGGTTTCCCGTTGAGGGTCTCCTTTATTTGAAGACATGATATAGAAATTGTAGAGGATCCTGTTTCTTAGTTTCTTTCTTTCTCGTTGAGAGCTCGTTTGATTCATGCGATTCAAACCTATGGAGAACTTTTCATTTGGACTGCTTTGCATGCAATTTCAAAAGGACTTCTCCATTTAGTCCGTTCTTGTGGAGATCCCCCTCTTTGTATTTATGACAACTGCGTCTAACACCTAATATCTCAAGAATATTTTTGCGTTTTAGGTGTGGCACGACGAAACAGCTTCAGTTGGCGAATTATATGCCATTTTTGTTCTTGTAGGATAGAACATGCCAGATCATCCAATCCGCACAATATTTCCTGTTCTCTTTAAACCTTGCAAATCAAAGAGGCTTGAGCAAACGGTTTCCTCGCACTCAGAAGTTGAGATGGCTTGTGTTAGGAGCGAGACAAGAATTTTACTCGCAAAGAGCTATTGTCCTGATTACTTTCCGTAGGTCGTTGGTGGTGTTTGTGACACCTTTTTCACGTTTTGTTTTCCTTTTTCTACTCTCACTTCCTTTTGGTCCCACTCCCTCGATATATAGCACGTTGTTCTTTTTCATGGCTCAAGAAAATAGAGCAACTTCGATTCAGAAAATATAAAACTTGATTTCCTTGAAATGGAGAAAACGGAATAACCCTAGTGGCTGAAACCAGCAGTCTGACTCACTCAAATACCCTGTCCAGGCATGTTGGGCAGGGTATCAACTACCAAAAGCTAGCCAGGGGCCTAGGCTTATGAGAAGAGATTTCACACTACCAAACCCATTCCTTTCTTGACAAGCCAAAACCCTAATTGGCCCAATGAAACGAACCACTAAAAAGCACAAGTAGTAAAGCAAAGGAATCGATTAAAAAAATAGATTCCTGACCCATTTAATTTGGTGGTGATGCCGGTAATGATAGTACTTGACCATTGGTTTTGCTCTTTCTGATGTGGTCTTCAGGTAGTGAAATGAGGCACATGATCAGCTCCGGTAGTGTAACTGAGTACTACTAAACCACTGGATCCGTGCCCATGTCTCGTAACTCTCATGGAATCCTCTTTAAGACCGCACTACTCGCAAGTCGCAACAGAAACCCATGTTGCACCATTTCATTAGTGTATGCTGAAATTAGATTCAATAGAGTCAACCATCTCGTCCATCCGGGCTCAAAACCTGGGCGCTCCCTCTCTTTGTGCGTTCTTCAAGTGCTTGTGAGTCACCACTTCCTTCGCCGAAGGCTTGTTGGAAGTAACAAGGGGGGAAACTATCGAAAACGACATTTTTGCTCAATGCTTGCCGCATTTGGCATTTCTCTAAATACGACGTACTCCAACCGCTTTGCATTGTCATACTTTGAATCCGAAAGCTTTTCGAGTGATATGTGTACGCCTACGCAAAAATTATCGAGTAGGATGACGAGTTTGTTCAACACGTGTAACACTTGGCGTTGTTGTAAATACGACGTGTTTGGGACGTCGTCATGCACTATGGTATTTTGGATATGGATGCTTCCGAATGGCATATGCGATAGCCACCCTGCATGAGTTCTCTCTCTTCACTGTCGTCGTTTGCTCACGGTTGGGCAAAGTGCCAGGGTCAACTAACCCACATGATCTTTTGATTTCTTCTAGTTGGCTGTTCCCTGCCTTACTCCTGCCCATGCATATGCGTGAGAGTTTTCTTTTCCTTTTCTTTTTAAGGAATATGCTTGAGGAGTTGGGAACAAGAGAAGAAGAAAAAAACTAAGTGATCTAACCAACCGAGGTATCTGCCTAACTTCTTGTTGGCTTGTGTTCCACCATAATTAGACCCAACTTTCAAGCAACAGCTCTGGTCAAACTCCCACCATTAACCTCTCGTTACCTTACATCTGACTATTTGCTGCCAAAACATATGGAAAACGAAGTTATGGTACAAGATAAGCAGACATAGTTTTTGTAGAAGAGATTATCTCAAAAAATATCACTAGAATACATCTCTTCTATCGAAACTATACTAAAACAATATAATTTTAGTTTGCAAAACGGTTTTGTATTGTGAGACGACGAGAGTATATCATTGTCCATGATGTGTCAACAAGCCGCTGTTTGTGATATGCAATTTATGCACAATATACTAAAATCCACCCTGTCTGGTCACCATATCAGTCACACAAGCATATCTAGAAGGCACATAACTCGACTAATATCCGGTGGCGTGGGACTAGGCCTTTGTTAGACAGAAATTATGCTACTCAATATAACGGAAGGAACTACTTCTGTATCTTTTGTATCTAAATCGTTAGCTCTCACTAACATATTTATCTTAACATACAATTGGGCCACCTCAGAATGCAACATGCATGAAAAAAGTTCACCTCAACATGCACACGTGCATAGGAAACTGGCCCACCTTAACATGTAAACATGCATCAGATTTTTTATTCTATTATGCTAACAATATTTTACAACCATACCATAATAAAACACAACTAATCATATGTATTCTTACTTTTAGTTCTCATTTTATTACTCCAAATATTAATGTTCCATACAATCAAATATTATTGAATTATATTACAAAATATCCCAGCAACAACATACAGGGTATCATCTTTTTTCGATAAAGGACATTTTTATTAACTCATAACGCAGCATCAAGAAGTAATGATGAGTAAAACCCGACCTCTGCATAACTAGGATGCACACGGCCAACACAAACAATCTGAAAGAAGATAAAAAGCTGACATATCGACAGTAGTAGAGTCAAATAAGACCGTCACTATGCCTATGTCGAAGGAGGTGATGTGTCGATACGAAGGTTATGCTGCCATTCATGTTGGGAGAAAATCTCCATAGCCACTCGCTCCAACTGCGTACACACCGCCTTGAATAGCGGTTGGAACTCCTTACGGTGAAGCATAGACCACGTACGAATACAAGGTATCATCTAGTTACACTAAATAAATTTTCCAATTTTGGGTCTCCTATAATTATCCGTGTTGGATATATGTTGCGTACTAAAGTAGTTTACAAAAGCAAATTCAAGTAAAAAGTGTAGTATCGTGAAATAGCAACTCAAAAGCAAATTTTGATAGTGTTGACACAACAATGTTTTTATTGGCATAAAAAGGCCCCACAAGTTAATTGGCGTATGAAACAAAAAAATACCGCAATCATTCAAATAAAGAGTAATTACTAATTCGATGTAACCTAGTACTCCCTTCTTTCCAGTTTAGCAGAGTCTAATTGAGTGTTGGACCACGTATTAATCTCCCCTTATTCATGGAATTGGTTGATTTTCATTCAATCAGATTGAGAACCAAAATTAGATAGAAATTAATGCTTATTTCTAAAGCGGGCAAGCCAACAAACAATGGGAGTTCTTGGGGTCCAACAAACTTGAAATTCCAAAATTTGAGATGAGCCTAGTAAGCTGGAAAGGAATAATTAGTCCATTTCCATCAGTTTATAAGGCACACACATACATATTTCTAAATCATTCACTTGGCTAACAAAGAGTTATATGCTAAAAATAAATAGTCCATTTCCATCAGTTTATAAGGCACACACATACATATTTCTAAATCATTCACTTCTTTTGAATATGAATTCAATTGTAAACTTTTGTATAATATAATAGTTAGTCATACTAATGATCTAGGTATATGCCTTATAGTAGATGGTACTAATTAACCCTAGAATTTTTTCAATAATTTGGGACCTTAAATCCTCTATCCCAACCATTCTAACTAAAACTATTTTCTCTTTCGGAGACCTTTATGTAGGAAAAACAGAAGTCTTTCCCCTTTTTGAGCATAGAGGCGACCCGCATTTTGCACTCGACAACACATCTTCAGACGTCGACTTTGACGGATCCTCTCTGTTCATGACCTAATAAATCATGGTTGGAGGGAGGATCCATCGCCACGGTTATGTTCTTCTATAGGTGTGGGTCACCTTCATAGGTAGATTTTCATATGTTCGTCTTCGGCTCCGGTAGCGATGACAACACCGCTAAATAAGGTGTCTCAAGATCCTTACCAACGTGGTGGCCTCTACCATTGTTGATGGGTCCACGAGGGTGTTGCTCCAGGAGGGGTTGGCATGGTGACGGCGATGACCTGGGCCCTTTTTACTCGATTGTCGAGGCAATGTGTACCCAAGTTTCATTGCAAAGCTTCAGAGAAGATGTATAAGAGTAGTCTGGTGCTCGACACCCTTGTCGGCAGTGGCGGCTTACAAAGAGGCGTTGCCTGCTCTCATGAAGGGTTTGCGGGTGGAAGGATGGTGGATCCAGTGATCTTCCTCGATGACATCGTGCGAAGATGGCAAATTCGATGGACGGGGTTGTCCCAGGGCGACGCATGTGGCGACGGTGATGACCTTGAGCTTTTCTCTGGCTCGGTTGTCTAGGTAATGTGTACTCCAATGTTGTTGTGGAGTTTCAAAGAAGAGGAAAGGATTAGTCTAGTGCTTGACACCTCCGTCAACAATGCTAGCTTACAAAGAGGCGTTGCATGCTCTCGTGAAGGGTTTGTAGGTGGAAGGATGGTGGATCGAGTGGTCTTCCTCAGCGACATTGTGCGAAGATGGCCGATTTGGTGGACAGGGTTGTCTCAGGCAGACACGTTAAAGTGATATGTGCTCACTCGTTCATGACACTTTTCTTCATCGGTTTTGAAAGAATTGATGCACCGACATTTCTTTGGTTGGCGGGGCTTGTCTCCTCTTCCTTATGAAGGACAGCAACCACCGCCCCTTCAGGGACCTTATTGTAAATTTCTGTTACGTGGGATGTGTCTCTTGTCTGTGCCGGGACATGTGTCCCTTCTCATCGGTTCGAGCATGTTCTACGACACGGTTGGCGCGTGTTGTACTTGGACGCTTGATTGAACACACATGTGGCAGCCTTCGGAAAAAAAACTTTCAACAACCATCACCACCAAAGGGTAAATTTGGCAAGTTAAGAGAAGAGGAAGGTGGGTCCCGAGTTTGAAGTTTTTAGCAAATTCAGCAGGTATTCAGCGCGGAGTCAATAGCTCCCCACACGGCAAACGACGTGGCCAACCATATCAAATTGCCGCTTCCTTTAATCGCCAATCTCAGCGACGAGGCGGCCATCCATATAAAAATACCTCGTCTCCCTCCCTCCCCGCCCCTGATTCGCAAGGCCAAAGCTAGAGGGAGGAGGAGCGCCACCGCGAATCCCATCCCATCCCCTCCCCCGCACCGCCGCCGATCCCTCCCGCCCCTCCGCAGATCCCCCCCGGCATTGCCCGCTCCCCGGCCGGATTCTCCCAGATCCACCGACGCGGCGCGCGGTATGTTTTCGACCCCCCCTCCCGTCCGTTTCTTGGCAGAGCGCTCGGTGCTTCGATTGGCTGATCGAAATGGCGTCTCTCTCTCTCTTGCCCGCAGGTGCTCCCGGCGGCGTGGCCCGGGCCGTCTGATCGGGAAGGCTTGATCTTTTTTTTTTGTTGGTGGTGCTGTTGTCTGGAGGGTGGTGGCAGCGGAGATGGGCGTCGGAGGGGAGAAGTTCCAGCTGGGGACGGTGGGGGCGCTCGGCCTCTCCGTGGTCTCCTCCGTATCCATTGTCATCTGCAACAAGGCCCTCATGAGCTCCCTCGGCTTCACCTTTGGTGTGAGATCTAACTGTTTCTTGCTTCCCAGCTTCTTGATTCGTTACGTACGTGTTCGTGCTTGCTGCTCTGTGATTTTGCTAGATCTGTCTATCTATCTAGCGTGCTCCGCTCGTGGGTTGCGCACGTGCACGGTTAAGATTATCAGCACCAGACGATGTTGAGCTTATGTGGTAGCTTTGGCCACGGAGCGCCGATTGAATTTGGTGTGTTTGATAGCTATATATCGTGATTCGTCGCAGCATACTGTAGAAATCAGGAGAGCATGGGTGTAAAATGATAGAGTGACTACCGCTCAAAAAGAAAAGAAAAAAGGTTGTGTAGCATGTCCTGGTTGCTTGCTGCTTCGGTAGCTTGACAGATGGGAGTAGTATCTTTGTTTGTTTGTGCTGCACCTGAATTCTGTCTGGAGTGTATGTACATGTGCTGTTCAAAAATTTGCTAGCTTTGACTTGGTATGTTCTTATTTCTTATTTTCTGAATGTTGCTTATTTCCTTGTGAATAGAATAGAGAGAGCTTGTGCTGAAGAGTGAACGTGAATATGAGATGCCAGTGAGTTTATTAATACTGACATCCTACGGCATGGAATTGTGTTTTGCAGCTACCACCTTGACGAGTTGGCATCTCCTGGTCACTTTCTGCTCCCTTCATGTGGCACTATGGATGAAGTTTTTCGAGCATAAGGCTTTTGATTCAAGAACTGTCATGGGTTTCGGAGTGCTCAATGGCATCTCTATTGGGCTCCTCAATCTGAGTCTTGGTTTCAATTCTGTTGGCTTTTACCAGGTACTACGCATTATGCGATCTTGTTATGTTGATTCTCCTACCATGGTCAGGATTCATAGTTAATTCAGTCCAGTTCTGCACTGAGTACATTTGGTATACAAGGGTAAAAATGTAAAGCACTTACTTTCGCTAGGCGGTACGACAATAGTTACTTTGCGAGTTAAGGCCGATTATATCTTCTCACTATTGTGCAGTACTATCTACAGTACCTTGTTTGTGCAAGAAACTTTGGCTAGAGTTGCAACATTTTGTACACGCATTAATTGCTATTAAATGTCACCCTTCCTTCTGCACTAATCAATCCACCTAACTGATGCTGAATTGTCCTTTCATGTCTAGATGACAAAACTGGCCATCATCCCCTGCACTGTTATTTTGGAGACTCTTTTCTTCAGGAAAAAGTTCAGGTTTGTGTTTTTTTTAACATTCTGTGCATTACTTCAATACCATCTTCATCTAAACATTTTTCTGACTTGACTGCAGCCGGACTATCCAGATTTCCCTTTCCGTGCTTCTTTTGGGTGTTGGTGTTGCAACTGTGACTGATTTGCAACTCAATGCTGTGGGATCCATACTGTCCCTGCTGGCAATTATCACGACTTGCATCGCTCAAATCGTATCCTTTGACGACAGCTTTTGTTAGCCTTTTCTTTCACAACTTGAAATCTCTTGGCATCTTTTTTGGTCAGAAAGTGGAATTTGTATCTGGTTCCAAAATGAATAGTTTGCACTCACACCCTGTCAGATTCTTTAGTATAATCCGCAAGTCACACACTTGACGCGATGACTGTTCATTACTACTCTGTTACATTCATGTCTTACCACTGTTTTTGTCGTGTGGTTCTGTAGTCCTTAACCAGCTATCAGATGACAAACACTATTCAGAAGAAATTCAAGGTTTCTTCAACCCAGCTGCTATACCAGTCTTGCCCTTACCAGTCATTGACGCTTTTCCTTATCGGCCCATTCCTTGATGGATTCCTGACTAACCAAAACGTCTTCGCTTTCAATTACACATCTAACGTTGTGGTAAGTCACGAAGCAGCTTTGGCACTT
Source organism: Hordeum marinum (assembly GCA_022496015.1). Taxonomy (NCBI): domain Eukaryota; kingdom Viridiplantae; phylum Streptophyta; class Magnoliopsida; order Poales; family Poaceae; genus Hordeum; species Hordeum marinum. Next base: position 104,457,140 of record CM039672.1, read on the forward strand.
CTTTTGACCTTGTTTAATTTGATTCTGATTCTCCTCTTGTTCTGTGTGCAGTTTTTCATCATCTTGTCGTGTTTGATATCGGTCTCAGTAAACTTCAGCACCTTTCTTGTGATCGGAAAGACATCTCCTGTTACTTACCAAGTCCTGGGCCATCTTAAAACATGCCTAGTTTTGACCTTCGGTTACGTTTTGCTTCATGATCCATTTAGCTGGAGAAACATACTTGGCATCTTAATTGCGGTAGTTGGGATGGTACTATATTCATACTTCTGCTCAATAGAGACCCAACCAAAAAATACCGAAGCCACTGCACAGCAGGTACCTTTCTTTTCAAATCCCATGCCTTGCTAATATTTTAGTTTTTTATTTCCAACAATTCTGCAAGTACCATCTAACTATTGTATCATATCATGTGCTTCTTTAGCTTCATTAATTTTCATTATTGTTTATAATTCCCTATGTGTTCTCTACATTGCAGTCAAAAGAAGGTGACTCGGTACCTTTGATCTCTGATTCTTTGAGCAAAGTTGAAAATGGAGGTGATGACGACGAGCCTTTGAAGGTACCGATGTGGAGCTCAAAGTACTCAAAGGCGTGAAAATTTCGTCTCTTAGACGTCAGATGGCATTATACAGGATTCAGTTTAGTAGGCAGATAGTAGGGATGGAAGCCAACATTCCAACCCAAGTAATGAGGAATGGACATTTCAGTTACAAGTAATGGACATGTCAGTTACAAATTTTGCGTTTATTTAGTGTCACTATCTAAAAGCAGTAAAATGGTCTGATTCTTTGGAGGGTTTTCCTTCAAAATTGCAGATCTACCATGAAACTAGACAGCAGATATTGTACAATTGTATCTGGATATGGCCCGCATCTTCTCACTGTAACTTCATGTTGGGACATTGGTCCGCAGATAGACTCCATTCTTTTTGTACCAAAGGTCCTGAGATCAAGAATTGTGCAAGACTTTAAAGTATTTATAGGTTCAAGTTTGTAACTGTAATTTCAGATTTACCTTGGACCATATAATAATAATGCAAGTGATGTACATTTCATTTAAGGAGTTGAAAATAACCAGATTCATTACCACGTAGCAACACAAACAGCTATATTTAAAGGAAGAAACATTCGTACCAATCTTGTGAAAATGTATCTATATTTAAAGGTGTCAGTCCCTTTTTTTACCAACACATTCTGCGACACATAGATCACAAATTCTTGCAACAACAAATTCTTGCGACATTCAAATCTCACAGGACATATATCAAAACTGTAATGAGCTAGCAAACCGCACATACTCCAGTTTCCTAGAAGTTCAGTTATACCAAAGAAAAACCTACAATTTATCTCTCATTTAACCTGCCATGCTATAACGGTCAGTTTCGTACAATGCATGCATACAAAATGGTTCACCGGTTCTTAAGATGCATGCTATTGTCCACGAATTTTGGGAGCTTGAGTTCACAATGTCTTTGTCGGTGTTTCCATAAGTGGACATTTGTCGAGAATCCAACAGCCCTCATGGAAACATCACTCAACTTTTGCAACCCCTCCTTCAGGTAGACTGCTATCAGAAACCGCTTCTCGCACAAACCTGCAAAGCATAATGGTGTCGGTGTCACTAACACATTTGACTGATGGGCATGAAAGGCTTTCTTATATGTGGTGACCCATGGAAGGATATCAATGCACACGCACAAAACTCTATGACTAAAGCGGTGTCCAGATAAGTTAAGCATGTTCCCTAGAATTTTTTTTAAGCATGCTGGATTGCAAGGATAGTGGAATGTCATTGTTTCAGTCTCTTATATTGGTTACTTTCATTTCACCAAGAACGTGGCAACATTATTAGCCTATATCCTGAAACTATAAGAAAATGTGAATAATCATACCTTGTTAACTTTTCTTGAGATGATTGCAATACATAGATTGCAAGGATGAAGGAAAGAACGAGGCCTGGATACAATAGTGAAAACATTTTTAGAGTACGAATGTGGAAGGGGTTATTATGTGGAAAGTATGACATTCATACTATGAGTATAAATGGTATCACAATTCACAAATGATATGTTCAGTTTATGGCACATGTCAGCTGATAATATGGAAGATGGCACGACGAAACAGTTATATATTTATTTATTTTGGTTTGGGGGATTAACTCACCAGATCCAAATAACACGTAGAATCCTGCAGTAACATCTATCTCTGATTGTTCCTCCCTGTACAAAAGAATTATTTTGTCGTAATGTCACGCTTCAAAGTTCTCTCACACTAGTACTTGGAAACAAAGTTTTATCAATGCAAACAAGGTCAGATCAGTTTTTACCATGTATAACTAACAAGTACATATTTTGGCCAATTCTGTTGATCCCAGAAATTCTTCTTTATGTCAGGATGAAGTTCCACAACTGCCCAATGAAACACAGATGGGTTAGCAACTAGGCTACCCAATTCAGAAACTTAAAAGAAAAAACACACACATAGTGATTATACATTTTACTACATGGTAAAAAATACAGGAAAACCTACACTTAATGTTAGTTCATCTATCCTAGAACATAAATAGTCTTGTGCCTTCCAACAAGGCGTAATGTCACTGGGGCAGGCCAATAATATCCGTAGATGGATTTAGAGGAAGTTATGAGTATCTTGCTGATGCTCATACAAAGGCTGCTTCAATAGCACACCACTGTTTTACTACATGGTAAAAGAAGTTGACTACTTGACTAAAGCAAAACAAATATTTGCAGTTTCTCTTGAACCCTTAGCAACACTTAGGATAAGACACTACATTCTGACTGGACAACATGCTATAAATGAATCACAAGAAAGAACAAACAGATACAACAAAGCCTTTCAGTCCCAGAAAAGATAAATACAGAACAAATTAATCTTGTCAAAGAATTCATGCTATCACAAGGAATACTTAGTTTTTCGGAAACAGAAACTCCGAGAAACACATGTATACATAATACATGGTCTTCCTTTTAGTATTAAAAACATGGTCAAACAATCCAACTTGAATGTAGATGCATGGTACTTTCTTACATGACAATAAATACTGTACATCACTACAGATGCTGGGGATATAAACTTCTAAAGTACATAGAAAAGGATATATTGCGAGGAGAGGCGATAGCATTACATACAATGGTGAGGCATGTCCACTACTTTAGCCGTAACACCAAGCAAATCGTTTCCAGTGTATTTCTGTATAATCAAAGGTAGATAATTATAATCAGAAAGAAAGTATTCCCCTGGAATTACATATATAACAGTCAACAAGGGACTCACTAAATGGAAATCAATCAGTGGAACTTCAGAGCTTTTGCGATTAATAACATAAAGCCAAGGAACATGGAATTTTTCGTGTCCAATCTGAAATGTTCTGCATAGGAAGGACCATGTAAGACAGACACATCTCTGCAAACAGATCACTCACAAAACACAGATATGGTACAACTATCATACTATTTACAAATTTTACCAAGCATGCCAGCAATCTTACCAATTTCCTGGACTTCATCATTACTAAGACTAAGTTGAATATGTTTCAACCAAATAAGTAGCATGAGATAGCATAAATTTTGCATACCAAAAAACCTTCTGGATCGCAGAATGTATAAACATAAATCAGGAGTCATAGTACTGGTAGTATATCACCAAGTCAGATTTGCAAACTAGATCTTTCATGAAATGATCATACAGAAATTAATGTAACACCAATTTGCATTTGCGAAATCAGATGTCTCATGGCATGGATGTATGAATTTTCTGCCGCAAACTGCATTATGAATTGCAGTAAACAACAGTCATCATTCATTCACGGTGCACCTATAACATTAGGCTAACCCTCCACCCTGGAAAATCCAGCATCTTGTAGTCTTGGAACCAATTAGCCAAATTGACTGATTAACACAAGCAATTTGCCTGAAACGTCCTAGCGTAGCAGTGTCAAAAAATTCTTGAGGACAAGTTTAAGCTAGGAGATCTAAATCTTACATCTTATACGGATCCGCACCGGTGAACCCCGTCGGCTTGGGGATCGGCATCAGCACCTGCACGAACGAGAGAGCCAAATCACCGATACACCCCACACGCAAATCCCCAGAGATCGAACCCTGGAGCAGTTCCGAAAAAAATCACCTCCCGGTTGACCGCGAAGACCGGGCAGTGGCGGCCGATGACGTCGAACCACACCGACCTCGACTGCAATAAGAACCGCACGGGTGAGATGAGGTGAAACGAACGAATTCGATCCAGAGCATCTGGCTCTGAGTAAGGGCATGGTTCGATCTGATTACGCCGTGGTACTGGCCGGAGCGGAGCATGGGGATGATGTCGCCGGGGCGGTAGGCGGACGAGAGGGGGAGGAGCAACGAGCTGATTAGCAGCAAGGGAAGGAGGCGGTGGTGGGTGGTGGAGGGGCTCCGGCGAGTGGCCATGGTGATCGCCGGAGTCGGCAACGGCAGTGGAGACGGGGCACGAATGGAGTACGTCAGATTCGTTGATTCTTTTTTTTTTTTTGAGGGAACGTCAGATTCATTGATGCTTATGGACTTGGCTAACCGATGCTGGCCCATTGCTTGGCCCAGTAATACAATGATATCGGCCCCCGGCCGAGTTAAATATTCAGTCCAGCTAATTACACGGACGCTTCCTATTTGACGCTTTAGGCGCCCTTTTATAGGCATTTCCTATTTGGCGCCACACGCGCCAGTTAACGTGTATTTTTGTTAACTGGCGCCTGTGGCGTCCGTAAATGGCCGGCCCATATAGGCGCCGGTTGATGATTTTTTATTTGAAAATAGTATGATTTTTTATGAATATCGATGACCTTTTTTTAAATTTCAACGATTTTTTTCGAGATTTATTAAATTTTTTGAATATAGATTTTTTTTTAAAATTTGATGAACATATTTTTGAAAATGGATGAACTTTTTTTTATATTTATAAACTTTTTTTCAGTTCAATGATTTTTTTTAAAAATACATGAACTTTTTTTGAATTTCTATTAACCTTCTTCAAATTTGATGAACTTTTTATTTATTTTTGCTAAATTGGGTGAACTTTTTTTCTTCCTATTTTAAGGAACTTTTTTCAAACTGATTAACATTTTCCAAAACTGATGAATCTTTTTTAAAGATATGAACTTTTTTTCAAATTGATGAACCTTTTTTCTTTAAATCTGTAAACCTTTTTTGATTTAATATTTTTATTTTCGTAACAAAACAAAAACAAAAAAACTAGGGCAACACGCTAGTGGGTCTGCCCATGCTAGGAGTGCTGCAGGCGCCGGATTATTAACGGGCTCTTGCAGCGCTGCATAGGAGCTACCCCCTTTATGTGCCATTTTACTAATGGGCACCAGAAGCGCAAACCCCCTCCCAGGAGATGGGCTAGCACGTTAAGCTTTTTTTCTCTATTAAGAAAAGAAAATGCGTGCGCGCGATGGTTTCGATTGGGTTCACGGCGAGTCGAACTCTCAAACTCCTGTACGCGGTAGATGGGTGGAACGTGCGCCCTTGTCCTCCCCTGACCAGCCCGTCGAGGACACACCGCTCCCATTTCTCCCTCTTTCCCAAAAACCCTCCTCTACCCCTCCCGCTCCATGGTTGGCACCCCGAAGCAACCCGCCGCCACGGTCTCGGCCACCACCTCCGCCCGTCCCACGACGACGACGAAGAAGAAGACGAAGCCAATGTTGGAGCTCACGTCGGCGGAGCTCGAGCGACTTGACCAAGAATCTTCCAAAGGAGAGCCCTGAGGTTCGTTCAGGCCAAGAGGAAAGCCGCAACCAAGTATGCCCTCGAGGCCGCCGTTGCACAACACAAGGTCGTCGTTGAGGAGGACAAGGCCCTCGTCGCCAAGGCCAGACAACAAGCGATGATGCACGCCTCCTCATGCTAGGGTTGTGCCGACCAGCACTAGACATGTTGGGAAACGTAGTAGAAAACAAAAAAATTGTCCTACGATCAACCAAGAATACTATGAAGATGCATTACGGGTTGGGATCACCATCGTTACTGTCACCGAGTTGCAGCGAAAGAAGAACGTGTCAATAGATCGCACTTTGAGTCCCTCGAATCATCGATGAGCGATCCCGCGAACCACCAACGAAATAGTCCCTCAAACCAAAGACCAAAATCACAACCTCTCTACTTGGTTGCAAGCGTGCAACTTTCACGATCCGGCAGCTCTTTGCCATCCAGAGCTCGTCGAAGAATTAGAGGGAGGATATTAGAACCACACTAGGCTTCTAATTATAAGGATTAGAGGATATAGACCTAGCTCTAATTAGTCAACTAGGACCAATTAGAACTAGAACTAGAAGAACTATAGGAGGCTCCAAAACTAGTATATCAAAAGGGTGGATCCTCTAGTATATATAGGTTGGAGGGGAGAGGAGGGGTGCCACACAAGGAGGGAAAGAGCTCCCTCCTTGGCCGGACAAGGCAGAATGAGATGGACTCCTCCCTCACACCGATTCGCCCCAACAAGGAAGAGGGGGGGGACTCCACTTAGGCCTTTGTGGCCCAAGTTGCCTTCCACCTCTTGTCCTTTTAAGGCCCGTTGATATTTAGTTATTTATAAAAGCCTTCTAATATTTATTAGACCCTTTTATATATAATTTAACATCATCGGAAACATTTCCCACCTATATATTATTTATCGATAATATCCGGTATTGCCCGATAACCTCTGAAACCCTTTCGGTGACCCCGAAACGCTTCTGGGTCCTCTCAAAACTATTTCGAATATTATTGAAACAATTTCACAAATATGTTCTCATCACTCCCGTCCTATTAACACCCAACAGACCGTGATTGCCTTAAGCTTGTGACCTCCTAAGTTTGGCAACTTATAGACATGAATGAAACCCCTTCGTTCAATGACCGATAGTGGAACCGTGGACGTCCATATAAATCCCTATGAGCACACAAATGATATTCGAGTGAACATTTTCTTATCATGTGATGTTCCATTTGCTTCGTGATACTTCAAAAAAACACGGGATGCATCAGTATCCTCTTGAGTCATCACATGCTTACTATATCGTTATCCTTGTCACTGGTTTGTTCCTCTTTCTCGTTGATGTGTTCCAGCATCCTTGTGAAATAGTCACTTGTGTATGGCCAGACGATGATAGACATCGTCACACCGAGAGGGCCCTAAGAATATCTCTCCATTGTGGGAGGAACAAATTCACTCTCGAGCTATCTAGTCCATTGTCAAACTTTCCGATGAACCTGTAAGTTGTCGTTATGATCACCTAGTTATAGATGATGTTTGAGCAACCCCAAAGCTCATCATACGGTAAGAAGTGATTACGATACTCTCATGGTGTAAGGAACATAAAACATATGTTGACGCTCTGTGTTATAACAATTGATTTCAGACGATATCATCTCACAGTATAACAAACAAGTTTTGGTCAATTCAATATGATCATTCTTCTAATGTCATACTCTCAATGTTGTTTTAGGACTATCGTTACACTTAATGATATTCTAAGATCCAGAAAACATGATTATTAACAACACTTGAGCCAGTCTTAGAGGCAAGACTAGGAACCATTATTTTAATGTTTCTCATTCCACACATGGATATGAATTTTCTACCGAATCGCATATTCCAGAATCATAGTTGTTATAACATATAATATAAACTCTTAATTATGAATATGGAGATATAATAATACAATATTATTGCCTCTAGGGCATATTTCAAATGGTCTCCCACTTGGACTAGAGTCAATAATCTAGTTAGCATGTTTCACTTTTACACCAATGATGTCAATCCGGTGTGAGTCCATGCTTTGCTTGTGGTATAGACTTTGTCCTATCAAATTTGAGAACTTCAGATCCGTGTGTGTCATTTGGTTTTCAATGCATCTACCATGCTTTCACAAGAATTCATAATTTTGTGCAACTGGCCTTGTATGAATTGAATCACTGGTAGAACCTTTGATTTCGAAGACTTAGCTATGGAACCACTATTAAGAACAGTGTTTCATATGCAGAATCATCTGAAATCATACCAAGTTCATAAATGAACTTTTGATTCATTATCCTCCATTGTTGCTTCTAAAGCGACAATATACTCAACCTTTTGTTATAGAATTCACCACAATAACTTCCTTGGACCAAATCCAACTTACTGTGCCACCATGAATCATTTAATGTAAATCTAAAATTGCTTGGAGCATTGATGAAGATTTTTATTGATGTACTACTTACATCGAGCATGTATTGATGTAATTCCTTACACAATCTCTTCATTTTCTCTTTATGCGGGAAACAAGTCATCATTACTTAACGACAATTTTACTGGTCTCCTATGATCAACAATTTGATCATTGTGGTAACTTTACTCACAACTTACTTGGAGTACTAGACATATCTGGTTATTTACATACCATGAAATATAATTAACACAATTGTGATTGAAATCATGTATTTCACTCATCAGTATTTCAAAATACCGATTCTTGCTTAAAAACTCCTTCCATGTGACTTCGACAAGAAACTCTTCTTAGCTTATTTTTTTATACTAAACATCTTTAGTATCTTGTTAATATGTATTCTGGCTAAGCCCAATTAGACACTATTGTCTCCGTAGATTATTATGTCTAATACTAAGGTTATATTGCCTAAGTCCTTTATTGAAAAATTAGTGTCAATAAAGTCTTAACTCATGTTAGAAATCATCTATATCACTAATCTCCCTGGGATAAATCGTCTAGGAATTGATTGAGGCAGTGGAATTGCTCACTCTCACCAATTTTGACTAGGTCGTCCGCCCAGTGGGGCCCTATGGTCAAATCATGCAATGGATTATTTTTTCCTCCTCTCCCGTATGGCCGTATCGACACCCTTCCCCTTTCTTAATTGTTCAGGTTCGCACGTGAATAAATTGTTCCGCTGAAGCAAAGCTCGATCCTCGCAACGATGCCTCCACATCAGGGCTCGACCCTCGCATCGCTGCCGCCGTCGATCCCTGGCTCCGAACGCTCTCCATCCTCGCGACGTCGGCTGCTGTTGCTACCGCTGTCGACCCTTGCTGCACCAAAGCTCGACCTCCACCATCGACAAGGTTCTACCACTCGCCGTCATCACCGTTCGCACCACACCCCATCCCTGCCCACCATCTGGATAAGCGTTGAGCTCCTCCGGCGATGCGCTCCCTGGACGTGGAGGCCACTCTGGCGTGTTAGTGGAGCAGAGCACAAACGACATCGTCGTCTTGGCTGTTTGGCTGGGCTTTTTCCAGTTGCAGCTTTCGGCTTTCGGCTTCAAAGCCAAAAACTCCTATTTAGGGGCTTCCAGTTGTAACTGTGGCTTCCGGCTATGGCTATGACAAGGCCAAAAGCCACACTTGCAGCCGGAAGCCCCTAAATGGGAATTTTTGGCTTTGAAGCCGGAAGCCGCAACTGTAGCTGGAAAAAGCCCAACCAAACACCCTCTTGGTCTTGGTGTGAACGCAAAGCTGACCATGCCCTCTTGGTCTTGGTGTGAACGCAAAGCTGACCATGCGGACGTCATGGAGTTGATGGAGGCGCTTCTACGTGTCGCCATGGCTGAAGTACATCTTGCTCCCAGGTCCCTTTCATGCAGTAGCGAACTATTTCAGGTTCATCCTGTGGCATACCATTTATGCTTCCTCTAAACATCAATTAGCAGCAAAGCCATTGATTCAGCGGCCAGCAGAAAAGAAGCACAATCTTGTTTTTTTTGAATTTTCACCCGGGGGGGATGGAATTCCCCACTTGAATTATATTCATTTTTGCCTATAGGGCTTTGCAGCCTGTTGCAAGATGGGTTCACTAGAAGTACATGGGGGCACAGGAGAAAAGAGATAAAGTAAAAACATCACACACCACCACACATAACAGGGGAAGAGCGGAGAGGGAAAGCACAAACTACACAACAGAGAGCACCACCAGAGTAATCAAACGCATTGATCAGCCGAGACCAAGCCAGGACACTGCACCATCGATGCAATCGAAAGGCATCGCGCATCCGAGAGTACACAACGCCGCGACACCACCTGTGCCATGGGGTGCAATCGAAAGGCCACGCGAGCCGAGATGATGCCACGATGCCTGTGTGCCACCGACAAAGTCAAAGGGCATCGTCTAGTAGACCAAACCAGGACACTATGCCATCGACGCAATCGAGAGGCGCCGCGCATCCAAGACCGCACAACGCCGCGACACCTTCTGTGCAGTGGGGTGCAATCGAATGGTCACGCGAGCCAAGACGACGTCACAACATCTATGTGTCACCGGTGTAGTCGCATAGGCACCGCCTAGCAAAGACACACCAAGGAGCACCTGATCATGAACAAGAAGAACATCCACGAAGACAAGGGAAGATGGCCACCCCAAGCCACGGCCCTCCCAGGTGAGAGGAAACCGCATCCATGGCTGCCACAACAGAGCCATGAAGCACGCGCACCTCGGCAGACAAGTGTCCGCCGACGTCGAGAGGAGGACAAGGGGACCCTTCCAACCCGCCCATGGCTGCTCCCCGTGTAAGGAGCAAGCCGCATCCATGGCTGCCATCTGCAGTCCAAGGAGCTTCCCGACCCATGCAAAGTGCAGCAGGCCGATGGATGGAGAAGAGATGACCAGACAGTGAAGCTCGGCACCACGCCGACGAGCACCACACCAGAGAGCAACCGGCACCACCACGCCGAGCAAACACCAACGCTAAAGAGGGGTAGTCCGATCTGCCGCTGAGGAGCAAGAAGCAGGCTTCACCCAATAGATCCAAGTAGGGGCCTGCCGGACCCAAGCAGGGACGAGCAGAGGAAGGCGTGAGCGATGAACTCCAGCGCAAAGACGCGGAGCAGGGGGTGGAGGCGCAGGGCCAAGACCAACCGGCAACGGCCGGAGGGACCCCCGGTGAGGCAGCCACGAGGGCCAGAAGCCCGCAGATGCAGCACACTGGCCGGATTTGAACGGGGGGACGCTAGATCTGACCAGGGGACCGAAGCGGACGAAGGAGGACGGGGTCAGCGGGACGACCATGCACATGAGAGGGATCCCGCCGCCGCCAGTCGTTGCCAGGCTTTGCTCGCCGTTGTTGAGCCGGCGGCAGCGAGGTGTGTGGTGGCTCGTGGGGAGGGTTGTGGCGGAGGTTGGTGGGGTGCCCGTGCCCGCCCGAGTCGCCTCCCAGAGACGACGCGGGGGGGGGGGGGGGGGGGCGCCCAGATTGTTTTGGGATAGCCTAGACCTAAATTTGATTTCCACTTGCAATGTTCATTGCCTGTCGTGTGGGTGTGCTTATTAGCTTGTTCAGTTAGTGTGTTGGCGTGATGATTAGCCTGCTCAGTGAGTGTGTTAGATGGAAAGCTAGCGCAGCTGGCTGTTGTTTTGTGAGCATACACTGCTTGCATCTGACTTGTTTTCATGAATACCAATTACTTCCTGTGTAACGAAATGTATGTCGTTGAAGCAACTATAGTTTGCTACTCCAGCGAACATATATTTCGTTATGGAGGGATTAGATAACAACTTTTTGGGCATGGTGTGTATCAATTAGACTGTCACTTTTTATGGTAGAAAGATATCTTTACATGCCAACGCAATGTTCAGAGTGGTTGAATGATGTCTACTACACAACCTTCTTCTTGTAGACTCGTGTTGGGCCTCCAAGCGCAGAGTTTTGTAGGACAATGACAATTTCCCTTCAAGTGGATGACCTAAGGTTTATCAATCCGCAAGAGGTGTAGGATGAAGATGGTCTCTCTCAAACAACCATGCAATCAAATAGCAAAGAGTATCTTGTGTCCCCAACACACCCAATACAATGGTAAATTGTATCGGTGCACTAGTTCGGCGAAGAGATGGTGATACAAGTGCAATATGGATGGTAGATATAGTTTTTTGTAATCTGAAAATATAAAAACAGCAAGGTAACAAATAGTAAACGACGAGCAGAACGTTGTATAAATGCTTGTAAACAAGGCCTAGGGTCCATACTTTCACTAGTGCAATTTCTCCCAACAATATTGACATAGTTGAATCATAAGTAAGTACCTCTCGTGCGACAAAGAGTTCACTCCAAAGTCACAAATAGCGAAAAACTATTGTAGGGTACGAAACCACCTCAAAGTTATCTTTTCTGATCAATCTTATGAGTTGTCCCTATAAGTGTCACAAACAGCCTAGAGTTTGTACTAAAATAACACCTTAAGATACACATCAACCAAAACCCTAATGTCACCTAGATACTCCACTGTCACCACAAGTACCCATGGGCTTGATTATACGATATGCATCACATAATTTCAGATTCATCATGTTCAATCCAACACAAAGAACTTCAAGGAGTGCCCCAAAGTTTCTACCGAAAAGTCAAGACAAAAACGTGTGCCAACCCCTATGCATAGATTCCCAAGGTCACGGAACCCGCAAGTTGATCACCAAAACATACATCAAGTGGATCAATAGAACATCCCATTGTCACCACGGATATCCCATCGCAAGACATACATCAAGTGTTCTCAAATCCTTAAGGACTCAATCTGATAAGAAAACTTCAATGGGAAACTCAATTTATCACAACAAGATAGAGAGGGGAAAACTCCATATGATTCAATCTATATCAACAAAGCTCGCGGTACATCAAGATCGTGCCATCTCAAGAACACGAGAGAGAGAGAGATAGATCAAACACGTAGCTACCGATACATACTCTCAACGCCGAGGGTGAACTACTCCCTCCTCGTCATGAAGACTGCCGGGATGATGAAGATGGCCTCCGGTGATGGTTTCCCCCTCTGGCAGGGTGCCGAAACAGGCTCCCGATTGGTTTTTCGTGGCTCTGGAGGTTTGCGGCAGCGAAACTCCCGATCTAGGTTCTACGTTGTTTTTTGGGGATTTATAGGAATTTATGGCGGTGAAAACGAGTCAGGATGGGCCACGAGGGAGTCACAAGCCTGGTGGGCGCGCCTAGGGGGTGGCCACACCCCTGAGGCTTGTGACTGCCTCGTGGGTCTTCTGGCCCAACTCTGATGCTCCGTGGGTCTCTTCTGGTCCATAAAAAATCACCGTAAATTTTTATTCCGTTTGGACTCCGTTTGATATTCCTTTTCTGTAAAACTCAAAAACAAGGAAAAACAGAAACTGACATTGGGCTCTGGGTTAATGGGTTAGTCCCAAAAATAATATAAAGTTGTAGTAAAATGATTGTAAAACATCCAAGCATGATAATATAGCAGCATGAAACAAGTAAAAATTATAGATACGTTGGAGACGTATCAGCATCCCCAAGCTTAATTCCTGCTCGTCCTCGAGTAGGTAAATGATAAAAACAAATAATTTTTGATGTGGAATGCTTCCTAACATGTTCATCATATTCTTTTCTTCTATGTATAGCATGGACATTTGGACTTGTAAATGATTCAAAGCAATAGTCTAGTTTTAACATAATGACTTCAATACTCAAGCATGTCAACAAGCAACCATGTCTTTCAAAATATCAACATTAAAGAAAGTTATCCCTAGCCCATTATGCTCAATCATTGATCCATTCATGAAACACACTCAAATTTTAGCTATGCCCAATGCTCAAGTACAATCACAATGCCCCCTAATTGGTGCTTATAAGAAAAGATGGAGACTCAAAGCAAAAATAAAAATTGCATAAAGTAAATAGATAGGCCCTTCGTAGAGGCAAGTAGGGATTTGTAAAGGTGCGAGAGCTCAAGGTTTATATTGAGAGAGAAAAATATTTTGAGTGGCATGCTTTTTCTGTCAACGAAAACGACGAAGTAGCTCACAATACATTCCATGCTAGATACATTATAGGCGGTTCCCAAACAGAATAGTAAAGTCTTTACTCCCCCTCCACTAATCAATCACACTCCACGGCGAGCCAAATCCATGGGTACCGTCCATACCAACAACATTCCTAGGGGAGTTTTGTTTAAGTATTTTCATTTTTTCTTTGATTTCAGGACTAGGAATCCCTATTACCAGCTACTTTCTCGTGAATGATAGTGAATCAACACATATCATGAGAATAACACACATAGCATGGAAAATATTGGATACTCCCCACCGTTTCATGAGCGGTACAGTCACACAACAGAGAATTTTTTTTTGAAGATTTAGAGATGGCACATACAAATTTTCTTGGAACGACACGGAAATACCACATATAGGTAGGCATGATGGACTCATAAGGCATAACTTTGTTTAAGGATTTTGGATGCACAAGTAGTATTTCTACTTAGTACAAATGAAGGCTAGCAAATATGGTTGCTTCTATATGTTTACCTTTGAGGTAGAGGAAGTGCTGGTGAGAAACCCTGTTGAGGCAGACACAGATACTGTTGCGGCTTGGGGGGATGGAAACAATCCTGAACATACCCCTAAGCGCAAAAGAGGTGATCGAGATAGGGAGGAAAGTCACTCTGAATCTACCGAAGTGGTTAAAGATGGAACCTCTTATCGCAGTGGCAAGACCTATCGTTTGCAGGCTGCTGATACTGAGGCACCAATCTCATATGAAAGTGATGTGGACTCGTCTCTGCTCATTGAATCTTTGCAAAAGGAGCATGAGAGTCGTTTTGGCGGGGAGAAGATTGACAAAACTGGGTGGATGGTACCTATAAAACCTTTCATATCTACGGGTCCTGATGAGAAAGTTGATCATCTCAAAGAAATCCAGGTGAATCATGTCTGTGCCCCATGTCGTTCCCTGCCTTTTACTACTATGGTTTCTAATGTTACCCAGATTGTGGAGGTGGATGGGGAGGTGGACCCAAAGTTGAAGTCTACCAATGAATATGTGGTACAGTCACCTAACCCTGAGTGTAATGATGATCTGGTTCTCACCCCTCCACTCGCGACGGAGGCTGCTCTGAGATTCAGCAAGTGTCTTGGACAGGGGATGCAGGAGAAGGTCGAGACCAAAGCTACTAATCTGGCAAGTAAACGTGATGTGGGAGGTAAACAATCCAATCCCTGCAAAAATTCTTTCGATGTTCTTTCAAATACAGAATTGCTATGTAGGGCTAGTAGCATGGGGGTCGTGATTCCGAACAATAATTTTGAATCTATAGATATTGAGAGAACTTGAAAGAGCTAGAAGGAACCTAGGTGAGAACAATAAACTTGATGTGAATGCTAGTGATCAAGAGGGGAATGTCTTTGTTACCAATGGTCTAGGAAAGTCTGTTCCCGTTAACCTGACATGGCTGGACCATGAGGAATTTGAGTAGGAGTTGATCCCTCCGAGCAAATCAAAAAAGAATCACAGGAAAAAAAATCTGCTGTTAAGCTTTCTAGACCTGTGACTAGAAGCCAGAAGGAAGATCTACCCATTGAAGATTCAGATCGTAGCCCTACAATGCCTCCTGGTAGGGCTACTAGATCACAAAAAAAGAAATGTTCCAAATGAGAGGTCTCATTTGGAACTACAGAGGGGTAGGCAAGAAAGGAATGTCCACCTGCCTTTGTGACTTAATCAGTGAACATTCCCTAGACTTCATTGGGCTGCAGGAAACCATGAAAAAGGAGTTTACTCCTAGATGTATTAGGAAGTTTGACCCCCACGGTCTCTACGTGTTGGAATGGATCCCAACCACTGGAAAATCTGGGGGCATCCTGTGCGGGGTCAAGAAAGATAACTTGGAGGTGATATCATGTAACAAAGGGAAATATGTTTTGCAACTCAATATCAGAGATAATATGAAGAAGCTTGATTGGGCCCTGCTCGTGGTGTATGGTTCGGCTCATGAGGAATATAAAGAGGAATTCCTGGTGGAGCTTGCTGCTATGTGCAGCAGCATGACCCATGCCATACATTGTGGGTGGGGACTTTAACATACTCAGGCATAGTGGTGAGAAGAATAAGAAAACGACCAATAGTAAATCTATGGATATTTTCAATTCGATCATTAATACCCTCGCCCTTAGAGAAATGTATATCAGTGGGGGCAAATATACTTGGTCTAATAACCAGGCCCACCCTACGTTGGAAAAGTTGGATCGCATCCTTATGTCTGAGAGTTGGGAAGACCTCTTTCCTCTTGCCTCTGTCAGAAAGCTGGTTCATGAGCTATCTAATCATAACCCTTTACTTCTGTCATCTGGGGAAGAAGGGCAGGGAGCCCCTAAACCTCGTGAGTTTCGGTTCAATCTCTCCTGGATCAAGGATGATAATTTCATTCCAACTGTTAGAAAGATCTGGACTAGGAAGGTTAATTCACTGGACCCCATTGATATTCTAAATATCAAATTGAAGAGGTTCAAAAGTACTTCAAAGGATGGGGGTCTAGCAAGTTTGGTCATGATAAAAAGAGGAAAGAGGGACTTAGAGTGGAATTGGCTACGCTAGAAGAGTTAGAAGAGGAAGGCCCTCTAACTCCTGAGTTATATCACAGGAAGATGGAAATAAATATTGAAATCCATGAGATTCTAGTTAATGAGGAAATCTTTTGGTTCTAGCAGTCACATGAACGCTGGCTGCTGAAGGGTGACTTGAACACTAATTACTACCACAAGATCGCCAATGGGCGTAAAAGGAAAACACTATACATTCCTTGAAAGCTGGGAATGTGGAGATAGAGGGGACCGATAAGCTAGTCAAGCATGCCACGGATTATTATAAAACCTTGTTTGGTCCCGCCCCGAGGAAGATTTTCCACCTTGATCGGGTCACTTGGTCGGAGAGTGAAAGACTGAACTCTGTTGAGAATGAAGTCCTCTACCGCGAGTTAATGGAGGAAGAAGTTAAAGATGCTCTTTTTGCCATGCCTCCGAATAGGGCTCTTGTGCCTGATAACGTTCCTGCAGAATTCTATCAAGTCTACTGGGATATTGTTAAACGTGATATTATGTCTATCTTTGCACAATTCCACAAAGGAGACTTAGACGTTCAACGTCTCAATTATGGGGTTATGGCGCTGTTACCTAAAACTTCGAGTGCTGACAGGATTCAGCAATTCCATACCTATTTGTCTGCTCAGATGCCCCTATAAACTAATTACCAAAGTCCTTGATAGACGTGCGGAGAAATATGCCAGGAAACTTATCACTTCTACCAAGAATGCCTTTGTGAAAGGGAGGAACATCATGGATGGGATCTTGTCCTGACACGAGATCCTAAACTACACTCATGTGAAGAAAAAGGTGGGGATTTCCTGAAGCTTGATCTCGAGAAGGCGTACAATAAAGTCAATTGGGACTTTTTGTTGGAATGCCATAAACTTCGGGGATTTAACAATACCTGGTGTGGGTGGATCAAACAAATTTTGCATAATGGCACTGTCGTCGTTTTCTCACGACAGATGCCACGGGTAGGCTTATCGAAGGCGGTTGGGGCCGAGGGACACCGACGGGCTTCGGGTGTGGGATTAGGCACAAGAGGTGATGACACACGATGTACCCAGGTTCAAGGCCCACCGTGGGAGGTAATACCCCTAGTCCTGCCTGCTCTAGTTGATCAATGAGGAAAGGTTACAAGGTTGCTCCTGGAGCTGCTGTCTAGAGGTGGAAGAGGGAGCAGCCGGCTTCCCTTCCTTGGCTACATGGTGAGAGTGTGGGTTCTGGTCTATCTGCTTTCTTGCTTGCCCTTTGCATGGGGGGCTCTGGGGGGTTTTATAGGCCAGCCGCTGGATTACAATATGAGTGGGAAGCTACGAGGGGCCCCAGCTGGCAGCCTCTGTGGCCGGCCGTGGGCCCCCCGGCTATAGGGTCTTGTCATCGGTAGGGCCCGTCGGCTGGGGGTCACCCCGAGAGATGGTGGGGCTTGCGTAGCAGGTCCCATCAACGGTCACCTCTCAGCACGGGTCGTCCTTCGGGGCGTCGTCTTGCGGCAGCCGACCATGGTCAGCGATACGGCCGGCTACACTGTAGCCACGCCGGGGTAGGTCATGGAGTGGTTGGAGGCGTGTCGACACTGTTGTGAGCCCGGTCACGATCAACCTAAGTCAGCGTCACTATTGCCTCCACTGTGGCCATACGGGCACTGACCCCCGATGGGATGGGGGCCACTGTAGCCGCGCATGCCTGGGCAGTGGGATCCAAGGCGTGTTCGACTAGGGGGCCAGGGATCCCTGCATCTAGCCGACAACCCTTGATGGAGCCGACCATGTGTAGCCGACAGTGCCCAGCCGGCGCTGCGGAGCCGGCCGGGTTCAATCTTGGCCGTAGGGGGAGGCGGCTCACCCTTCGGCCGTTTTAGAAAGTTTTGGGGCAGTAGGTTACTTTAGGGTACCCCGGGGTTATCCCTAGGACAATAGTCCCCGAAGCGGGGGAGGCCCGCCACCGGGTCGCGACGGACCTCGCCGGCTTGAGAATCGTCCTAGTGTCGTGGCCGGCCACGGAGGGCGGTCGTCGATGGTCGTTCGGCCGCCGGCCCCGCAGCCGGCCCGAAGCCCGAGCGTCGTCTGGGGCGCCTCACTAGGAGGTACTCCCGCGCCACGTGGTGGGCACCATGGGCCGAGACCCTGACAGGCCACACAACGGATAAGACCAGACCGAGGGGGGGGGGGCGGCCATGGCCTTGGCTCGCGCGCATGGATCTTCTGTGATTTGGGCCGTCGATTGGCATGCCCGAAGGAAATAACTGCCGTCCCGCACGCGACGGGAATCGTGGGGGTCGTGCGCAATGAATCCGCCCCCACGATCGCCCGTGCGGGGTTTAAATGAAGGAGGGAGGGGAACAGAACGACGCATTCGCTCCCCTCGCCTCCGTCGCTTCACACTCATCGCCCTCCTCCTCCTGCCCCGAGAGAACGAGAGAAAGAGGGAGACTCGCGCCCAATGCCGTGCTCCCGCTGTCGCTGCCGGAGACCGCCCCGCAGCAGGACTCCTGCGCCCGTCGCAGCGCTCGCAGGCCCACCGAGAGGTCATGGTGAGCAAGGGGGCATGGGATGACAACATTGTCGACGAGGAGTTCATCGCACACCTCTGCCACCGTCGCAAGCTACCGGCGGAGGAGTTCATGGAGGCGCGCGTGGCTGGGCTAGAGAACTCCCCGGCCCCTCGAGACAGTGAGGTGGTTGTCTTTGCCGAGTACTTCCTTCGCGGGCTCGGACTATCGGTGAGCACATTCTTCTGGAGGTTCCTGACGCGGTTCGGCCTGCAGCCGCACCACCTCGCCCCCAACACTGTCCTGCAGCTGGCGGCCTACGTCACCCTCTACGAGGGGTACCTGGGGGTGGAGGCGAGGCTTGACCTCTGGTTCCGCCTCTTCTTCCTCAAGCGGCAGACGACAAAGGACCCGGTGATGAAGAAGGCGGTCATGACCGCCTGTGGGGGCGCATTGATCCACATCCGCCAGGGATCCGGCTTACCAAAACTCCCGCTACAGGAGTCGGCAAAGAACTGGCAGCGAGGGTTCTTCTACGTGAAGAACGTGAAGCCGGAGGAGGATTACATCAACCTCCCCGACTTCGTCAACACGCCGCCGGTGGCAATGGTGAACTGGCGGATCGCCCCGCCTGTATCCCCGGAGATAGCGGACCGGCTCTGTGAGCGGGTGGTGCTCATGACCGGGGCGGAGGGCCTGAAGGCGGCCGACCTGCTGACGGAGATGGTGGCGCGCCAGGTGCAGCCACTGCAGAGCCGGCCACGCCTCATCTGCCAGATGGGGGGGGGGGAAGCATGACCCTTGCCGGCTCTCCACTAAGGAGCTGAAGCCGGTCCACATGGCGTAGAGGGTGAACCGCATTTCTACGGCAAAGCTGAAGGAGGGGAGTTGGCAGTGGGGCAAAACCCCATACAGCCAGAGCCACCCTGCACCAGTGGTAAGTGAGGCAGCCAGTTCACCCTCCTTTCTCCCCCCAAGTGTGCCGCCTCAATTTAATAGTGAAGAATGACTCTCGGCATGCAGGTTTTTCCCTTATTACAGGTGTACGAGGAGCCAGCCGCCAACTTGGCAGATTCGGACCCTGAAGAGGTGGAGGATGTTGATGACATGGAGCCGGCCGAACCAGATCGAGCTAGCGCATCCGAGGCCGGAGGGGAGGAGATGGAGACGGAGGCGACTGAGTCGACGGGTGAGTCACCTTCTCGTCCAAATTTGCAGGATTGGACTGACGACGACACTGAGTCAGAGGAATCGCGCGATGCAGAGGCTCCGGAGGACGTCGAGGCCTCGGAGGATGAGGCCATGGAGCCGCCAAGGAGGCGTCTTCGCCAGGGCGGCGATGAGCCTGTCCGGAACGACGCAGTGGTCGGTGACAAGGGGAAGCAGGTGGCCGGGCCGGGTCTGGTGCTAAAACGGGTCGCCACCGAGCAGCCCGGCAGCAGCCGTGGAGGCGGCCACAAGAGGAGGCGGATCATCCCGACGGGTCTCGCAAGGAGGGAGGTCCCCGTCGTCATCGGGTAAGCCGGCATGCCCTAATCCCGTTCCCCTGAATCTTCCTTCTCCTCCTCCCCCTCTTATTCCATTTGCCCAGGGAAGCGCGCGCCCTGGGGAGGAACTCGGTGAGCGACACCATGGGAGCGGCGCCGCCGAGCACCGCCGAGGAGAGAGAGAGCGAGGCTTGGTGCGCCATGGAGGCGGCCTAGCAGGAGCTACACATTGAGGGGATCCGCCCGTGGGATGAGGCGGCGAAGAAGTGGGCGCCCTCAGGAGCGGCCGACAGGGAGGCAGCCGGCCAATCGTGGGAGCCCTTCCCCGAGGGTCGGGAGAGGCGGTCCAAGGACCGCCGCGACCCCGCGCGATAGCCGAAAATGACCGCGGAGACCGCGGGGGATGCATGGGGGGCGGCGGACACGGGAGCGGAGCGCACCGCCGGCGAGGAGGAGGAGGAGGCGGGACGCGGCGTGGACCCATCAAGGGCGGACGGCGTGCCGTCAGGGGTGGATTGCGGCACGGGCCCCGCCGGAGGAAACGATGTGCCGCCGGGGGCGGCTGGTCCCCTGAGTGTGGAGGCGACGACAGCGAGGGCGCCTGCTCTGGACATGCCGGCCCCGGAGGTGCCGCCTCCGGAAGCTCCTGCGCCAGAGGTGCCGGCTCGAGATGAGCCGGCTATGGGGGCGCCAGCTCCCAGACTGAATCGGACGGAGAGGCCGGCGGCGGAGGATCGAGGTGGGAGGCCGAGGTGCCCGAGGGGTCGAGCGGCACGGGCTCCTCGTCCGGAGCCGCCGGCATGATGGTGCTAGAGGGAGCCGGCTCCCTAGTGACCTCAGGCAAGGCCGGGCCGGCGGACGGAGGCCGGCCGCAGAATTTTTTTTTCTTCTCTTCTTCTTCTTCTTCTTGTTCTTCTTCTTAGGGCTCTTTCCTGGTACGCAGGAGGCCGCTGAGGCGACTGTGGCGGCCCACCATGAGGGCCAGCTGGAGCAGGGGGATGCTGTTTGGCCGCATGCCCCCTGGACCTTGAACGAGGTGGGGATTGCCACCAGGGTAAGGCTGGAGGTGGTGGTTCGCGCCTTGAAGCGGCTTCAGGCGGCCGGAGAGGCATTGGTCCGCGTCCTCTGGCCGAGCGCGGTGGTTTCGGCCTTGATGAGCCGGTTGTCGAGGTGGCTGGAGTTCGGAACCGCGCGGGTGAACGCCTGGAGGGCCCCTGCAGCGCGCGCTGGTGCGGGCATGGCCCTCCGCATCGCGAGGTCGTGGTACCTCGAGCTGGACCTGAGCTTGCTCATGGCGCAGCGTGCCGGCACTGACACGGACCTGGAGGCGGTGGCCGACGAGCTAGCTTTGCGAGCCAGCCACCTCGCGTGCTTCGCCGCATGGAACGAGTATGTCCCCGAGCACCAGGAGGACGACACGGTGGTCCCGGAGGACTAGTATGCACTCGCTCTGGACGACCCAGAGGGGAGCGGTGCCAAGACGAATGGTGAGGACGCCGACTCCAGCACCGACGACTACACTGACTCCAAGCCGGCTTGGGACCCAGAGGCAAAAGTTGCCGCGGGCGGTGACGAAGAGGACAGAGCGGCCGCCACTTAGAGCTCTTTCTCTTTTTCTTTTATTCCTTAGATTTTTTTAGAATTTTAAGTCCACCCACTAGGGGTGTAGACGTAATGAACTGGTGGCCGTGGGCCTTTTTAAATTATGAAGTTTCTGGTTGTTGCAAAGTCAGTTTTTATGCGTGCCGGCTTTCCCTTCCCTTTGTTTGCCCCTCTGGTTCCGTTATCTCAAGTTCTTTTCCCCTTGGTTTCGACCCTGCCAGCCCGACAGCCGGGAGCCGGTCTGTAGCCGGGACGGGGCGTCCGCCTCGAGGGAGCCGGCTCTGAGTTTAGGAATTGTGAGGACTTTTTCGGTAAGGCAAGTGACAGAGGCAGGAAAATGAACCGGCTAGACCTAGCCGGCGATCCCCTAGTGATCGGTTTTTCGTGTGAACCAAGCTTTGCCGCCCCTGGACCCCATGAGCCGTACATCCGGGAGCCGGTCTATAGCTGGGAGGGGTGGGAGGACTTACTTAGCTCACTCTACTTGATCTACCTCGAGGGAGGACGTTAAGACTAGCCGACGAGCCCCTGGGACCAGGAGCCGGATCCAGGGGCCGGTGAATTGAATTGACAAGCTTTGAAGTGGAAAGGGGCATGTCCCAAGAGCCGGCTTGGGGCACCCATTGCATTCATAAGCCCGAAAAAAGGGAAGGATACATACATACACTGGTTCTTAGCAGTAAAACGGGTGGAGGAGCGCCACGTTCCATGGGCGCTCTGTCTCCTCATCGGAGGCGTCTCTCTTGTGCTTCTGCAGCTTCTAGGTGTCTATCAGGTAGTACACATTGTTGTGCAACGCCTTGCTGACGATGAATGGGCCCTCCCATGGGGAGGACAGCTTCTGCTAGCCGGTAGTTCACTGGATCCGCCTGAGCACTAGGTCTCCTTCGCGGAAGGAGAGCGGCTGAATCCGCTTGCTGTGGTAGTGCCAGAGCTTTTGTGGATAGATGGCCGACCGGCTCAAGGCTAGTTCATGTGCTTCTTTGAGTAGGTCGAGTCATCTTCTCTTGCCTCCCTTGCGTTCTTCTCCGTGTACAAGGCGACCCGAGGCAAGTCGAACTCGATGTCGGTGGGGATAATCACCTTGGACTCGTACACGAGAAAGAAAGGAGTGAAGCCGGTCGACCGGTTAGGCGTAGTCCCGAGGCTCCAAAGGACAGCCGACAACTCGTTGACCTAGCAGCCGCCTGACCTTACTAGTGGCGCTATGAGCCGGGGCTTGATGCCGGATAGGATTAGGCTGTTTGCCCTCTCGACCTAGCCATTTGACTGTGGATGAGCGACAGAAGCCAGGTCGAGCCGGATGCCCTGCTTGGAGTAGAAGCGCGCTAGCGTGCCCTTGGCGAAGTTCATGCCGTTATCGGTGATGATGCTGTGGGGGACGCCGTAGCGAACCATGATGTCATCGATGAACCGGACGGTCGTGGGGCCGTCTAGCTTCTTGATTGGCCTGGCCTCGTCCCACTTGGTGAATTTGTTGACGGCCACCAGCAGATGCGTCATGCCGCCTCGTGCGGTCTTGAAGGGACCCACCATGTCCATCCCCCAGATGGCGAAAGGCCACGAGAGGGGGATGGTCTGGAGGGCCGCGGCCGATAGGTGGCTCTGCGTGCTGAAGCGCTGGCAGCCCTCGCACTTGTCGACCAACTTCTTGGCCGCCTCCAAAGTGGTCGGCGAGTAGAAACCGTGGCGGAAGGCCTTGGCCACCAGGGTCCCGGAGGCGGCGTGGTGCCCGCACTCGCCCTGGTGGATGTCAAGGAGGATCTCCTGACCCTTCTTTGGCTCGACGCACCATTGGAAGACACCGGTGGTGCTGCGATGGACGAGCTCGCAATTGATGATGCTGTAGGCCGAGGCCCGGTGCTGGATTTGTCTTGCTGTGGCCTCGTCCGGGGGGAGCTCACCACGCAGAAGGAAAGACAGGATGGGCTGGGCCCACGAGGGAGCCGAGACGGGGGCCGGCTCGGGAGCCCCGGGCCTGGGTGATCAGTCCCCGGGACCGGCTCGCCAGCCCCCAGGGCTGGCTCGCTAGCACTCGAGGCCGGTCCGCCAGCCCCCAAGTTGGGGACGGTAGGAGGGGCATCGACTGCCATTATGATGACCGTGGCATTGGAGTCGGCTGCCTCAGATGCAGCCGGCTGGACCGGTGGAGCTGGTGCCGACAAGGCAGTCGAGGTTGATGGATATGGCGGCGAAGATGCCAGGGGAGCAGCCGGAGCTACTGACGGACTGACAGCGTTAGCCGACATGAAGATGGACTCCGATTCCGGGGAGGGCTTGATCAACGGTTTGAGCAACCGCTCGAGGGAGATGCCGGCTGGGATGGCCTGCCGGGTGGAGCCGATCTTCGCCAGCATATCGACCGCCTCGTTGTACGCCCACAGGATGTGGTGGAACTCATAGCCCTCAAAGGAGCCGGTGAGTTGCTATACGAGGAAGCGGTAGCTGGCCATGTTGGCGTCCCTGGCATCCCATTCGCCAGATACTTGCTACACCACGAGGTCGGAGTCGCTGAAGCATAGGATGCGCCTGATGCCAATCTCCTTGGCGAGCCGGAGGCCGTGGACGATGGCCTTGTATTCGGTCATGTTGTTGGAGGCGGCGAAGTGGATTTGGAGGGCATACTTGAGCTGGTCACCTTTTGGGGAGGAGAGGACTATGCCGACACCTAGGCTGGTCCTCATTTTTGAGCCGTTGAAATGCATGCGCCAATGCGTGGAATCTGGGGGAGGCGGCATGAACTTGGTCTCCGCCCAGTCGACGAGGAAGTCGGTCAACGCTTGTGACTTGATGGTGGTACGTGACTCATACCGGATCTCGTGGTCGGTGAGGGTGATGACCCATTTGGCGATCCGGCCGGTGGAGTCCCGACCGTTCATGATCTCGCCGAGCAAGGCCGTGCTCACCACGGTGATGGTGTGCTCCTGGAAGTACTGCTTGACCTTCTTGGCGGTGAAATAAATGCCGTAGCACATCTTCTAGTAGTGGGGGTAGTTTTGCTTGGAGGTGGAGAGGACCTCGCTGAGGTAGTATACGGGGCGCTGGACCGGTAGGGATTTTCCCTCCTCCGGCCGCTCGACCACCAAGACGACGCTGATGACGCGAGTGGTCGCTGCGATGTAGGCGAGTGAGGGATCCTTCTCAGCCGGCACGACCAGGATGGGCGCGCGGGTGAGAGCCCGCTTGAGTCCACGAAAGGCCTCGTCCGCCTCATCAGGCCAGCCAAACATGCCCGGCTTCTTCGTGTGGCCCGGCTCAACCAGAGTCGTCTTGTGAAGGAGCTCATAGAGGGGCAGGGCCTTCTCCCCCAGCCGGCTGACGAATCGGCTGAGTGGGGCAAGGCATCCGGTGAACTTCTGGATGTCGTGGAGCCGGGTCGGCTTGGGCATGCGCTCGATCGCGCTGATCTTCTCCGAGTTGGCTTCGATGCCGCGAGCGGACACGAAGAAATCCAGGAGCTGGCCGGCTAGGACGCCGAATACACACTTCTCCGGGTTGAGCTTGATCTTGTACTTGCGCAGGTTCGCGAAGGTCTCCCGGAGATCGTCGAGGAGGCTGAAGTGCTTCTTGGTCTTAACGACGATGTCGTCGACGTTGACATGGATGTTCCTGCCTATCTGAGGCAGGAGGCACTTCTGCATGCACCTCTGGAAGGTGGCGCATGCGTTCTTTAGGCCAAAGGACATGGTGATGTAGCAGTAGGCCCCGAAAGGCATGATGAAGGAGGTCTTGAGCCGGTCCTCCGGGTCCAGCTTGATCTGGTGGTAGCCGGAGTAGGCATCCAAGAAAGACAGCAAAAAATAGTCGGCCGTGGAGTCAATGACTTGATCGATCCGCGGCAGGGCAAATGGGTCCTTGGGGCATGCCTTGTTTAGGCTGGTGTAGTCGATGCACATGCGCCAGGTCTTGTTCTTCTTTAGCACGAGGACTGGGTTGGCTAGCCAGTCTGGGTGGAAAACTTCCATGATGAAGCTGGTTGCGAGGAGCTGGACGATCTCTTCTCCTATAGTGCGCCGCTTCTCCTCAAAGAAACGGCTTAGGGGTTGCTTGACCGGTTTAGCGTCCGGCCGGACATGTAATTTGTTCTCGGCAAACTTCCTCGGAACACCCGTCATGTCTTTGGGGGACCATGCAAAGATGTCCCGATTCTCATGGAGGAAGTCGACGAGCTCGCCTTCCTATTTGCTGTCGAGGCGGGAGCCGATGGTGACGCACTGAGCGGGGTTGGCCGGGTTGAGCGGGATCTGCTTGGTGTTCTTGGACGGCTGGAAGGAGGCCTCATCGACCGACTGCGAGAGAGGAGTCGGCATGATCGGCTGGCTAGCGGAAAGGGCCAGGAGCCAGTCGAGCTACCGCTTTTCCTCGGCTATCTCCAAGTCCTCGGCCAGCCGATTGCCGCCTCGACCGCACTCGAGTGACATCTTGTAGTCGCCTGCGATGGTGATGATTCCCTTGGGGCGTGGCATCTTGAGCTTGAGGTAGGCGTAGTGGGGGACCGCCATGAACTTGACGAGGGTCGGTCGGCCCAACAACGCGTGGTAGGGGATCTTAAGGTCCACTACCTCGAGCAACACCGACTCGCGGCGGAAGTGACCGGGGCCGCCGAAGAGGACGTCAAGCTTGATCTTGCCGACAGGGGAGCAGGACTTCCCGGCATGATGCCGTGGAAAACCGTCCGGCTTGCCTGTAGGTCTTCTATTTTCAAACCCAGCTTGCGCATCGTGTCAAGGTAGAGGATGTTGATGCTGCTGCCACCATCAATCAACACTCGTGAGAAGAGGCAGGTGCGCTTCTCGGTGGCGATGGTGGGGTCGAGGACCAGGGCATAGCTGTCGGGACTCGGCATCATGGCTGGGTGATCTGCCCGACTCTAGGTGACCGGCTTCTCCGACCAGTGCATGAACTGGGGAGTTGCCGGCATGGTGGCGTTCACCTCACGATTGAGCCGTCGTTGTGCATGTTTGCTCGTCTCTTCACTGGTGAAGACGACATAGCAACCGTCCTGGTTGGGGAACTGGTCGTGTAGGCGACCGTCGTTCTGGGCCGGAGCCGGAGTCGATGCCGGGGCGGCAGCTGGTGCCGGAGCCGGCGCGTGGGCTGGCGACGCGGGAGGAGCCGGAAGGTCGTCCCCCGGGCCAGTCGCTGTGAGAAGCTACACTACCGGAGCGTGTGCGTGGTGGGCTTGGCCCTAGAGTGGTTCTTGCAGGGGAGGTCGGGCATCTGCTCGAACATGAGCTTGGGCTGGCACGCAGCCTTGTCAGTGCGCTAGCGCTGGCTGGAAGACTGGACAGCCAGCTCCTGCTCTTCGATGGTGGCAACCTGCCGGCTCCCATAGCGGGAGTCAGGCTAATCATTCTTGCGCTTGTTGTTCTACGGCTGCCGATTGTCGGCAGCCGACCGGGACGCCGCCGGCGTCGGCGTTGCCTTGGTGGGCGGAGTCGTCTTGACCCGAACGGAGGAGTCAGCCATGTCATACTTGTCCGCCTTGGTCATGAGCTCGGCTAGCATAGCCAACTCAGAGCATAGGAGCTTGTGCTTGAGGGGGATGCCGTCGTGATAGCCTTTGATGAAGTACTGTATGGCTTGCACCTCGTGCACCCCCTCATAGGAGTTGCGGAGCTCGGTCCATCGGGTGATGTAGTCACGGAGGGACTCGTCCGGCCCCTGAACGCACATGGCTAGTTCACGGCGGCGGCCAGGCCGCTTGTAGGTGCCGGTGAAGTTGCGGACAAAGGCTTCCTCGAAGTCCGTCCAGGTGTTGATGCTGCCGGCCGCCAGGCTGTTGAGCCAGGTGCGGGCCGAGCCGATCATCATGTGGGGAGCGTAGCAGACGGCTACGCGCTTGTTCCCCCTGCCGATGCCGACTGCGGTGGTGTAGTCGATCAGCCAATTTTCGGGTTTGGCGGCCTCGTTGTACTTCGGGGTGTCTCAGTGGAGCGTGAAGCCGGCCGGGAATGGCTCATTGCCAATCCGGGGGCCAAAGCATGCCGGGCCGATCGAGCCCTCCTCCTTGAGGAGGGCCGACTGCGCGAGCCAGTCGATGCGGAGGCGAGCGTCATTCTTGCCGTGTGGGACCCACGGCCCGAGCCGGGCCGAGAGTTTGGGGTAGATAATAGGAGGAACTGACCATTCCGACTCGCACCACGGGGGCGGCGTATGCCCGCGCGGTGTAGCCGGCGCCTCGTGGTGGCGGCCTCTGCGAGGCAGGTTGTTGGTGCGCCGGCTGTTTACAACCGGCTGCTTGTTCCCAGACAGCTGAGAGTGCCGGGGGTTGCTTGCCTCGACCTGGCGGTCAGAGGCGTGAGGGGAACAGGAGTGCTAAGCCGGCTAACGACCAGTAGTCCCCGTGCCCTCACGCTCGGGCCGGGGGCCTTCGGAGGCGGCGCCGCCCGCCGCGAGCTGATGCTGCTGCGCGTCGGCGACGTCAATGAGGTCTTTGATGTGACACTCGCAGGCGGCACGTTCTTCACCCTCCAGGGTAGCCAAATCCTCATAGGCTACCTTGGCGGCCCGCAGGTTAGCCGTGAGGGTGTCGTAGACGGGCATGTTGCTGCCCAAGATTTCGGCGACCACACGACCGCGGTCGCGCACAGCCTTACGCCGGCTGGGCTCGGTGCCAGCCGGAGTGAGACCATAGGCGGAGGTGTACTCCTGCTGAGCAGCCTCCATGCGACGCCGTGTGGCCACGAGGGCGCTGGCATCCTCGAACAAGAGGCGGCGAGCTGCCTCCAGCTCGGCTATGACGACGTCAGGGTTCGCCGTCGGGGCAATGGGGGTGCTCAGGCCCCGAAGGGCCGCGCCGAGCGGATTGGAGGTGTTGACGCGGGCCGCCGCGGCATCGGCCTCGACCCATGTGCGACTTGAGGAGGTGGAGGAGATGATGGCCATCGCTCCCACATGGACGTGAGAGCTCCTAGACTGGGTCGCAGCGAGTGCGCCCACAACCGTGGGCGGATCGGCGCAGTTGAGCACCTGGCTAGGGTACTCGTCAGCGACTGACGCTTCAACGACTAGCCTACCGAAGCGCTCGGTGAGCGCGTCAATGTCGAGTGTGAGGTCGATGATGCTGCCCGCAAGGCCTGCCGGAGCAAGCCCCACAAGCCTATGGTTTCGCCTGGACGTGCGGCGGTGGCGGGGAATGGCAAGGGGTCCTGCCCGGAGCATGAATCCGGCCGACGCCGCGTACGGCCCCATGGTGGGCGCCAACTATCGTTGTTTTCTCATGACAGATGCCATGGGTAGGCTTATCGAAGGTGGTTGGGGCCGGAGGACGCCGACGGGCTCCGGGTGCGGGATTAGGCACAAGCTGTGATGACACACGATGTACCCAGGTTCAAGGCCTTCCGTGGGAGGTAATACCCCTAGTCCTGCCTAATCTAGTTGATCGATGAGGAAAGGTTACAAGGTTGCTCCTGGAGCTGCTGTCTAGAGGTGGAAGAGGGAGCATCCGACTTCCCTTCCTTGGCTACGTGGTGAGAGTGTGGGTTTTGGTCTATCTGCTTTCTTGCTTGCCCTTTGCATGGGGGGCTCCGGGGGGTTTTATAGGCCAGCCCCCCGGATTACAATATGAGTGGGAAGCTACGAGGGGGCCCCAGCTGGCAGCCTCTGTGGCCGGCCGTGGGGTCCCTGACTGTAGGGTCTCATCGTCGGAAGGGCCCGCCGTCTGGGGGTCACATCAAGAGACGATGGGGCCGCGTAGCAGGTCCCAGCAATGGTCACCTCTCAGCATGGGTCGTCCTTCGGGGCGTCGTCTTGCGGAAGCCGACCACGGTAAGCGGTACGGCCGGCTGCACTATAGCCATGCCGGGGCAGGTCATGGAATGGTTGTAGGCGTGACGGCACTGTTGGGAGCCCGGTCATGGTCAGCCGAAGTCAGCGTCACTATTGTCGCTACTGTGGTCATATGGGCGCTGACCCCCGATGGGATGGGGGACACTGTAGCCGCACATGCCTGGGCAGTGGGATCCAAGGTGCGGCCGTCTAGGGGGCCAAGGATCCCTGCATCCAGCCGACAGCCCTTGATGGAGCCGGCCATGTGTAGCCGGTAGTGCCCAGCCGGCGCCGCGGAGCCGGCCGGATTCAATCTTGGCCGTAGGGGGAGGCGGCTCACCCTTCGGCCGTTTCAGAAAGTTTTGGGGCAGTAGGTTGCTTTAGGGTACTCCGAGGTTATCCCCCTGATAGGCACAGTCAGTATTAAGCTCAATGGCAGTGTTGGCCCATACTTTCAGAGTGCTAAAGGTGTACACCAGGGTGACCCACACTCTCTGTTCTTGTTTAATTTTGTGGCTGACTGTCTTGCAAAAATGATCACTAATGTGCAAAAGAACAATTTGCTAGGTTGTTTGGCTTCTGATCTTATCCCCCAGGGTGTGGATGTGTTACAATATGCGGATGGCACCATCATTTGCCTGGAGCATGATGTAGACAGAGCAGTCAACCTGAAGTTGCTGCTTTACATGTTTGAAATGATGTCTGGATTGAAAGTTAACTTCCAGAAAAGCGAGATTTTCACTTTTGGTGGTGATGATAGTGTGATTAAAGAGTATGCCACCTTTTTCAACTATGACATAGGTAGTTTCCCCATCAAATACCTGGGTATGCCGGTTAGCTATACTAACCTTAAAAACTCTGATTGAGAATTTATTGTGGATAAATACCTCAAGTACTTTGAAGCTTGGATTGGTAATGCTTCTTCAATGGGGGTAGACTTACCCTGCTAGATTCGGTGGTAACCCAGCTTTCTCTATACCACATGTCTATGTGGCTGATGAACAAAACCTTTGTTGAGAAACTTGATAAACATAGAAGGAGATTTTTCTGGCAAGGATGTAACAAGAAGAGGAGGTATTATTTGGTCAAGTGGGGTAAAATTTGTAGATCTAAAGACAAATGGGGGCTAGGTGTCAAAGATCTTAAGAAACAGAACATCAGCCTTATGGTTAAATGGTGGTGGAAACTTGAGACGCAAGAAGGCCTTTGGCAAGATATTGTGCGGGTTAGATATCTCAAGAATAAAACCGTGGCTTCTATTACAAATAGATTTTTAGACTCCCCATGCTGGAAAGCTCTTCTAAAAGTCCAAAATATTTACTTTGTCGGGAGGAAAATTAAGATAGAATCTGGGAACATTACTAGAGTTTGGAAAGACTCTATAGACGATATGCCCCCTTTCCAGGAACAGTATCCCGTGTTGTTCGATATCTGCAATTCCTAGGACAATACCGTGGATAAATTCGAGCCTACGGTATGCCCTTCCCTATTTAGGAGGAGGCTGACCCCTCAATTGCAATTAAAGTGGGATGATATGTGCCGAAACATATCCAATATCCAGCTGAGTGGAGATAGTGATAGGGTGTTTTGGGGGTTGAATAGCAATGGTAAGTTCTCCACCAAATCTCTTTACAGATGGTTAGAGGGTCCTCTTAGTGGCTGCCACTATAGATGGATCTGGAAAGCTAAAATTCCTCTAAAGATTAAGATCTTCCTTTGGCAATTATCTCAAGATGATGTTCTCACTAGGCAAGTTATGAGGAAGAGGAAATGGCCTGGAAACCCGTGCTGCCCCTTCTGTAAAATTGTTGAGACATCCAAGCACCTGTTTTTCACTTGCCCTGTGGCCAGAGTCGTTTG
Source organism: Hordeum marinum (assembly GCA_022496015.1). Classification (NCBI taxonomy): domain Eukaryota; kingdom Viridiplantae; phylum Streptophyta; class Magnoliopsida; order Poales; family Poaceae; genus Hordeum; species Hordeum marinum. The sequence continues at coordinate 104,488,694 of CM039672.1, forward strand.
GAGATCTATGGGGATGGCCCTGGGCACTGATAGATGCCCAAGTAACTATTGGCAGTATTATGTGTGGTGCCATACTTTTCTTCCTGGCATGGAGAGATATTATACAGTGGGCTTGGCTGCTTTATACTAGGCTATTTGGATTTCACGTAACCGTGCTACTTTCAAAAAGAAGCTGATTAAGACCCCATTTGAAATTGTTTTTTCATATGTTCTTTCTTATGCTACTGGGTAGGACTTCAATGTGGAGATGCTGCTGGGGAGGTCCGTGATGGGGCCGAGATGATCAAGTCAAGCGCGATGTGTCTGATGAGGGCGTGCGACGACGTGGTGCTCTCGCTGGTCCATGCTGTGGAATGAAGCGCTCTTTTGGTCTTGTTGTTTTGCATTATGTCAGCGCTTTTGCTCAAAGTCTGTTTTGAGTGGTCTTTGATTCTGTAGAACTTTTTGGTGCTGTCAGGTTTTCGCCCTATGGTATTCGTCACAACGTCAGGCGGATGTTGTGGGTTTCCTGGCAGTGCCCGAACTCGCCTCCCCTCTTCCCTCTTTATGTTTCTGGAACTATGTATTTCCGTTTATTTGCAATGGAAAGGGGATGTGCCCGGTTCGAAAATATATATATCATAGTGCGCTTTAACTTATCATTGGCCAACTCATATTTTTTATGTTCGTAGTATGCAGAAACATGGTGCCTATTATAGTTGTTCATAGTGAGTCCAGTACAAAGATGGTGTGATGTTGCTAAAGGGATGAGTTCAAAATATGGACATGAAAATTGAGTTCATAAACTATTTTTCTTCATGTGATATTGAAGTAAAGAGGCAAGCTGAAAGCTAGGATTGGTGGCTAATGTGAGAGATGGAGAGAGTAGGCTCCCCTCTTATATTCTTTTTACTTCTGATTGTAAACATATACTACTACGAACAAGGACAAGGACCTTTGATATTGAGTTGTTTTAGTTCTACTCCTCTGTCTCAAAATAAGTGTCACTGATTTAGCACACCGTTCCATTTTGTACTAAATCAACAACACTTATTTTGATACGGAAGGAGTACTTGATAACGTGTCCATTTTACAATGACTTCTTAGAAATCCTAAATCGGTTTGATTAACTTCTATGCAAGTCATGAAATTGATCTTTTAGAAGTATATGGTAGCAGAACATTGTAAAGTGTATTTTCCAACAATGGCTTTTCATTTTCCCTATATAAACGGATGTGCTAACTCATAAAGTTTGTTACTTTTTGTACTTCTTTCGGTTGTATTCAAAATACGAGGTGGAACTTGCAACCTAGACCTGATAATGCATGTATGCTCTAGATTTATTTCATCACACAATGAATTATATCTTGAAATCATGGTACACCTATTCCAATATAATGTAACAAAATAATAGGGTGGATCTCGGGGACATTCAGCGGCGCATCAAAGCGTGCGATCCCTTCTATTATATATAATTTGCAATCATCAATGTGTCATGCACACATAGTGTTTAGAAATATTATCATGCTCCTGCTTACTTTCTTGTAAATACATGTATCTTTGCTTTTCTTGATGAAAAAAATATTATTTGATCATTTCCTCAAAACAAAGACTCCAACTCCATTGTGTTTGCTTTAGTCCATTATAGAATCTCTTGAAGTTTGCACATTTACTAGCATCCCCTGGATTGACAAAATTACTTTGGATCGTATCATATATACAATCCCGTTCTATTTCCATCTCATGGGAATCCTTGTTGACATCCATCTATTATATTATATCTCATAATTGAAATATGTAGTAATTGCTAGTTTAACCTCAACTGACTTTTAAGTATTGCTATGACGAGACAATCTCATTATAGCTAATTCCATGATCTTGTCATGAACTATTGGTAACAAGTCAAGCTTTATAAAACCTTTTTATCTTTGTCAGTTTATAGATCCATCACAATACATTAGACTCTAAGTCTTACGGATGGTTCATCAAGTTCTAAACTTGATTCAGATGTATGGATACTATCTCAGATTTATTTGGCATATAACCATTTCCAGAATTAGGGCCCATCAACGCTTCTCTGTGTATCATAGGGTCATTGTTTGTTTCAATAGTATTCCATCTGTGCACCATGAAGGTTTGCATGAATTTTCCTCAATCCATATAGTTTAGTCACAAGTTAGAATGAAGCCTCTATAGCTCATGTAGAGGTTTTTGCATGAGTCATTGTAGGAAATTCTAGAACCACTTCTAGTGTTTCTTTCCTTTGACCTGATTACGAAGATTATGTAATCTCATCGAATTGCATAGTCCTCCCAGTCACTCTTTTGCAGAAAACATTTTCTTCAAAAATTCTGCACTCTGTGGAAAAACACATTGCCTTTGCATAGTGATAGAGGAATACCCAAGCATTTGGGATAACCAACAAAGTAGCACTTATCATTTCATATCTTATATGGTGTTATTTCAACATTTATGATGGTGCTCTTTTCAATGTAAAAGCCACAGTCTCTAAAGCATCACATTAAAGTATATTGGCAAATTTGATTAATGTCATCTTTGATCTCACTATGTCATATATATGTTAATTACATCTACTCAAAATGTTGTACTGTTAGTAGTGTCGTGGGAGGTGCAAGCTATGAAATTCTTTTCATAGCTCATCAGATATTCTGTAAACTTGTAACTCAATTTTTTCTTTCTGCATTCCAATTGTAGAAATATAACTCTCTTGTTTACAAAAATCTCCACTTCATTTTGAAAACCTTTTGAAACATTTCAAAGGATCCAAATGTATGTCTCAATAAGCAAATGATGTGGAGCATCCTACAGACATCACCATGACAAGAGTCTTTTTGGCAAGTGGCACGTGCGACATCTACTTCACATAAATAAAGGTGAATAAACTCCTTTACATGTAATCACTTGACCCCTTCGAGGATGGTATACTACTTGACACTCTTCTCGTGTGCATACATAGGTATTGTCGGAACTTCATGGATGAACAGGAGGATTGCAAGTGCATAGAACGACTACACCATCCACAAGGGAATCATGGAAGCGACGATGGACAAAGACTAAGCTGCTGGAGCCACAACAATCGTACATTCAGGCAAAAGATGGATATCCGATGCCTATACATAAGAAGAGGAGCAGCGCCCCGAGTATCTGAAGTATTAGAGGTCGGACATCCGGCCGCAACCCGAACATCCGGCATGACATCGCCATGCTCGACATCTGACCCCTTGTCGGAAATCTGGGGCGAGGAGACAGAACCCCGCAGAACCATCCAACCATGCCCCGAACATTCGGCGCCTGCCTATGCGTAGAGACTTGGGCCACAGCCCATGTACCGGTTTGCCCCTCACTTACCCCTTCATGTCTAGCAATATATATACTCCGCCGCTCCTCATTTCTAGGGTTACAAAAGTGACAACTCATTGAATAAAATGATAACCTCCATTAGTCATTAAATATCTAGGGACTCCAAACCTTGGAAAGATAACTTCCTTAAGCATTTTAATAGAGGTGTTGTGATCAGAACTACTAATTGGAATAGCTTCTACCCACTTAGTAACGTAATCAATGCAACTAAGATATGAGTGTACCCACTAGAGGAAAGGAAAAGGTCCCATATAATCAAAGCCCCATACATCAAATGGTTCTATAACAAGTGAATAATTCATAGGCCTTTCCTGACATCTACTAATATTATCAACTCTTTGAAGGACAAACTTATGTCCATCCCTGAAGAGAGTAGGCCACTAGAAACTTGAATTTACTACCTTGTGTGCATTCCTATCTCCAGCATGATATCCTCTATAGGGTTCAGAATGACACTAACTCAAAATATGTTCCTACTCATGCTTAGGTACACACCGTCTAATAATTCCATCTACTCCTTCTTTATATAAATGCGGGTCCCCAAAAATAATCTCTCAAGTCAAAGAAGAACTTTGTCTTTTGCTAATATGTGTACTTAGGCGGTAAAAACTTTCCAGCAATGAAATTAGCATAGTCTGCATACCAAGGATTGTTAAGGAAGGTATATGTATTAATAACATCTAATTTCTCATCAGGAAAACTATCATCAATAGGTAGTGGGTCATCAAGGACATTCTCCATTCTAGACAAATTATCTGCTATGGGATTTTCAGCTCCATTTCTGTCAACAATATGCAAATCAAAGTCTTGCAATAAAAGTATCCACTTAATTAGCCTGGGCTTAGCATATTTCTTTTCCATAAGATATTTGATAGTAGCATGATCGGTGTGAATAGTGACTTTGGAAGCAACGGTATAAGGTCTAAGTTTATCACTAGCAAACACAATTGCTAAAAATTATTTCCCAGTAGTAGCATAATTTATCTGAGCACTATCCAAGGTCTTAATATCATAATGGATGACATTCAATTTCTTATCAATTATTTCACCTAAAATAACACCAACATCATAATTACTAGCATCACAGATAATTTCAAAGGGCAAGTTCAAATCAGGTGGTTGAACGATAGGTGGAGTCATTAAAGCTTTCTTAAGTATTTCAAATGATTCTACACAATCATTGTCAAAGACAAATGAAACATATTTTTGTAAGAGATTAGTGTGAGGTCTAGAAATTTTAGTAAAGTCTTTAATGAATCTCGTATAGAAACCAACATGACCTAATAAACTTCGTATACCTTTAATATCTTTAGGACATGGCATTTTCTCAATCGGCTCAACTTTAGCTTTATCTACCTCAATACCACTTTAAGAAATTTTGTGACCAAGAACGATGCCTTCGTTCACCATGAAGTGACACCTCTCCCAATTCAAGATAAGATTGGTCCCTTCACACCTCTGCAAGACTCAGTCAAGGTTGCTCAAGAAATCATCAAAAGAAGTTCCATAAATAGAAAAATCATCCATGAATACCTCAACAATTTTCTCGCATAAATTAGAGAATATAGTGGTCATACATCTTTGGAAGGTATTAGGTGCATTGCATAAACCGAAAGGCATACATATATAAGCATAAGTTCCAAAAGGCAAGTAAATGTAGTTTTCTCTCGATCTTCTTGTGATACAGGTATTCGAGGAAAAACATAATAACAATGTAGAAGAGAAAAGTGTGTGTGCTTTGATAATCTTTCTAGAATTTGATGAATGAAGGGTAATAGGTAATGATCTTTTCTAGTGGCTTTATTTAATTCCTAAAATCCATTCCCATCCTATAGCCGGTTACAATTCTTTGTGGGGTAAGTTCATTTTATCAGTGGGAACAACGGTAAAACCGCCTTTCTTAGGAACACAATGAACGAGACTCACCCATCTACTATCAGCTATATGATAAACAATACCTGCTTCTATAAGCTTTAATATTTCATTTCTTACCACATCCTTCATTTCGGGATTAAAACATCGTTGATGATCGAAAACGGGTTCAGGCTCCATATCAATCTTGTGTTGGCATAAGGTAGGGATGATAACCTTGAGATCATCTAATGTATATCCATTGCAGCTCGATGCTTCCTTAAAGTTTTCAATAACTTTTATTCTTCATGCTCTAAAAGGTTAGCATTGATAATAACAAGATATATTTTATTTTCAGCAAGATAAGCATATTTCACAGTGTCAGGTAATTTCTTTAGTTCAAACACCGGATCACCTTTAGGAGGGAGAGGATCTCCCAAAGTTTCAGTAGGTAAATTATGTTTAATGATGGGTGATTGACTAAAGAATATATCATCTATTTTATTTCTTTCATTCATATGCCTATCATATCATGGTCTAGCAAGTATTGTTCAAAGGATCCACATGAGGTACAACAATAGAAGCAAGACCAATTATATCATCTTTACTAGACGACTCAATAGTATGTGGTTGTCTATTAAACTTAGGGAGGTTAAACTCATGAGATACGCCACCAACATTAACGTTAACCTTTTCTTTAGCTCAATCAATTTTAGCATTAACAATATTCAAGAAATGTCTACCAAATATGATAGGACAAAAATCATCTTATCGTGATCCAAGTACTAAGAAATCGGCAGGGTGTTTGATCTTACCACACAAGACTTCAACATCTCGGATAATCCCAAGAGGTGAAAAAGTATATTTGTTTGCAAGCTTAATAATAACGTCATTGTCTTCCATCTCAACGGGTGTAATATTGACTTACTGATATAAAGAGAAAGTAACAGCGCCAATACTAGCACCCATATCACATAGGCAATTATAACAATGTTCTCCTATCTTAACAGAAACAACAGGCATGGCAACAATAGGTTCTCTTTTATCCAATCTATCTTGCTCATTGTAAGCTGGTTTAGCAATTCTAGTTGCTTTTTTTTGCAAAAATAAATATCATTCCCATCAATAACTTGCTCAAAAGGTTTATGTGTTCTTACATTACTCATATGAACCACAGTTGTACCTTTAGCATGTTCCCATATCCTAACAGGGAAAGAAGGTTTCTCGATATAAGTAGTAGGGACAACTGGTTTGCAGCATAAGTAATTATTTCAGTTTCAACAATAGATGGTTCTTCACGAAGAATTTCAATAGGTGGATGATATTTAAAGTACTTATCCTTAGGAAGATCAATATAAGTAGCAAACGATTCACAAAATGTAGCTACTATCTCAAAGTCAACTCCATATTTTGCACTAAGCCTATGAAAAACATATGTTTCTACAAAAGACTTAATACGATCAAATTCAATATTCATACCTGGCTTATTACATTCATCAATCTCCCCATCATTGGAGTTGTGTTTAATTCTCTCAATAAGATCCCATCGAAATTAAATACATTTCTTCATGAAAGAGCCAATAGAAGAAGTGTCAAGCATTGCTTTATTGTCTTTAGAAAGCTGAGCTAAAAAGTTTTCAATAATCATTCTTCTCAAAATCTCATGACTGAGGCATCTGTGTAATACATATTTAAGACTACCCCAATCTTGAGTTATGCTTTCTCCTTCATGAGTCCAGAAGTTATATATATATAATTCTGATCACGAAGAACAAAATGCATATGATCAAACTGTTGATGGAATTCCAGCTTCAATCGGTTCGAGTCCCATGTTCCAGATTCATCCAATAGCATGTACCATGCCAATGCTCCCCGCCAAATATAAAGGGAATAATTTCTTCTTAACTCCATCTTCGGATAAACCCGCTGAAAGGATCGACATGGTTGACTAGAGGGGGTGAATAGGCAACTAACACTTTTTAACTTTTCTTTAACAATTTAGGCTTAGCAAAAAATAGGTTGGCTAGATGTGCAACTAGGTGAACAACCTATATGATGCTAATCACAACAAGCACACGAGCAAGCAAGGGACACAACACAATAATAGCTTGCAAGAAGTAAGGGTAAGAGATAACCAAAAGTGGAGCCGGTGGAGATGATGATGTGTTACCAGAGTTCCTTCCCTTGTGAGGAAGTACATCTCCGTTAGAGCGGTGTGGAGGCACAATGCTCCCCAAGAAGCCACTAGGGCCACCGTATTCTCCTCACGCCCTCACACAATGCGAGATGTCGTGATTCCACTATTGGTGCCCTTGAAGGTGGCGACCGAACCTTTACAAACAAGGTTGGGGCTATCTCCACAACTTAATTGGAGGCTCCCAATGACACCACGAAGCTTCAGCACAATGGAATGTGGCTCCAAGGTGACCTCAACCGTCTAGGGTGCTCAAACACCCAAGAGTAACAAGATCCACAAGGGATTAGTGGGGGAATCAAATTTCTCAACCAATCCCTAGAAAATCAACAAGTTTGATTGGCTAGGGAGAGAGATCGGGCTAAAATGGAGCTTTGAGAAACAATGGAGCTTGGGGAGGAAAGAGGTGCTCTTCTTGGGGAAGAAGACCCCCTTTATATAGTGGGGGGTAGGATCCAACCGTTATCCCCACTCTCAACCCGTGCTTTGCGGTACTACCACACAATGCCATGGTACTACTGCAAGGGACTGCGGTACTACCGCAGCAGGGTGTGGTACTACCGCTTGCACGGTAGTGACCAAACGCAGGCCGATTGCACTAGGCAACTAGCGGTAGAACCGCCGGAGCGGTACTACCACGAGCCCATACGATACTACCACATGGTCGGTAACGACTAGCACACGAGATGCACGGAAGTAAAAAATTACTTCCGTGCCTACCTCCGCTGAGGGCGGAGTTGCGAAAAAGTCCGACACGGTAGTACCGGAAATACATCATGGTACACCGCATGAAGGCGGATGTAAAAAATTACATCCGTGCCTACTACCGCAGGCGCACGCACCAGGGCCGGGGACAGCGGTACTACCACTCCATCGAGCGGTACTACCACGGGCACCTACGGTACTACCGCTGCCTTGAGCGGTACTACCGCTAGCCACTGAAAACTAGCACCCTGTAGCCTTCACTTTGAACAGACAAGGAAAACGGATCGGAGCTCCATTGAAGCGAAGGAAAGGTGGTGTAATAGAACATATGTGTACCTGTTGATTCCACCCAAACCTTTCCGAAGCGGACCCCTCTTAATAGTACGGCTTTCCTACGACTCAAATCCACCGAAAGGAAATGTAGAGAACAACCGTCTTTGATAAGCTCCGAGGGGCACCGAATCGTCTTGTGCCTAGACATGAGATATCTGAAATGCTCAATGCACACGATTACTCCGCAAAAGCATTGTGATCAATCATCAAAACCACTTAGGGAGAAATATGCCCTTACAATATCCCCCTTTTTGGTGGATTGATGACAATACGAGATTTCCACATAAAGATATATAATTATCATATGCAAACCCAAAATCTATAAAATATAGACAGGCTCCCCCTAGATGTGTGCACTCTATAGATATGCTTTGGACTGCAAAGCACACACACTAGGATCAACACTCCCCTATATTTTATAAACAAGGCAATCCTTGTAACACAATGAATAACACTAAGCACAGAAACAAGGCATAGCATGTGAGCATGAAGATAAAGGTACATACAAAATAAACTCACAAGATACTAATCATACTGGACAAGAATTAGATAAGAGTGATAGCATATGTCTCACACCATATGATAGAAGAAGTCTCCTGGTCTCACACACAAATAACATAAACCAAAGTGCAACGAAAGCAAGGAGACGACGAAAAACAAACGCAAACACTCGCAAATCCTACACTCTCCCCCCTTTGGCATCGAGACGCCAAAAAGGCATAGAGGACACCTAAGACACAGGTGGTAGCTCCCATGTAGAAAGATCAGTCATCAAGCTCCTCCTCTGATGCAGCTAGAATAGACTCCTCATCTGAATCAACCCACTGGTACCTCTGCTTATCCATCCAAGTAGCCTCAGGAGTGATGACCTTCTCAGACCCACTCGAGATGGTCTCTCCAAGCTTCCTCAGAATCCGCTTGTCATGCTGACGACTCTCCTTCTGAGCAATGTGAGTCTGATACTGTCCCTTGGCCTGCATGTAGAATAATGTCTTCATCCTGTGTGTGAGCTTCTTGGCCCAAGAGGGCTCAGTCGACGGTGGCTCATACATCTCTGAACTGTCCTCTTCCTCTGCTTCAATCTCATCCTCATCAACATCCATATTAGCAGTAGCAGGCCCCGTCATAGTGGTAGTGTTAGCCCACTTGTCTTTCTGACATAGCCGAATGGGCTCATGACGGATCCTGTTGGGAGCATCAAGGTCTTCTCCTGGAAAGTTCTTCTTCCATGTTGTTTGAATCAAGAGGAACAAGTAGGGTCCATAAATGGGGACCTTCCGATGGAACACAGCAGTCCGAAGCTCACTCCACATAATGTGAGAAACATCAAGTGGGTCAGGAATTTGAAGCCGCCCTTTCTCAATAAGGAGCAGCATATCCACAAGATAGGAATGCACCTTGTCCTTGTCTCCCATTGGAGGAAAGAGAGTGTTGTGAAATATCCGGTGCATGACATCGAGGAACGGGTTGAGCACAAAAGTTTTCTCACCAAAGGGTAAAGACTTCTCAACATAGTAGGGTATAAGCTTCTCCTTGCGTTCAGGTTGTGGGTTGGCGTGCGGGCGCAAACCAACGGGCTCATCAAGCCCCTCATCGTGTACGTGTAATAGATCCATGAACTCCTTCCAGTCAGCAGTCATCCTCTCTCCATTGGTCATCCAAGTCATGGCCCGCTTCACATCTGAGTGGAAGTGGATGGAAGCAAAGAACTGAGCCACAATCTCAGGATCATAGTCAAGATGGAATGAGATGATATTCTCCATAGCAAACTGCTCCACCATATTCAGAGGCTCACCAAAATATGTCGGGCTCTTCCTTAGATGAGCCATGTCAATCCACTGGATAGGGACATAGATATTCTTCTTTCCCTTGATTACCTCAATATGGATGAGATTTTGTTGCTTGGTCCAAAACAAGTCATTGCCCTTGGAATGTTCCCTAGGTTTGATACAGGGGTCGATCATCCGGCAAGACTAAAACTCTGCTTGAGGCATATCTTCCCAGTTGTTAACTGGCTCCTTGAGCTTGGTTGCGACTCTGTTGAAGCGATGTTGTAGGGCATTGGACCCCTTAGGTGTATCTTGATTGCGTAGATGCTTTGAACTTGTGTCGCGAGAGGGGTTCAAGCGTCTTGAACCGGAACCGGAGCCACCACCTATGACACACAACGCAAACACAAGAGAAGAACGAAAAGGAGTCATTACAAAGACCAAGGCAAATAGGAAAACCATATAGAAGTGAGAATGGGCAGGACAAAACGGGGTTGTTTGAGATTGGTAGTATTGCATGTCTTGCAGTAGTAAAGTTTTACTACCGCGCTGACCGTGGTACTACCGCTGTGGGCGGTAGTACCGGGGCAGGCATGGAAGAATTCTTTTACATCCTCCCTACGAGCGGTAGTACCGTACCAGGAGGTGCGATAGTACCACACGGGGCGGATTTCACAAGAACAACGGATCTAAAATCAGATTGGTACAACCGTGGATCAAAGCAACCATGTTGTATCCTACCAATTAGCAATTCTACTGCACACACACTCTCCAACCATCACCTCATGCATAGATTTGGCCAAAAAACACAAGACCAACTCATATTTCCCCCTAAACCTAGATTCAAAAATAGAGAGGCAAAGAGAAAAGAACTAAGGGAAATACCGAGGTCCATGGCAAGAGGACGAGGTGGGGAGCGATCCCACCGGTTGGAATGAGAGGAGAGTGGCCGGAGATGGAGATTGGGCGAGGTCCTCCGGCGCCGTTTGCGGGGAGGAGAGAGAGACGTTAGGGGAAGAGATGAATGGGTATGGGGGAGTTTGAACTCCCCCTGCCTGCTCTTAACCCCCATGCGGAACTGACGACATGGTAGTACTGTAGGTCATTGCGGTAGTACCGCTCCTCGAGCGGAAGTAATTTTTTACTTCCGTGCTAGAGGCGGTAGTACCGTGCTGAGGCCACTACTATGTGAGCACTGGAGCAACCCAACTCCAGCGGTAGTACCGTGGCGTACCACGGTAGTACTATGCTGCCCACAAAGTGCAGGTTTTGAGAGAAAAAGTCTTTGCGCACAAAATCGAAGGAAATATGAAAGACACCAAGGCACAAAGATAAGTCAATAGGCTTCATGCAACAAGGACACATACGAAAAACCTCGAAAAGAAGCGAATCAAAACAAGAACATGGTCCAAAAGATTAGAGAGGGGAAACGCGAACCAAACATCGAACCACTACCTCTCATGAAGAGAGGGCGGTGGCCGAAGCCACCTATGTTTGAGTCAATTGGTATGGCACCGCGAAGAATTATCCTTGGCCCATGACCAAGACTCGTCTTTGAAGCACAGTAACCATCAAAAAGATGGCGGATGTGAAAGACTTTGATTAGTTTATACATAATAGGGGGAGGGATAATTCATTGAGAGAACTAGACTCCCCCTAAATCCATGCCTACACCTAGACAAGACATAATGAAGAGTGTGGTGGGGTGTGCACTAAGTCACTCCACATTGCTCGAATCAATGATATTTAGCTCATGCCTTAACTCGCGAAATGTTGCTTCATCCAATGGCTTCATAAAAATATCTGCAAGTTGCTCATTAGTGTGGAGATGGATAAGATTGATATCTCCTCGCTTGACGTGTTCCCGGAGGAAGTGATGACGAATATCAATGTGCTTCGTCTTGCAGTGTTGAACCGGGTTGCTGGAGATCATAATGGCACTTTCATTATCACAATAAAGAGGCACTTTGTCACAATTGACACCATAATCCTTTAAAGTTTGCCTCATCCAAAGAATCTATGCACATCAACTGGCAGCAGCTACATACTTGGCCTCGGTGGACAAGAGAGAAACATAGTTTTGTTTCTTTGAAGACCAACTTACCAAAGACTGACCAAGAAATTGGCAGCCTCCGGAAGTGGAATTCCTATCCACACGGTCTCCCGCTCAATCCGAGTCAGTATATACAATGAGATCAAACAAAGCACCCTTGGTATACCATAAGCCAAAGTTTGGGGTATGAGCCAAATATAGAAAGATTCGCTTGACAGCCACATGGTGACTCTCCTTAGGTGCAGATTGAAATCATGCACAAATTCCCACACTTAACATGATATCTGGTCTAGATGCACAAATGTAAAGCAAGGATTCAATCATGGAGCGACATACCTTTTGATCCACAACTTTACCATTGGGATCACTGTCAAGATGGCATTTGAGTGGCATAGGAGTGTTTGCATTGGGAGGATTGAGCTCATCCATCTTGAACCTCTTGAGAATGTCTTGAGTGTATTTAGCTTGATTGATGAAGGTACCTTGACTTTGTTGCTTGACTTTGAAACCAAGGAAGTACTTCAACTCTCCCATCATAGACATCTCAAACTTATTTGTCATTAGAGTGGCAAATTCTTCATTGAAAGCTTTGTTAGGAGAACCAAATATAATATCATCAACATATAGTTGGCATATGAACAAGTTCCCATTGACCTTCTTTGTGAAAAGAGTGGGATCAATTTTCCCAATTTCAAACCCACGGTCTTGCAACATCTCGGTAAGGTGCTCATACCACGCACGTGGGGCTTGTTTAAGGCCATAGAGAGCCTTATCGAGAATGTATACATGATTGGGGAACTTGGGATCCTCAACCCCAGGGGTCGCTTAACATATACCAACTCCTTAAGAGGACCATTAAGGAATGCATTCTTAACATCCATTTGATATAATTTAAAGTTATGATGAGAAGCATATGCAAGCAACATGCGAATAGATTGAAGGTGAGCAACAGGAGCAAAGGTTTCACCGTAGTCGATACCCTCAACTTGGGAGTAGCCTTGTGCCACCAATCTTGCCTTGTTGCGAATGACGACAATGTTTGCATCTTGCTTGTTTTTGAAGATCCATTTAGTTCCAATAACATTGTGGTTCTCCTTAGGTCTTGGCACCAATCGCCACACTTGGTTGCGCTCGAAGTTGTTGAGTTCATCGTGCATAGCTTCAACCCACTCCATGTCCTCGAGCGCATCTTGTACCTTGAGAGGCTCAATGCAAGAAACAAACGCGTGATGTTCACAAAATTTTGTTAATTGTCTATGAGTGGTTACCCCTCTTTTCAAGCTGTCGTAGACGTTTTCCATCAAATGTTATCTAAGTTTAAGCTTGGCAGCATTCTTGTCGGCTCGTCTCTCTAAGATTTCCTCCATGGAAGGTTGAGGGACAACATTCTGAGAAGCATCTTCTTGATGATCTTGAGCGCCTTCGTGAGCTTGCTCTTGATCTTGAGCTTGCTCGGGGACATGGACTTGATCTTGGGCATCACTTGGTGAGACACCATCATCAGTAGATTGATCTTGCCCTTGATCTTGTCCATGTGGTAGAGGACCTTCATTTTGTTGTTCGGAAGCATGTGGGTCTTGCGTCGGTGATGGTTCCACTTGAGTGGAACATTGTCCTTCTCCTTCGGCCACAAGGGGTTCCTCAACGGGTAGGAAGTATCCCACACCCATTCTTCTTATGGCTTGGGGAGGAATTTCATCACCTACATCACAAAGACCACTTTGCTCCACTTGGAGCCATTATTTTCATCACACTCTATGTTACACGTCTCCTCAATGAGTTCGGTGGACTTATTGAGGACACGGTAAGCGCGAGAGTTTGTAGAATAACCAACAAATATGCCCTCTTGAGCTCTAGGTTCGAATTTAGACAAACGAACACCTTTCTTGAGAATGAAACACTTACACCCGAACACCCTGAAGTACTTGAGATTGGGCTTGCTACCGGTAAGAATTTCATAAGGAGTCTTGTTCAAGCCTTTTCGGAGATAGAGCCGATTGGATGCATGGCAAGTTGTGTTGATGGCTTTGCCCGGAAATTGTATGGAAATTTGAATTCCTCCATCATGGTCCTTGCCGCGTCCATCAACGTCCAGTTATTTCTCTCGGCAACACCATTTTGTTGAGGGGTATAAGGTGCAAAGTACTTTCAAGGTGTAGTTCTTGAACTCGGTGCCATTGTCACTTCTTATCATCAGAATATTTTCCTTATGTTGTTGTTGAGATTCATTTGCAAAGTCGGTGACTATTTGTTGTGTTTTACTCTTCCTCTTGAAGAAATATACCCAACCGTATCTTGAGTATTCATCCACGATCACCAAATAATACTTTCTTCCCCCAAGGCTGTCAAAAGATGGAGGACCAAAGAGATCCATGTGGAGGAGCTCCAAGAGATCCATGTGGAGGAGCTCCATGCTCCGAGAAGTTCACCACATAGAGACTTTTCTCGACATGCCCAACAAAAGGTACTTTAAAAGTCTTGCTCCACAAAAGGGCCACAGATTCAATACCAAAGAAGGTACTTAAACCCATGAGTGCGAGTTGATGAACAGAAAGTAAATTGTATGCGAGGGTCTCAACAAGCATAACATTCTCTATGGAGAGTTTCGGAGAGATTATCACCTTGCCAAGACCCAATACCTTTGAAATTGCATCATCACCAAATGAGACTTGGGTGGCCATGGATGGGTCAGGATGAACGTCCACCACCAAGTCCTTGCTTCCGGTCATATGATTTTTCGCTCCACTATTGAGCAACCATGACACTCCTCCGGAAGCAACCGCCTACAAGAGATCAATGTTTGGTTTTAGATACCCATTCTTTAATGGGTCCTTTCATGTTAGAAACAAGGGTCTTAGGAACCCAAATACACCATTCAATATACTCATCAGAAGAACCAACATATTTGGCATAAACATGCCCATCACTAGCACGACACAAAAAATAAGAGGGGTTATAGTCGCCGGTCTTGTTGGGGTGGGTGGTCTTGCCCTTCTTGGCATTACCAACCACAACTTTGTATTTCTTCTTCTCATGAGGACCATCTCCTGCTCTTACAAAAGTTTCCTTGAGCGGTGGAACTTCCTTGGTGTTCACCTTCTTGTTGTTGTTGTTTTTGGGTGCAAACCCAACTCCTTCTTTAGCAACAACTCCTTCTGATTACTCAAAATTCATTCAGCGTCTTCTCACCTTGGATACATGTCACCAAACCCTTTTCAAGCTGCTCTTTTAGCTTAGCATTTTCCTCAACAAGATGTGCATGCTCACAACACGGGTTAGTAGCAGATGCATTATCAATTAGAACAAAAGGAGGACACGTGGCAATTTCCTTAGTGCGTTTTACTTGGAGTTGATCATGCGACTCCTTAAGAGAGGAATGAGCACACTTCAATGCCTTGTGAGCATTGTCAAGTGTGCCAAGCTCAACCGTGAGTCGATCATGTCCAACCCCAAGTGCAACCTTTTTAGACTTGAGCACACGGTTAAGAACAATAGCATGATCGTAATCTTTACATAATTTAGCAAGGTCATAAATTTGTGACTCCTCAAGAGTCATACGAAGACCTCGCTCTTCCTCAAGAGTAATAGATAGATCCGCTATCTCGTTGGCATAATCACGACTATGGCCTCTCAACTCCTCAAGATATTCTTCTTGAGAACTGATACGTCTCCAACATATCTATAATTTTTGATTGTTACATGCTATTATATTATCTATTTTGGATGTTTTATATGCATTAATATGCTATTTTATATTATTTTTGGGACTAACCTATTAATCTAGAGCCTAGTGCCAGTTTCTGTTTTTTTCTTGTTTTTTGAGAATTGCAGATAAGGAATATTAAACGGAGTCCAAACGGAGTAAAATCTTTGGAATGAATTTTTTTGGACCGGAAGGAAACCAGGAGACTTGAGAACCAAGGCACAGGAGCCACCGTGGGGCCACAAGCCCTAAGGGCGCGCCCATGGGGGTAGGGCGCGCCCAGCAGGCTTGGGGGCCCACGACAGCTCTCCCAACCCTAATATTCAGCCTATAAATTCCCAAATATTCCATTATTATCAGAACAAGCCACGAAAACACTTTTTCGCCGCTGGAAGCCTCCGTTCCCAAGAGATCCAATCTTGGAGCCTTTTTTGGTAATCTGCCGAAGGGGGATTCGATCACTGAGGGAATCTACATCAACTCCATTGCCCCTCTGATGATGCGTGAGTACTTCACCACAAACCTTCGGGTCAATAGCTAGTAGCTAGATGGCTTCTTCTCCCTCTTTGCTCTTCGATACCATGTTCTTCATGATCTTCATGCAGATCTATCTGATGTAATACTCTTTTGCGGTGTGTTTGTCGAGATCCGACAAATTGTGGGTTTATGTTCAAATTATCCATGAATATTATTTGAGTCTTTCCCGAATTCTTATATGCATGATTTCATATATTTGCAAGTCTCTTCGAGTTATTGGTTTGGTTTGGCCAACTAGATTGGTAATTCTTGCAATAGGAGAAGTGCTTAGTTTTGGGTTCAATCTTGCGGTGTCCTCACCCAGTGACAAAGTAGGGGTAGCGAGGCACGTATTGTATTGTTGCCATCAAGGATAACAAGATGGTATTTTCATCATATTGCTTGAGTTTATCCCTCTACATCATGTCATCTTACCTAATGTGTTACTCTATTCTTCATGAACTTAATACTCTAGATGCAGGCAGGAGTCGGTCGATGTGTGGAGTAATAGTAGTAGATGCAGAATTGTTTTGGTCTACTTGACACAGATGTGATGCCTATATGCATAATCATTGCCTTGGATATCTTCATAATTATTCGCTTTTCTATCAATTGATCGACAATAATTTGTTCACCCACCGTAATACTTGCTATCATGAGAGAAGCCTCTAGTGAAACCTATGGCCCCTGGGTCTATTTTCCATCTTATACTTTCAGATCTAAAACCAAAAATACCAAAAATACTTTGCTGCATTACTTTTACCTTTTGTTTTACTTTCCGTTCAAGCAATATATCTCTATCAGATCTCATCCTTGCAAGTAACCTTAAAGGGATTGCCAACCCCTTTATAGCGTTGGGTGCAAGAGTTTGATTCTTTGTGTAGGTACACCTATTGGGGACTTGCTTGTATCTCCTACTGGATTGATACCTTGGTTCTCAACAACTGAGGGAAATACTTATCTACTTTGTTGCACCACCCGTTCCTCTTCATGGAAACCAACACATGCTCGAGAAGTAGCAAGAATCGATAGTGTCATTGGCCTCACCAAGTTGTTCCAAGAGAGCAACGGAGTGCTTCTTGGATTCTCCCTTGATTTTACACAAGAATTTGTCAAACTCATTTTTATCCTCTTTCGCCTCCTCATGTTCATCCACACAATCTAACAAAGATGGAGTGGGAGAAATAGAAGTCTTAATGTTTGAGGTTTTGGCATTGGAGGTTACCTTGGTGATACCTTTAGCCATGAGACACCTAGCGATGATATCATTGGGGGCGTCGAAGAGTGACACCTTTGTTGGAGTAGAGGAAGAAATTGGCACAGATGCCATTTCCATTCCTTCATCTCTTGTGTCTTAGTCATCAACATCATCATCCGAGGCATACTCTTCTTGAGCCACCAATACTTTGTGAGGAGCCTTGTTGGTGAAGTTGGTCTTGCTGGGGAAGGACTTGGCCTTATCTTTGCGAATGAGCTTGCCACCATTGTCTTCCCTCTTCTCATATGGGCAATCTACCACAAAGTGACTCATATTACCACAGTTGTAGCACGTTCTCACATGTTGCTTGCCCTTTGACCCATTTGAGTTGTTCTTGGAGAAGTTGGGCCTTGTGTTTCTCTTGTTGCCCCAAAATTGCCTGGACGTAAGAGCCATATGCTCATGATAAGCATATTTGGTGTCCTCTGGGCAACCCTCTTATTCTTCTTCTTCTTCCTCTTGACTGGCCTTGGCCTTCAAAGCAAGGTTGGGGGATGATCTCTTTGACCGTTGCACGCGGATGAGAGCATTGTCAGCTGTCATGTTCAAGATGTTCATTGCAATAAATTCATCCAACACATCACCAGAGGACAAGGTGTGAAATTCCGGTCTTTGACGGATGATAGCGGACATGGCCTTGTTATAGGGCATGATGGCCTTCGGAAACTTACGCTTGATCCAAGTATCATCCACATCCTTGCTGCCATGATCTTTGAGGGCAACGACGAGAGAAGTCACCCTTCTATAGAGCTCATGCGGTTCCTCATCCTCTATCATTACAAACTCATCTGACTGATCAAGGAAAACTTCATAGTTTGACCGTTGAATGCTTGAGCTGCCCTTGTACATGGAGACAATGTGTTCCCAACACTCTTTAGCAATAGTGAAAGGGCACAGGTGAGGTAGGTCTTCAATGGGAACCGCAGCTTGGAGTATGAACAAGGCAGAAGAATTTAGCTGTTTGTTCGCTTGTTCTCTTGGAGTGAGGTTGCGTGGATCACGAGGGTAGTATCCTTCTTCAATGACTCTCATGAGATGAATTGAGTTGTGATCTAAATGAGACTTGATACTGAAAACCCAGTTAGCAAAATCATTCTTAACAAGTTTAGGAGGAGGACCACGATTAACTATATGAGGTGGATGCACCGGTCCTCCATAGACCACGGGAGGGGGAACTGAGGCAAAGCTCCCTGACCCATTAATTCCTTGAGAACGATTATCCTTATCAACACTAGCCCCCTCCTTACCGGAGTTGACATCCGATGTCGAGTTAGTGGGATTAACCACTTGTACTGCATTGGTGGAAAGTTTAAGAGTATCAAGGAATTCTTTGAACATGGATTTGACCTCGGTCGTCATGGAAGATTTGAGATAGGACATGGCCTCATTCAAATCCTCACGAGAGACCGTCTTCACTCCCACGACCTCGGGAAGTTCTCCCACACGCTCCTCTTCGCCAGCCATACTCTTCGGGTGGTGAAACCCTTAATAAAGATGCGTGGTTCTGATACCAATTTGTTAGTGCATCTAGTGCCCCTTAGTGATTTTGGTGTAATCGAAGACTTATAGGTTAAGGAACTAATGTGTTTGTGAGTGTACATAGGCTCTATAAGTCGATGAGGAGTTTGATATATCCGGAGATTACCGACCCCTAAAAATGTATGTCTTCAACTGAAGACTTTGGTGAAGACTTTGCTGAAGACTTTGGTATTCCCTGAAGACTTTGAAAATGAAGAAGTCGGTGTGACCTTGAAGATACGAACGAGGACTATGAAGCGTGAAGACGTTGTTTTCGTTGTTTCATTTCCTTTCTTTGAGTCATAGGAAACACCATACTATTAAAGGGGGGCGAGGTAATACTAAGGAAAATTTCCAACTGATGCTCAACTCCAAAATCTTCAAACTATCCAATCCTTTGAGTGAAGCCTTTGGAAATCTCTTACAGTTCAGTCAAGTTCTTCAGTGACAGAGACGAAGTTCTTCTGGTCTCTGAGGAAATTGATCTTACTGAGGAGTTACGATTTTGCCAGTGCGAATTGCCTACAAGTGAGGAACATGATAAGCCTAAGGACTTTCATAGTTCGAAATTCCAACCGTTGTTGTGCTTAGCGCCAGCTGTCCCCAATCATAACATCCACATAATGGTCATATCATTGGGGGCATTTATGTCTTATCATGTCAGGTTGCACCCTGGCTATAAATAGCCACCCCCCACAACCACTAGCCGATTGGCTGCTCCGAGAGAGAACTAACACTTGTCATTTGAGAGCAACCCATCCTCCGAGGACTTTGAGAGAAAATCATCAGTGAGGAAAAAACCACAACCAAACCACCAAACCCAAAGTGATTGAGCATCACTGAAGAAATTCCTGTGTGGAACCGACGCTTGTTACCTTTGAGGATTGTGCATCCTCCACACGGTTAGGCGTCATGGTCTAGTGCATCATGCAGTCAATTGGGGATCACGAAGTGACCTTGGTCTAGAGCATCCAACAGTAAATTGTGGATCACCAGGTGACCAGTTTGTGAGGGTTTTGGAAGTCTACCCTGAAGACTTACCACGAGTATTGGGCAAGGACTGTGTGACCTTAGCTCAAGGAGAATACGGTAAGGACTATGTCTCTTGGGACTGTGTGTCCTCTGGTTTAATTACTAGGCCGCTCCAAACCAGACGTACAACTATCACAGCAGTTGGAACTGGGTCATCAAACCATTGTCTTCATCGAGCTACCTGGTTCTATTTCCTCAACCCTCTATTCCTCATAAACTTGTTGATGAAATTGATTGTTACTGTTTGAAGAATTTGACTGAAGACTTTCATAATTTTCTCACCTCAAATTCTTCAAGTTAACTTGTTCATCACTGTTTATCCTATGTCATGCTACTTACTATTTGTGCATGTTTCATTTCATCATGAAGACTATGTTGTTGCTATGTTCCTCATGCACTTGAGTATTTATTCCGCTGCTAGTTATTCATCACATTTCAAATTCCTCAAAGTTGAAATTCCTCAAGTGATGAATTTGTAAAAATCGCCTATTCACCCCCCTCTAGTCGATATAACGTACTTTCAATTGGTATCAGAGCAAGATACTGCCTTGTTCTGTGTGATTTTGGTTTAACCACTTGAAGTTCTAGTTATGCCGACTGCAGGTATGATCAAGGTTTCCGCAGGATGTCCTACCTTTGATGGGACAGACTATCCCTACTGGAAGAACAAGATGTGTATGCACCTTGAAGCTATTGACAACGATCTCTGGTACGTTGTGAAAAATGGTGTACCCTCTCTCACTCCCACTGTTACTGCTGCTGATGTGAAGAGATTCAAGCAACTCGAGTCTCAAGCGAAGAATATCATCTGTGGCCATCTCAGCAAAGGTCGGTATGGCAGAGTGAGTGCTTTGGAGACTGCTAAGCTTATCTGGGATAGGCTGTCCAAAGTCAACGAAGGTGTTTCCACTCAACGTGACTCTTGTGTTGATGTTCTTCGCAATCTCTTCAACCGCTTCATTAGACTTGACAATGAAAATGTTTAACAAAATTTTGATCGTCTTACTGATATCTCCAATGAGCTTCAAGCACTGGGTGCCACCGATAGCACTCACCATGAAGTGGTGAAGAAACTATTGGGGAACGTCGCATGGGAAACAAAAAAATTCCTACGCACACGCAAACCTGTCCATGGTGATGAGCATCTACGAGAGGGAGAGTGGATCTACGTACCCTTGTAGATCGCTAAGCGGGAAGCGTTAAGAAACGCGGTTGGTGTAGTCGAACTTTTTCGTGATTCAAATCGCCGAGCGTCCCGCGATCTAATCATGAACCGTCCTGCGAACCAATAACGAACCGTCCCGCGATCTCGTCACGATCCGTACCACGATCCGATCACGAACGTCCCGTGGCCTTGATCACGATCCTTCCGATCTAGTACCGAACGGACGGCACCTCCGCGTTCAACACACGTGCAGCTTGATGATGATCTCCACCATCTTGATCCAGCAAGAGGAAGTGGAGAGGAGGAAGAGTTCTCCGGCAGCATGACGGCGCTCCGGAGATGGTGGTGGAGTTATTCCTGCAGGGCTTCGCCTAAGCACTGCAGAAATCCGATCTAGAGGAGAAACTATGCACTGGAGGTTAGGGTTGCACATGGAAGAAAGAACCAGTGCAAAACCCTTGAAACCCTCTAGTATATATAGGAGGAGAGGAGGAGGAGAGGCAGCCTTGGCCTTGAAGGCTAGCTGGTTCGGCCGGCTAGGAGGGAGGAGTCCTCCTCCTTCTACTCCAAGTAGGATTAGGACTCCTTCCTTATATAGCCGCTTTTTGCCTTTTCCACCTTTTTCCTTTTGGTATTTTCCCCTCCTGGCGCCATGGGCCTTTGTGGCTGTTCCACCAGCACACTAAGGGCTGGTTATTGTTATCCCACAGCCCATGGACCCTATAGGGTCGAAATACCTCTCCTGGAGGCCTCCCGGTACACTACCGGCACTCCCGGTACACTACCGATGAGCCCGAAACTTTTTCGGTGACCAAACTGGGACTTCCTATATATGAATCTTTACCTCCGGACCATTCCAGAGCTCCTCGTGACATCCGAGATCTCATCCGGGACTCCGAACAACCTTCGGTCAACACCATACATAACTCTACACTACCGAAACGTCACCGAACCTTAAGTGTGCAGACCCTGCGGGTTCGAGAACTATGTAGACATGATAGAGACACCTCTACAGTCAATAACCAATGGCGGGACCTGGATGTCCACATTGGTTCCTACATATTCTACGAAGATCTTTATCGGTCGAACCTCTATGTCAAGGATTCAGTTAATCCCGTATGATGTTCCCTTTGTTCTTCGGTATGTTACTTACCCGAGATTCGATCGTCGGTATCTCCATACATAGTTCAACCTCATTACTGGCAAGTCTCTTTACTCGTTCCGTAATACAAGATCCCGCAACTAACAATTAGTCACATTGCTTGCAAGGCTCATTGTGATGTTGTATTACCGAGTGGGCCCCGAGATACCTCTCCGTCACACGGAGTAACAAATCCCAGTCTCGATCCATGCCAACTCAACAGACACCATCGGAGATACCTGTAGAGCACCTTTATAGTCACCCAGTTACGTTGCGACGTTTGATACACACAAGGTACTCCTCCAATATCCGTGAGTTGCATGATCTCATGGTCATAGGAACATATACATTGACATGCAGAAAACAGTAGCAATAAACTGACACGATCATACGCTACGTTTGTAGTTTGGGTCTTGTCCATCACATCATTCTCCTAATGATGTGATCCCGTTATCAAATGACATCACATGTCAATGGCTAGGAAACCCTGACCATCTTTGATCAACGAGCTAGTTCACTAGAGGCATACTAGGGACACAGTGTTGTCTATTTACCCACACATGCAATGAGTTTCCAATCAATGCAATTATAGCATGGATAATAAACGATTATCATGCACAAGGAAATATAATAATAAATACTTTATTTATTGCCTCTAGGGCATATTTCCAACAGTCTCCCACTTGCACTAGAGTCAATAATCTAGTTCACATCACTATGTGATTTACATGGTAATGAATCGAACACCCATGCAGTTCTGGTGTTGATCATGTTTAGCCCTTGGAAGAGGTTTAGTCAACGGGTCTGCAATATTCAGATCCGTGTGCACTTTGCAAATATTTATGTCCTTCTCCTCGATGTAGAACCGGATGGAGTTGAAGCGTCGCTTTATGTGTCTGGTCCTCTTGTGAAACCTTGGTTCCTTGGCTAGAGCAATGGCACCAGTGTTGTCACAGAACAGGTTTATTGGATTTAGTGCACTAGGCACTAATCCAAGATCTGTCATGAACTGCTTCATCCAGACACCTTCCTTCGCTGCCTCCGAGGCTGCGATGTACTCCGCTTTGCACGTAGAATCAGCTACCACGCTTTGCTTGGAACTGCACCAGCTTACTGCTCCCCCGTTAAGATAAATACGTATCCGGTTTGCGACTTAGAGTCGTCCGGATCAGTGTCAAAGCTTGCATCGACGTAACCCTTTACGACGAGCTCTTGATCACCTCCATAAACGAGAAACATATCCTTTGTCCTTTTCAGGTACTTGAGGATATTCTTGACCGCTTGCCAGTGCTCCACTCCAGGATCACTTTGAAACCTTCCGGCCATACTTATGGCAAGGCTGACATCGGGTCTTGTGCACAGCATTGCATACATGATAGAGCCTATGGCTGAACATAGGGGATGACACTCATCTTTTCTTTATCTTCTGCAGTCACTGGGCATTGAGTCTTACTCAACTTCACACCTTGTAACACAGGCAAGAACCCTTTCTTGGACTGCTCCATTTTGAACTTCTTCAAAACTTTATCAAGGTATGTGGTCTGTGAAAGTGCTATTAAGCGTCTCGATCTATCTCTATAGATCTTAATGCCTAATATGAAAGCAGCTTCTCCTAGGTCCTTCATTGAAAAACTCTTATTCAAATATTCCTTCACGCTTTCCAGCATTTCTATATTGTTTCCAATCAGCAATATGTCATCCACATATAACACTAGAAACGCTATAGATCTCCCACTCACTTTCTTGTAAATACAAGCTTCTCCATAAACTTGTATAAATTCAAACGCTTTGATCACCTCATCAAAGTGCTTATTCCAGCTCCGAGATGCTTGCACCAGTCCATAAATGGATCGCTGGAGTTTGCAAACTTTGTCAGCATTCTCTGGATCGACAAAACCTTCGGGTTGCATCATATACAACTCTTCCTCAAGAAAACCGTTGAGGAACGCCGTTTTGACATCCATCTGCCAAATTTCATAGTCGAAATAAGCAGCTATTGACAACATGATTCTGACAGACTTAAGCATCGCTACGGGTGAGAAAGTCTCATCGTTGTCAACTCCTTGAACTTGTGAAAAACCCTTTGCCATAAGTCAAGCTTTATAGACGGTGACATTACCGTCCGCATCCGTCTTCTTCTTAAAGATCCATTTGTTCTGAATGGCCTTTCGCCCTTCAGGTAGTACTTCCAAAGTCCATACTTTGTTTTCATACATGGATCCCATCTCGGATTTCATGGCCTCTAACCATTTCTCGGAATCTGGGCCCATCACTGCTCCTCCATAGCTCGTAGGTTCATTGTTGTCTAACAACATGACCTCCAAGACAGGGTTGCCGTACCACTCGGGAGTAGTACGCGTCCTTGTCGACCTACGAGGTTCAATAGTAGCTTGATCCGAAGTTTCATGATCATCATCATCAACTTCGTTTTCTACCGTCGTAGGTTCCACAGAAACATCTTTCTGCGTTGCGCTACTTTCTGGTTGAATTAAAGGTTCAATAACCTCATCAAGATCTATTTTCCTCCCACTCAATTCTTTCGAGAGAAACTCTTTCTCAAGAAATGTTCCGTTCTTTGCGACAAACACTTTGTCTTTGGATCTGAGATAGAAGGTATACCCGACTGTCTCTTTCGGGTATCCTATGAAGACGCATTTCTCCGCTTTGGGTTCCAGCTTTTCAGGCTGAAGCTTTTTGACATAAGCATCACATCCCCGAACTTTAAGAAACGACAACTTTGGCCTTTTGCCAAACCACAGTTCATATGGCGTCATCTCAACGGATTTTGATGTTGCCCTATTTAAAGTGAATGCAGCTGTCTCTAATGCATAACCCCAAAACGATAGTGGCAAATCGGCAAGAGACATCATAGAACGCACCATATCTAATAAGGTTCGATTACGATGTTCAGACACACCATTACGCTGTGGTGTTCCGGGCGGTGTCAACTGTGAAACAATTCCATATTGTCTTAAGTGACTGCCAAACTCATAACTCAGATATTCACCTCCTCGATCAGATCGCAGAAATTTAATCTCTTGTAACGATGATTCTCAACTTCACTCTGAAATTGCTTGAACTTTTCAAACGTTTCAGACTTGTGTTTCATCAAGTAAATATATCCATATCTACTCAAGTCATCAGTGAAGGTGAGAAAGTAACGATATCCACCTCGCGCTGCAACATTCATTGGACCGCACACATCAGTATGTATGATTTCCAATAAGTCATTTACCCGTTCCATTGTTCCAGAGAACGGCGTTTTAGTCATCTTGCCCATGAGGCATGGTTCACATGTGTCAAGTGATTCAAAATCAAGTGACTCCAAAAGTCCATCAGTATGGAGCTTCCTCATGCGTTTTACACCAATATGACCTAAACGGCAGTGCCACAAGAAAGTGGTACTATCATTATCAACTCTACATCTTTTGGCATCAATGTTATGAACATGTGTGTCATCACTATCAAGATTCAATATGAATAAACCCCTAACATTGGGTGCATGACCATAAAAGATATCACTCATATAAATAGAACAACCTTTATTCTCTAATTTAAATGAGTAACCGTCTCGCAATAAACAAGATCCAGATATAATGTTCATGCTTAACGCAGGCACTAAATAACAATTATTCAGGTTCATCACTAATCCTGATGGTAATCGAAGAGAGAGCGTGCCGACAACGATCACATCAACCTTGGAACCATTTCCCACGCGCATCGTCACTTCGTCCTTTGCCAGTCTTCGTTTATTCCGTAGTTCCTGTTTTGAGTTGCAAATGTGAGCAACCGAACCGGTATCAAATACCCAGGCACTACTACGAGAACTAGTAAGGTACACATCAATAACATGTATATCATATATACCTTGTTTGTCTTTGGCCGCCTTCTTGTCAGCCAGGTACTTGGGGCAGTTCCGCTTCTAGTGACCAGTTCCTTTGCAATGAAAGCACTCAGTTTCTGGCTTGGGTCCATGCTTAGGCTTCTTTGTAGGAGTAGCAACTACTTTGCCATCCTTCTTGGTTTTACCCTTCTTGCCTTTGCCCTTGCCATTTTTCTTGAAACTAGTGGTTTTATTGACCATCAACACTTGATGTTCTTTCTGGATTTCAGACTCAGCGACTTTCAGCATCGCAAACAGCTCGGATGATGACTTGTTCATTCCGTGCATGTTATAGTTCATCACAAAGCTCTTGTAACTAGGTGGCAGTGATTCAAGAACTCTGTCAATGATCGCCTCTTGCGGAAGGGTAATTCCCAACTCGGCTAGACGGTTTGAATACCCAGACATTCTGAGTATATGCTCACTGATAGACCGTTCTCCTCCATCTTGCAAGCATAGAACTTATCAAAGGTCTCATACCTCTCGATCCGGGCATTCTTCTGAAAAATAAACTTCAACTCCTGGAACATCTCATATGCTCCATGACGTTCAAAACGTCTTTGAAGTCCCAGTTCTAAGCCATACAATATTGCACACTGAACTATTGAGTAGTCTCCAGCACGAGCCTCCCAAGCGTTCTTAACGTCTTTAGAGGTCATGTCTTCTGGTTGGTCACCAAGCGGTGCATCAAGGACATATTGTTTCTGGGAAGCCGTGAGGATAATCCTCAGATTACGGGCCCAATCAACAAAGTTACTTCCATCATCTTTCAACTTAGCTTTCTCTAGGAACGCATTAAAATTTAGGGGTGCTACTGCGCGAGCCATTGATCTACAACATAAATATGCAAAGGTTACTTAGACTATTGTTCAAGATAATGAGTTTAGTTAATCAAATTACTAAAGCTCCCACTCAAATTGACATCCCTCAGGTCATCTGAGTGTCACATGATCCAAATTCACCAACTCAAGTCTGATCATCACGTGAGTTAAGGTGGCTTCAATGGTGAACATCATTATGTTGATCATATCTACTATATGACTCACATTCAACCTTTCGGTCTCTTGTGTTTCGAGGCCATGTCTGTACATTCTAGGCTCGTCAAGTTTAACCCGAGTGTTCTGCATGTGCAAATCTGTCTTGCACCCGTTGTATGTGAACGTAGAGTCTATCACACCCGATCATCACATGGTGTCTCGACACGACGAACTTTCGCAACGGTGCACACTCGGGGAGAACACAGTTTCATCTTGAAATTTAAGTGAGGGATCACCTTATAATGCTACCGCCGTACTAAGCAAAACAAGGTGCATAAAAGGATTAACATCTCATGCAATTCATAAGTGACATGATATGGCCATGAACTTGTGCTTAAGATCTCCATCTTCACAGCACCAACATGATCTCCATCGTCACCGACACGACACCATGATCTCCATCAATGTGCTGCTATAGGGGTTGTGTCGCCAACTGCTTCTACTTTTATTGCTACCGTTTAGCCATAAAGTAAAGCATTACATAGCGCTTAATGATTGACACGCAGGTCATACAATAATTAAAGACAACCCTATGGCTCCTGCTGGTTGCCGTACTCATCGACATGCAAGTCGTGAAATTCTATACATCACATGATCATCTCAGACATCACATATATCTCATCATGTAATTGGACATATCACATCACAACATACCCTGCAAAAACAAGTTAGACGTCCTCTAATTGTTGTTGCATGTTTTACGTGGCTGCTACGGGTATCTAGCAAGAACGATTCTCACCTACGCATAAACCACAACGGTGATACATAAGTTGCTTTTCAACCTTCTCAAGGACCGCCTTTGTCGAATCCGATCCAACTAAAGTAGGAGAAACTGACACCTGCTAGCCATCTTTTGCAACAAGTGCAGTTGAGGGAACCGGTCTCTCGTAAGCGTATGAGTAAGGTTGGTCTGGGCCGCTTCATCCCACAACCCTTTGTGATGTCCTCAAAAAGCAGATTCTGAATAGGAACCCTACGAAAGAGGTTATTGCCTTTGTGAGGAAACTCAACGCTGATGGATCCTACTGGACACCTGAGCAGTACCCCAAAACCTCATGGGTTGCTATGAAAGGACCTCCTGTAGATCCATCCACTTTATCTGGCTTTACTTGTGAAACTTCATATTCCTCTGATGAGTCACTTGACTCCAACTACAAATTCTTCAAAAATCAGAAAGGTGAAGTATTTGCTAGATTTGTTGGAACTAACTGCAGGAACGGTTCTCCTATGAAGAAAATCTGGGTTCCCAAGAGCTACCTACAAAATCTTCAAGTGAATGTCCTCACGACACCACTCATGAAGAATAGGGACCCCAGATCAAATTCCTCATATGGACCAAAGTCCTCACTTGGACCAAATTCCTCAAATGGTCAAAAATATCATTCTCGCGCTAATGCTTCTGTTTCGCAGGGAAAATCTAAGAGTCATGAATATGTGCATTATTCTTCAAACCATTATGTTCATAAGTCCTCGAAGAATCTCTCTGCTTATTCATTTGAGTACTCTAACCCTCGCTCTGTGAAACGAAGCATACTTGCTTCAATGCCTCCCTTCTCATATGGTGCTCGTAGAATGATGAACTCTTTGCCACCCCTCCGGATGTGGGTGGTGAAGAAATTGAACTAATTTCTTATGCAGGGTCAGGTCTCCAGATGAATTTGAACATCTGATGAATTTGCTGGAGACCTGAGGAAATGCTTGAAAGGACGCAAGCTAACCTTGTAGAAATGAATTCTTCATTTCTCATGCCCTCACACTACTTGCTTACTATCTTGTGTGATGAAATCCTGTCTGATGAAATTGATGCCATATTCTTTACTCTGAAGCATATGAGTTCGTAAGTTGTACTAATTCATCTATAGGATGATACTCCAAAAGCTACTGAGTGGGTCCTCGACAGTGGATGCACAAACCACATGACCGGTGACAAGAATCTACTGATGAATTTGCCACTTGCTCCATCTCATCTGAAGCATATCACCTACGCAGAGAAAGGAAAAAAGCAAGGTATTGGGTCTAGGCAAGGACTGAACCATGGATAAGGTGATGCTTGTCGAATCCCTTGGGTTCAACCTTAGGTCTGTCTCAATGCTTTGTGATCTTGATATGATTGTCGTATTTGGAAAATATCGTTGTGTTGTCATCATGGAATCTGACAACTCCAAAGTCTTCGAAGGCTTTAGGAGAGGAGACTTGTATATTGTTTATTTCTCTACAGGTCCTCAACCGGCCACATGCTTACTTGCAAAGTCCTCAGAAGGCTGGTTGTGGCATCGCCGACTTGGACATGCTGGTATGAGGAACTTGCACATGCTCGTGAGGAAAAAGTTGTTGAAAATATGCCCTAGAGGCAATAAGAAATTAGTTATTATCATATTTCCTTGTTCATGATAATCGTTTATTATCCATGCTATAATTGTATTGATCGGAGACTTAGATGCATGTGTGGATACATAGACAAAACCATGTCCCTAGTATGCCTCTAATAGACTAGCTCGTTGATCAAAGATGGTTAAGGTTTCCTGGCCATGGACATGAGATGTCATTTGATAACGGGATCACATCATTGGGAGAACGGTGTGATGGACAAGACCCAAACTACAAACGTAGCATATGATTGTGTCAGTTTAATGCTATTGTTTTCTGCATGTCAAGTATCTATTCCTATGACCATGAGATCATGCAACTCACTGACACCGGAGGAGTGCCTTGTGTGTATCAAACGTTGCAACGTAACTGGGTGACTATAAAGGTACTCTACAGGTATCTCCAAGGGTGTCTGTTGGGTTGGCATGGATCAAGACTGAGATTTGCTACTCCGTGTGACGGAGAGGTATCTCAGGGCCCACTCGGAAATACAACATCATAACAAGCCTTGCAAGCAATGTGACTAAGTGTTAGTCACGGGATCATGTATTAAGGAATGAGTAAAGAGACTTGCTGGTAACGAGGTTGAACTAGGTATGGAGATACCGATGATCGAATCTCGGGCAAGTAACATACCGAAGAACAAAGGGAACATCATACGGCATTAACTGAATTCTTGGCATAGAGGTTCGACTGATAAAGATCTTCATAGAATATGTAGGAACCAATATGGACATCTAGGTCCCGCTATTGGTTATTGACCGTAGAGGTGTCTCGGTCATGTCTACATAGTTCTCGAACCCGCAGAGTCTGCACACTTAAGGTTTGGTGACGTTTCGGTAGTATAGAGTTATGTATGGTGGTGACAAAAGGGTGTTCGGAGTCCCGTATGAGATCCCAGACATCACGAGGAGCTCCGGAATGGTCCAGAGGTAAAGATTGATATATAGGAAGTCCTATTTTGGTCGCCGGAAAAGTTTCGGGCTCATCGGTAGTGTACCATGAGTGCCGGTAGTGTACCGGGAGACCATCGGGAGGAGTATTTCGACCCAATAGGCCACATGGGCTGTGGGAATAAAACCCAAGGTGGAAATAAAGTCAAAAGTGGGAAATAAGGAAGGAGTCCTAATCCTACTAGGAGTGGAGGAGGAGGACTCCTCCCTCCTTGGTTCGGCCGACCCAAGGGCTGCCTCTTTGGCAGCCAAGCCTCCTCCTCCTCTCCTCCTATATATACTAGAGGATTTTAGGGTTTTGGCACAAGATTTTCAGCCACGTGCCACCCATTCCTCTAGTGCATAGCTTCTCCTCTAGATCGATTTTCTGCAGTGCTTAGGCGAAGCCCTGCCGGAATAGCTCCACCACCATCGTCGCAGCGCCATCACGCTGTCGGAGAACTCTTCTACCTCTCTGCTCCCTCTCGTAGATGCTCATCACCATGGATAGATCTTGCGTGTGCGTAGGAAATTTTTTGTTTCCCATGCAATGTTCCCCAACGGTGGCATCATGAGCTAGGTCTATGTGTAGATGAGATCTCGAGTAGAACACAAAGAGTTTGTGGACGTTGATGCTTAGATTGCTTCCTCCCTTGGTCGTGTTTTGGTTCAGCGGTATTGTGGGATGAAGCGACCCGGACCAACCTTACTCGTACGCTTACGAGAGAATGGTTCCATCGACTGACGTGTAACTTCGTTGCACAAAGATGGCTGGCGGGTGTCTGTTTCTCCTACTTTAGTTGGATCGGATTCGACTAAGGCGGTCCTTGAGAAGGTTGAAAAGCAACTTATGTATCACCGTTGTGGTTTATGCGTAGGTGAGAACTGTTCTTGCTAGATACCCGTAGCAGCCACGTAAAACATGCAACAACAATTAGAGGACGTCTAACTTGTTTTTATAGGGTATGTTGTGATGTGATATGGACAATTACATGATGAGATATATGTGATGTATGAGATGATCATGTGTTGTATAGAATATCATGACTTGCATGTCGATGAGTACGGCAACCGACAGGAGCCATAGGGTTGTCTTTAATTATTGTATGACCTGCGTGTCAATCATTAAGCGCTATGTAATGCTTTACTTTATCGCTAAACCGTAGCAATAGTAGTAGAAGCATGGTGGGCGCGACAACCCAAATGGCGACACGTTGATGGAGATCAAGATGATGGAGATCATGGTGTCATGCCGGTGAAGATGGAGATCATGCCGGTGCTATCAAGATGGAGATCAAAAGCACAAGTTCATGGCCATATCATGTCACTTATGATTTGCATGTGATGTTAATCCTTTTATGCACCTTGTTTTGCTTAGGACGACGATAGCATTATAAGGTGATCCTTCACTTAATTTCAAGATAAATTGTGTTCTCCCCGAGTGTGCACCGTTGCGAAAGTTCGTCGTGTCAAGACACCACGTGATGATCAGGTGTGATAGACTCTACATTCACATATAACGGGTGCAAGCCAGTGTTGCACATGCAAAACACTCCGGTTAAACTTGACGAGCCTAGCATGTACAGACATGGCCTTGGAACACAAGAGACCGAAAGGTCAAACATGAGTCATATAGTAGATATGATCAACATGATGATGTTCACCATTTAAATCACCTCAACTCACATGATGATCGGACTTGAGTTAGTGAATTTGGATCATGTATCACTCGAATGACCGGAGGGATGTCAATTTGAGTGGGAGTTCTTCAGTAATATGATTAATTGAACTCATTATCATGAACATAGTCAGTAGTGTCTTTGCAAATTATGTTGTAGATTAATTGCTCGCGCTGTAGCTCCCTTGAATTTTTTATATGTTCCTAGAGAAATAGAGTTGAAAGATGATGGTAGAAATATTGCGGACTAAGTCCGTGATATGAGGATTGTCCTCATTGCTGCATAGAAGGCTTATGTCCTTAATGCACCGCTCGGTGC
The DNA here is from genome assembly GCA_022496015.1 of Hordeum marinum. Taxonomy (NCBI): domain Eukaryota; kingdom Viridiplantae; phylum Streptophyta; class Magnoliopsida; order Poales; family Poaceae; genus Hordeum; species Hordeum marinum. The sequence goes on from CM039672.1 coordinate 104,521,508, forward strand.
GCCAACCCCTCTAGCATCGTCTATAGATGTTGCGAACATCTGACAGGCACGTTCTGATGACTACTTGATAGTTTAGTGTGTCATGCATTACGGCTTAGAATTGAGGCTCTGAAACGTTTTTGAACATCACAGAACATATGAGATGTTCTAAGAGCTGAAATTAGGATCTCAGGCTCGTGCCCGTGTTGCGAGATATGAGATCTCCAACAAGATTCTTTGCCTGCAAGATGAAGGAGAATAGCTCAATCGTTGAGCATGTGCTTAGGTTGTCTGGGTGCTACAATCGCTTGAATCGAGTGGGAGTTGATCTTCCGGATAAGATAGTGATTGATATAGTTCTCCAAGTCACTGTCACTAAGCTACTAGAACTTGGTGATTAACTATAAAATGCCAGGGATAGAAATAATGATCCCTGAGCTGTTCGCGATGTTTGACACCGCGAAGGTAGAAATCAAGAAGGAGCGTCAAGTGTTGATGGTTAGTCAAACCACTAGTTTCGAGAAGGGCAAGAGCAAGGAGGGAAACTTCATGGATAGCAAGTCAGTTGCTGCTCCAGTGAAGCAACCCAAAGTTGAACCCAAACCCGAGACTAAGAGCCTCGATAACGAGGAGAGCGGTCGCTGAAGCGGAACAACCCTAGATACTTGGTAGATAAGAAGGCTGGCAACATCGACAGAAGTATATTTGATATACGTTTTAATGATGTGTACCTTGCGAGTACTCCTAGTAGCACCTGGGTATTGGATACCGGTTCGATTGCTAAACGTTAGTAACTCGAAATAAAAGCTAAAGAATAAACGGAGCACTAGCTAAGGGTGAGGTGACGATGTGTGTTGGAAATGTTTCCATGGTTGATGTGATCAACATCGCACGCTCTCTCTACCTTCCTGATTAATGACAAACCTAAATAAATGTTATTTGGTGTTTTGCGTTGAGCATGAACGTGATTAGATCATGTTTATTGCAACACAGTTATTCATTTAAGTTAGAGAATAATGGTTATTCTGTTTACATGAATAATACCTTCAATGGTCATGCACCCAGTGAGAATGGTTTGTTGAATCTTGATCGTAGTAATACACATGTTCATAACATTGATGCCAAAAAATACAAAGTTAATAATGATAGTACCACATACTTGTGGCACTGCCGCTAAATGTCATATTGGTATAAAGCGCATGAAGAAACTCCATGCTGATGGATCTTTGGACTCATTCGATTTCGAATCGGTTGAGACATGTGAACCATGCCTCTTGGGCAAGATGACTAAGGACCCCGTTTCCAGATGGATGGAGCGGGCAAGTGATTTATTGGAAATGATACATGTTGATGTATGCAATCCAATGAGTCTTGTAGCGTGCAGTGGATATCATTATTTTCTTACCTTCACCGATGATTTGAGTAGATATAGTGTATATTTACTTAATGAAACACAAGTCTGAATAGTTTGAAAGGTTCAAGCAAATTCAAAGTGAAGCTTAAGATCATCGTGACAAGTAGATAAAAATGTCCGCGATATGATCGTGGAGGTGAATATGTGAGTTATGAGTTTGGCATACAACTTTAGACAATGTGAAAGTTGTTTCACAACTCACGCCACCTGGAACACCATAGTGTGATGGTGTGTCCAAATGTCATAGTCGTACTCTATTGGATATGGTGCGTGCTATGATGTCTCTTATCGTTTTGCTACTATAATTTTGGGTTTATGCATTAGAGACAACTACATTCACTTTAAATAGGGCACCATCTAAATCCGTTGAGATGACACCGTGTGAATTAGGGTTTGATAGAAACCCAAGCTGTCATTTCTTAATGTTTGGGGCTGCGACACTTGTGTGGAAAAAAAATCACCTAATGAGCTCGAACCCAAATCAGACAAATGCATCTTCATAGAATACCCTAAGAACAGTTGGGTAAACCTTCTATCTCAGATCCAAGCATAAAGTGTTTGTTGCTAAGACTGGGTCCTTTCTCGAGAAAAAGTTTCTCTCGAAAGAATTGAGTGGGAGGAAGATAGAACTTGATGAGGTTGTTGAACCTTTGTTCAACCAGAGAGTAGCACAGCACAGGAAGTTGTTTTCTATGAAGCCCGCGTTAGTTGAAGAGGAAGTTAATGATGATGATCATGAAGCTTCAGATCAAGTTACTATCGAACCTCGTAGGTCGACAAGGATGTGTACTACTCCTGAGCGGTACGACAACCCTGTCTTGGAGGTCATGTTGTTGGACAACGATGAACCTACGTGCTATGGAGAAGTGATGATGGGCCCGGATTCCGACAAATGGTTAGAGGCCATAAAATTCGAGAAAGGATCCATGTATGAAAAAAAGTATAGACTTTGGTAGACTTGCTCATTGGACGGCAGGTCGTCGAGTACAAATGGACCTTTAAGATGAAGACAGACACTGATGGTGAATGTCACCATTTATAAAGCTCGACTTGTCGCAAACAAGTTTCGGCAAGTTCAAGGAGTTGACTGCGATGAGACTTTCTCACTCGTAGCGATGCTAAAGTCTGTTGGAATTATGTTAGCAGTTGCTGCATTTTTCAATTATGAAATCTGGCAGATGGATGTCAAAACATCGTTTCCTTCCTCAAGGAAAGGTTGTATGAGATACAACCAGAAGGTTTTGTCAGTTCTAAGGATGCTAAAAGGTGTGCAAGCTTCAGTGATCCTTCTATGAACTGAAGCAAGCATCTCGGAGTTGGAATATACACTTTGATGAGGTGATCAAAGTTTTTGAGTCTATACAAAGTTTATGAGAAACTTGTATTTACAATAAAGTGAGTGGGAGCACTATAGAGTTTCTGGTAAGCATATGTGGTTGACATATTGTTGATCAGAAATGATGTAGAATTTCTGGAAAGCATAAACGGTTGTTTGAAAAAGAGTTTTTCAAAGGAAGACCTGGATAAAGCTACTTAATTGTTGAGCATCAAGATCTATAGAGATAGATCAAGAAGCTTGATGAGACTTTTCAATAAGTACATACCTTGACAAAGTTTTTGAAAGAATTCAAAATGGACCAGTCAGAGAAAGAGTTCTCGCCTGATTTGTAAGGTGTGAAGTTGAGTAAGACTCAATGCCCAGTGACTACAGAATATAGAGAAAAGATGAGTGTCATCCCCTATGCTTAAGCCATAGGCTCTATCATGTATGCAATGTTGTGCACAAGACCCGATGTCAGCCTTGCCATAAGTATGGCCGGAAGGTTTCAAAGTGATCCTGGAATGGAGCACTACACAACGGTCAAGATTATCCTTAGTAACTAAAAGACTAAGGAGAGGTTTCTCGATTATGGAGGTGATAAAGAGTTCGCCGTAAAGAGTTACGTCGATGCAAGCTTTAACACCAATCCGGATGACTCGTAGTAGCAATTTGGATACGTATAGTGGAGCAGTCATTTGGAATAGTACCAAGCGGAGTGTGGTAGCAGTGTTTATGGTTTGACATAGAAATTTGCAAAGTACACACGGATCTGAATGTCGCAGACCCGTTGACTATAAGACGTCTCTCACATGCAAAGCATGATCAAGCCCCATAACTCATTGGGTGTTAGATTTATAACAATGCGAATCACATGGTGATGTGAACTAGATTATTGACTCTAGTGCAAGTGGGAGACTATTGGAAATATGCCCTAGAGGCAACAATAAATTAGTTATTATCATATTTCCTTGTTCATGATAATAGATTATTATCCATGTTATAATTGTATTGATCGGAGACTTAGATGCATGTGTGGATACATAGACAAAACCATGTCCCTAGTATGCCTCTAATAGACTAGCTCGTTGATCAAAGATGGTTAAGGTTTCCTGACCATGGACATGAGATGTCATTTGATAACGGGATCACATCATTGGGAGAATGGTCTGATGGACAAGACCCAAACTACAAACGTAGCATATGATTGTGTCAGTTTAATGTCACTGTTTTCTACATGTCAAGTATCTGTTCCTATGACCATGAGATCATGCAACTCACTGACACCGGAGGAGTGCCTTGTGTGTATCAAACGTCGCAACGTAACTGGGTGACTATAAAGGTACTCTACAGGTATCTCCGAGGGTGTCTGTTGGGTTGGCATGGATCAAGACTGAGATTTGTTACTCCGTGTGACGGAGAGGTATCTTAGGGCCCACTCGATAATACAACATCACAACAAGCCTTGCAAGCAATGTGACTAAGTGTTAGTCACGGGATCCTGTTTTACGAAACGAGTAAAGAGACTTGCCGGTAACAAGGTTGAACTAGGTATGGAGATACCGACGATCGAATCTCGGGCAAGTAACATACCGAAGAACAAAGGGAACATCATACGGGATTAACTGAATCCTTGGCATAGCGGTTCGACCAATAAAGATCTTTGTAGAATAACTAGGAACCAATATGGACATCCAGGTCCCGCTATTGGTTATTGACCGTATAGGTGTCTCGGTCATGTCTACATAGTTCTCGAACCCGCAGGGTCTGCACACTTAAGGTTTGGTGACGTTTCGGTAGTATAGAGTTATGTATGGTGGTGACCGAAGGTTGTTCGGAGTCCCGGATGAGATCCTGGACATCACGAGGATCTCCGTAATGGTCCGGAAGTAAAGATTGACATATAGGAAGTCCTATTTTGGTCGCCGGAAAAGTTTCGGGCTCATCGGTAGTGTACCGGGAGTGCCGGTAGTGTACCGGGAGACCATCGGGAGGAGTATTTCGACCCAAGAGGCTACATGGGCTGTGGGAGAGTAAATACCAGCCCTTTGTGGGCCTGTGGAAGTCCCACACAAGGCCCATGTGGCTGGGAATAAAATCCCAAAAGGAAAAAGGTGGAAAAAGGCAAAAAAGGGCCAAATAAGGAAGGAGTCCTAATCCTACTAGGAGTGGAGGAGGAGGACTCCTCCCTCCTTGGTTCGGCCGACCCAAGGGATGCCTCTTTGGCAGCCAAGCCTCCTCCTCCTCCTCTCCTCCTATATATACTACAGGATTTTAGGGTTTTGGCACAAGATTTTCAGCCACGTGCCACCCGTTCCTCTAGTGCATAGCTTCTCCTCTAGATCGGTTTTCTGCAGTGCTTAGGCGAAGCCCTGCCTGAATAGCTCCACCACCATCGCCGCAGCGCCATCACACTGTTGGAGAACTCTTCTACCTCTCCTCTCCCTCTTGCTGGATCAAGAAGGCGGACATCGTCATCAAGTTGTACGTGTGCTGAACGCGGAGGTGCCGTCCATTCGGCGCTAGATCGGAAGGACCGTGATCGAGATCGCAGGACGGATCGTGATGAGATTGCGGGATGGATCGTGATGAGTTTGCAAGATGGATCGTGATGAGATCGCGGGATGCTCGGCGATTTGGATCGCGAAGACGTTCAACTGCACCAACCGTGTTTCTTAACGCTTCCCGCTTAGTGATCTACAAGGGTATGTAGATCCACTCTCCCTCTTGTAGATGCTCATCACCATGGATAGATCTTGCGTGTGCGTAGGAAAATTTTTGTTTCCCATTCAACGTTCCCCAACAAAAGCACGTTATTGGCATCAAATGTGTCAAATTCCTCAAGGACCACCTCTATGGTGCATGTGAGTATCCCTCGAAGACAATCATGACCATGACTCGACCCTTTGAATTGCTTCACATGGATCTCTTTGGTCCCACTCATTACTCCACGCTAACAAATTCTTCAAGTTTGTATGGCTTTGTCATTGTTAATGATTACTCTCGATACACTTGGGTGCATATTATTCTGTACAAGACTGAAGTGCAGGATGTCTTCAGACAATTTGCTTCAAGGGCCTCAACCAACTTCGGCGTCAAGATCAAGCATATCAAGAGTGATAATGGGAATGAGTTCAAGAACACTAATCTTTATGAATACCTTGATGAACTTGGTATTACTCATGAGTTATCTGCCCCTTATACTCCTCAGCAGAATGGCGTCATGGAGCGCAAGAACAAGACTCTTGTTGAGATGGCTTGCACCATGCTTGATGAATACAAGACTCCTCGTTGCTTCTGGCATGAGGCAATTGATACTGCATGCCACATCATCAACAGGGTATATCTTCACAAATTCTTCAAGAAGACTTCATATGAACTTATGACTGGCAAGAAATCCAACGTAAGTTATCTCAAAGTCTTTGGTGCAAAATGCTGGATTAGAGATCCTCACCACAGTTCAAAATTTGCATCGAAAGCACATGAAGGTTTTATGCTTGGTTACGGAAAAGACTCACACACCTATAGAGTCTTAAACACCTACCACCACAAGGTTGTTGAAACTGTAGATGTGTGGTTCGATGAAACTGATGGCTCGCAAAGAGAGCACCTGCCTTCTGTGCTAGATGAACAGTCTCCTGAGGAATCCATTAAACTAAAGGCTACTGAAGGCATCATACCCACTGAGGAAGTCATTTCAACGAATGAAGACATTCATGCTAATACACCTGAAGAAAATGGTGTTGATGAAAATCCTCAGCCACGTCAACCTGCTCACCCAAGAGTTGCAAATGAAGTGTAGATTGACAAAATCATTGATGACATCAATGCACCAGGTCCCCTCACTCGCTCAAAAGCTTCACATTTAACTAACTTTTGTGGGCACTTTGCCTTTGTCTCTATCATAGAGCCCACCAAAGTTGATGAAGCATTCAAGGAGCCTGAGTGGATTCAAGCTATGCAAGAGGAATTGCATCAATTCAAGCTCAACAACGTGTGGGAACTTGTCAAGCGGCCAGATCCTCGCAAGCATAACATCAAAGGTACCAAGTAGATCTACCGCAACAAGCAAGATGAAAATGGCCTTGTGGTAAGGAATAAGGCTCATCTTGTAGCTCAAGGCTACACACAGGTTGAGGGAATTGACTTTGATGAAACTTTTGCACTGTTGCTAGACTTGAAGCTATTCACATATTGCTTGCTTATGCTAACCATCATGATATCATCTTATATCAAATGGATGTGAAAAGTGCATTCCTCAATGGTAAGCTTGAGGAAGAAGTATATGTTGCTCAACCCCCATGTTTTGAAGACCCTAAGCATCCTGACAAAGTCTTCAGACTCAACAAGGCCCTCTATGGCCTCAAGCAGGCCCCTCGAGCGTGGTACGACACTTTGAAGGAATTCCTCATGAAGAAAGGCTTCAAACCCGGTTCACTCGACCCAACTCTTTTCAAAAAATCCTATGACAAGGAACTATTCATATGCCAAATATACGTAGACGATATTATCTTTGGCTGTACTGACAAACGTTACAGTGATGAATTTGCCTATATGATGAGTGAAGAATATCAAATGTCTATGATGGGAGAGTTGAAATTCTTCTTAGGTCTTCAAATTCGTCAGCAAGACAAAGGCATCTTCATCTCAAAAGAGAAATACCTCAAGGATGTTCTGAGGAAATTCAACATGCAAGATTGCAAAGGCGTCAAAACTCCAATGCCATCAAAAGGCCACCTATGCACTGACGAAAATGGTAAAGATTTTGATCAGAAGGTATATCGCTCCATGATTGGCTCATTATTGTATCTATGTGCATCTAGGCCTGATATTATGCTAAGTGTTTGCATGTGTGCCCGATTCCAAGCAACACCGAAGGAATCACACCATAAGGATGTGAAACATATTCTTCGATACTTAACTCACACACCAACACTTGGATTATGGTATCCCAAGGGCTCAAATCTTCACCTCGTCGGATACTCTGATGCTGACTATGCTGGAGATCGTGTGGATTGCAAGTCAACCTCAGGCAAATGTCATTTCCTCAGATGATCCTTAGTCTGTTGGTCCTCAAAGAAGCAGAACTGCGTTTCACTCTCTACTGCTGAAACTGAGTACATTGTTGCTGGCTCATGTTGTGCTGAGTTACTATGGATGAAGCAAACCCTCAAGAACTACGGCATCAATTTGAAGAATGTGCCTCTCTACTATGACAATGAGAGTGCCATAAAGATTGCTTACAACCCAGTTTAGCACTCCAAGACCAAGCACATCCAGTTTCGTCATCACTTTCTTCGAGATCATGTACTCAAGGGCAACATCTCCATCGATCACATTCCCACTAAAGAACAACTGGCCAATATCTTCACAAAGCCCTTGGATGAAAAGATATTTTGCAAGTTGCGATGTGAGCTAAATATCTTAGAAGCTTCGAATGTTCTTTGAAGAAGGGCACATATCCTAACACTCTTGAAAAATTGATGACTTAGATGTGCAACACACGAAGTAACATTTTTTCTTCAATCAATGAAGAATAACCCTCTAAGTGTGAAGAAATTAATGAAGAATTTGATTCTCAGAACCCTACGACAATTGTACGCGGTATCTGAAATCGTCATTCTTATACGATGGGTCACGCCACCAACCAAAGTTGAAATTCTTCAAAATTGAGTTTTTCGTCATTTTGCAAATTCTTCAAATTTTCAGATCCTCAACTTTTCAAATTCTTCAAACTTTGAAACTCATGTTCTTCATTGACTATATATATATGAGTTTTCAATGTCCTCAACAACATTCACTTATTGCTAATTCTTCAAGTTGATTTTCATCTAAGTGAATGTGATCGGACCCCTTCCCCCTCTGTGCTAAATTCAACCCAGTCTGTTCACAAATTCTTCATATGCGTTCTAGTTTGAAACTCGTTCAAAGTCTTCACTGTGTCCTTGACAGCTGAAGAATTTGCGAACGGAAACTTTGAAATTTTCACTATCAAAATTTTTGGCGGTTCGCGCTCAAACGGTTCCGATTACCGCGACTAGATAACCCATGATCCCCCACTATCGCCACTTCTCAGTACGTGGGTGACACCTGTCGCGTGGAGAGCAAGGGTCAGGGGCAATCTTGTCCAAAATCTTCGAGCGGATTGGTTTTCACTTCCACTATAAATACCCCCTCCCCTTCCACTATGCTCGGTTACTCCTCATATCTACTCTCTCTCCCGAGCTCCAACCTAGCGTCGCCGCCAAAGTCATCGACGCCGGTGTGGGAGAGATTCACTGCCTCGACCTCGCCGTCGTCGTACTCGCATTGGCCGCGGAAGTCTTCATCCTACCGCCACTATAGCTGTGTCCCTCTGCCAAGCTAGGGCATGGGAGATCTGGACTGACGAACTTCCTCAATCTCATCTCATTGTTCGTCGTGTTCTTCAACAGGGTAAATAAAAATTATTTTTACTGCCCTTATTTGATCTTCAAGATTTCCCAAATCTTCAAAAAGGTGATTATTCTTTAAGAATCTCATTCTAAAGCACCTTAAATTTTCATACACTTGATGATTTTCCCTAAGTTATGATTTTCTTCAAGATTCCTCAATTGTGTGAATCCTCAAAATTTGCACAACTCTGGAACCTAAGACAAAGAACACTTAGTGAAATTCCTCAAGACACAAATGGTCAAATTCCTCACACCTATTCTTATTGAAAAATTTGTGAGAACGCATATGACCACTTCAAATTCCTCGCACCTATACTATGTTCACAGGTACAACATGTCCGCTGATGAATCACTAGGTTCTCATCAACTTAACTCATTTGTAGCATTCCTTGAGGAAAAAATATGTACTTATTCAGAGTCCTCAAGAGTTCAAATTCCTCAGCTGAAGAAAATAGCTTACGGAAAAAAGCCACAAAAAGGTGGAAAGAAGCCAAATGTGCACACTGCTTTTGAGATTCCAGATGACTTGTATGAGGAATACTGCACACCCGATGAAGAAACTCATGGCAAAGAGACAACTAAGCAGAGAAAGATTCGTCTGCAGAAGATTGAGAGGAGATGCGCAAAGGAATGGAAGGAATATCATTATGTAACTCCAAAATACATGATGAAATTCGCTGTGAAACCTCCATGCAGCAGGCCTCCTTTAGCTCAAAATCAAATTGCTGATCCCACTAGTCTCAAGAATGGTGAAGACTTTCCTCATATATTGGAGAAACAACAAGCCAAGCTGGCGAGGAAAGTCAAAGAGGCAGTGAAGAAATTTAATGAAGACTCTGCTGCTGCCACCTCTGCCAGAGCCTCTGCAAGTGCTCCGAAGAAATCGATGATGAACAAATCAGCTGTGAAACCAACTTCTTCAACTTCAAAGTCATCACAACAGATTCCTCAAGTTCAAAGACCTCAGTCTTCAAAGGTCTCAGCGGCTAGCTCTGTTGCTGCTCAGTCCTCAGCTGCAGCTGCAAAGTCCTCAACCCCTGTGCATCTGGCGTCATGTAAGAGGACTGAGGGATTCTCAAAAGTTCCAAAGATCTCAGCAAGCCCCTCTACTACAACAAAGTCTTCGATAAGTCCGACATTGTTGAAACTGAAGAGAACTGCTGGACGAGGTCAAAAACCAAGTCCTCATACAAGCAAAGTTGTGGTAACGATTCCCTCGGGATCTGAGGATGATGATGAAGCTGATGATGAAGAACTTGAATAAATCATTAGAGAGAGCCAGCAAAACGCTGCAATAGCCAAAGGCAGCTCTATTCCTCTCATGCTGGACCCCAAGATGATCCTCAATTTCATTGATATATGGCATGAGGATCCAAACACCCCACTTTCTTCACTTAACCTGACTCTTGGTGTGGACCATGTCCTCACCCACTTCATTTCTGAAGAAAAATGGAAAAGAGAACAATCTCAAAGAGCTAAGAGGAACAGGGCTCGGAAAGAAAATTTTCTGATAGACAATGTGATGAACTTGACCCCAAATCAACTCGTCACAGTACAGTCTGAAATTCGCTCCCTCTCTGAGGATCAAGAAAGATATGATGCTGAATGGAAAGGCACTAAAGTGAGATTCATCAGGGCTGCTCAAGCTGCTGTGAAGGACCACAACACAAGGGTTGTAGCTCGATCGCAACCTCAAATTCCTCACGTTGATGAAACGGCTCAGCCTCCTGATGAAAATGCTCCTGCGGCTAAAGAAGCTCAGCCTACTGATGAAAATGCTCATGCAATTGAAGAAACAGCCAGCGCTATTGAAGAAAGTCAGACCATTGATGAACATGCCAGGACAACCTCCACTGTTGTGCCTGAAGAAACTTCCAGGCCAGCTGAAGCTTTTGCTGCGCCTGAAGAAACTGAACCCAAAAGGACGACTGCATTAGTCGTGCCTGAAGAAGCCCCGGCTGCTGAGGAAAAGACTTTAAAGAGAAAAGCATCTGCATCAGAGTCCTCAGCTGTGAAGAAGTTGAAGACTGTGAAGACAAGCTCTTCAACTGGACCCATTGATGCTACTCCAATCTCCTATGCACCTGCCTATGAAATCATCCCATTTGGGGTTGACTATGTCATCCCAGATGAAGAAAATGAAGATCATTCTGCTGCTTCAACAGAGCAGATTGATGAAGAAATTGAAGTTGAAGACAATGCTTCAACTCCTCAGGTATCATCGCCCCAGCCTCAGTTCACTACTGAAGAGGCTGGAGTTGAAGAAATTGATGAGGATGTGGATATTGGCAATACAACTCCAACCATCAATGATGAATATTGGGAATCTGCTCACCCAAATTCACCAATGACCACACCTCTGACACTAATTCCTCAGTCCCCAACCCAGACTGAAGAAATTCATGAAGAATCTGCCGACTTGGCCACCAAAGCCACTGAAGAAATTCCAGTTGCATCAGCTGATGACTTTGCTGCTCCAACTGTCACTGAGGAATCTGCACTTCAATTTCCTCAGACTGAAGAAGTTCCTCCCATGCCAAAAGAGATCAAGGGCCGCTTCAAGCCAAATCTTCTACCAAAACCCAGAATGCCGTTCAAAGGCTCAGCACGCCCCAAATTCCTCAAAAGCAATTTCTTCAATGAGCGCATGTTCTTCACAGGTCCCAATCCTTATGACTCGGCAAGGGTAGGACGAAGCAGATTTTGGACTGCAACTCAGATGAACTACTATGCATCAGTCTTGTTCGACAAGAAGAAAGTCTTTGAGCACCATTAGATTCCTCATGCTGGTACGGAAACACATCCATCATTCACGCCTGTGCTCCAAGTTCTTTATGATGCAGGCATTCTTCCTTTCTGCGTAGACATCTGCGACTGGAATGAAGAACTCATTCTTCAATTCTATGCTACTCTGCACATCAGTGGAAATTCCTCAGACATCAACTCCTGGGTTTTGGACTGGATGACAGGATCAACTCATTTCACTGCTCAAGCTTCTGAATTACTTCAGACTATCCCAGTTCCAATTCCTTCAGATGAAGCTCGTTGATTGTTTGATGAACCTGCATTTCCAAATCAATTGATGCAAGTGCTGATGAAGACATTGGCTCCTGGAAAGCCTCAACGGACAACCTTCCTTGTGATGGATTTGCTATATGTGCCTAGGACAGTCTACCGCATACTATCAAATACTCTATGTCCTCAGAAGGGCCACAATTCTGAAGAAGAAGAAGTGGAGGGAGTCATGAATAATATGCTCTTCAACATCATTCATGGGATTCCCATCAACTTCCACGATTTCTTCATGAGGACATTGGCTAATGTTGCTTTAGCTCCATTTGAACAGAAGCCTTATGCGCCTTGGATCATGAAATTCATCAGGGCAAAGTCCTCAGTTCCCTTCAAGGCTGATTTCCAGAATCACTTTGGCTTCCTACCTCCAATCAAAGTCATCAAGAGCACCATTGACTCAGTGGAAGGAAAAGGCAAGGTTGTCATTGATGAAGGCACTCGTCCATTGGATGGACAATTTCGCAAAGCTGCTTCCTTCTCCACCAATGATGACACTGCAACTCAGGACTTAGAAGCAAAGGCCTCAGCTCAAAACCCTCAAGAGTCTACCCCACGTGTGATGACTGATCGTGAGCTTCTAATAAGTCTTCATCAGAAGGTCGATCGCAATCACTAGTGGGTGAAGCGTCAACTTGGTTACATTGTGCAAAACATGACTGTGATGCAGAACACTATGAAGAGGAATCACTACTATGCGCATGAAAACCTCAACCACACTTGGGCCATATTGTCTCACCTCAAGTCTCCTGAAGAACTGAATGAGCTGGATCTTGAGGAAAATCCTGACTAGGCTCGTCAACCAAACAAGAAATTCAAGAAAGTCTAAGTTCCTCTTATGGTCACAAGTTCATATTCTTCATCTCGTGAGAGAGATGAAGATGAAGACATTGATGACACTACGGCAGGCCCTGCATCGACAAATGACCCCGACAACGCTAGCGCTACTTCCTCACCAACACGATGAAATTCTTCAAAGGGGAGTTAGTCCTCACTTTTTTGTCCCTTTTGGTCTTCGATGACAAAGGGGGAGAAATTTTGAGTTAGTATTCAAGCGGGTCTCTATATATATGGGCTATTTTTGTTTAAGTTACAACTCTCGCTCTTCTGAAGCTTTTGTTGATTGAGTTGTAAACTTAAGTCCCATGGTGGTCTGACACTTTTGAACTATTTCCTCGCATGTCTATTTCCTCAAGTACCTTAATGCATACATGCTGAATTTCGTCAGACACCATTTTCCTCACGCATTTCAAATTCTTCATATCATATGTTCAAATGCGTGTATAAATTACAAGATATAGGGGGAGTTCTCCATGTTTTAACCTGCCATGTGCATTTGCAGTCCAAAGAAAATTCCTCAAATATGCACATCTTCAGGGGGGGTTCTTCTATATCTTGCAATCAAATTCCTCAAACTCAGTACTTTCACTTCATATGTTTATCCCCATTGAAAACTTAACCTATTTGTCATCAATCACCAAAAAGAGGGAGATTGTTAGTGCATCTAGTGCTCCTTAGTGATTTCGGTGTAATTGAAGACTTATAGGTTAAGGAACTAATGTGTTTGTGAGTGTACACAGGCTCTATAAGTCAATGAGGAGTTTGATATATCCGGAGATTACCGACCCCTAAAAATGTATGTCTTCAACTGAAGACTTTGGTATTCCCTGAAGACTTTGAAAATGAAGAAGTCAAAGTGACCTTGAAGATACGAACGAGGACTATGAAGCGTGAAGACTTTGTTTTCGTTGTTTAATTTCCTTTCTTTGAGTCATAGGAAACACCGTACTGTTAAAGGGGGTCGTGGTAATACTAAGGAAAATTTCCAACTGATGCTCAACTCCAAAATCCTCAACCTATACAATCCTTCGAGTGAAGCCTTTGGAAATCTCTTACGGTTCAGTCAAGTTCTTCAGTGACAGAGACGAAGTTCTTCTGGTCTCTGAGGAAATTGATCTGACTGAGGAGTTAGGATTTCGCAAGTGCGAATTGCCTACAAGTGAGGAACATGATAAGCCTGAGGACATTCATAGTTCAAAATTCCGACCATTGCTGTGCTTAGCGCCAGATGTCCCCAATCATAACATCCACATAACGGTCATATCATTGGGGGCATTTATGTCTTATCATGTTAGGTTGCACCCTGGCTATAAATAGCCACCCCCCACAACCACTAGATGGTTGGCTGCTCTGAGAGAGAACTGACACTTGTCATTTGAGAGCAACCCATCCTCCGAGGACTTTGAGAGAAAATCATCAGTGAGGAAAAACCCACAACACCACCAAACCCAAAGTGATTGAGCATCACTGAAGAAATTCCTGTGTGGAACCGATGCTTGTTACCTTTGAGGACTGTGCATCCTCCAGACAGTTAGGCGTCGTGGTCTAGTGCATCATGCAGTCAATTGGGGATCACGAAGTAACCTTGGTATAGAGCATCCAGCAGTAAATTGTGGATCGTCGGGTGACCAGTTTGTGAGGGTTTTGGAAGTCTACCCTGAAGACATACCACGAGTGTTGGGTGAGGACTGTGTGACCTTAGCTCAAGGAGAATACGGTAAGGACTGTGTGTCCTAGGACTGTGTGTCCTATGGTTTAAATACCAGGCCGCTCCAAACCAGACGTACAACTGTCACAGCAGTTGGAACTGGGTCATCAAACCATTGTCTTCATCGAGCTACCTGGTTCTATTTCCTCAACCCCTCTATTCCTCATAAACTTGTTGATGAAATTGATTGTTATCGTTTGAAGAATTTGACAGAAGACTTTCGCAATTTCCTCACCTCAAATTCTTCAAGTTACCTTGTTCATCACTGTTTATCCTGTGTCATGCTACTTACTATTTGTGCATGTTTCATTTCATCATGAAGACTATGTTGTTACTATGTTCCTCATGCACTTGAGTACTTATTTCGCTGCTAGTTATTCATCACATTTCAAATTCCTCAAAGTTGAAATTCCTCAAGTGATGAATTTGTAAAAATCGCCTATTCGCCCCCCTCTAGTCGATATAACGCACTTTCACAATTGAAAGGATCGGTATGGTTGACTAGAGGGGGATATATAGGCAACTAACACTTTTTAACTTTTCTTTAAAAATTTAGGATTAGCAACAAATAGGTTGGCTAGATGTTCAACTAGGTGAAAAACCTATATGATGCTAATCACAACAAACACACGAGCAAGCAAGGGATACAACACAATAATAGCTTGCAAGAAGTAAAGGTAAGATATAACCAAAAGTGGAGCCGGTAGAGACGAGGATGTGTTACTGGAGTTCCTTCCCTTGTGAGGAAGTACGTCTCTATTAGAGCAGTGTGGAGACACAATGCTCCCCAAGAAGCCACTAGGGCCACCATATTCTCCTCACACCCTCACACAATGCGAGATGTCATGATTCCACTATTGCCGCCCTTGAAGGTGGCGAACGAACCTTTACAAACAAGGTCGGGGCTATCTCCACAACTTAATTGGAGGCTCCCAACGACACCACGAAGCTTCATCATAATGGAATGTGGCTCCTAGGTGACCTCAACCGTCTAGGGTGCTCAAACACCCAAGAGTAACAAGATCCGCAAGGGATTAGTGGGGGGAATCAAATTTCTCTTGGTGGAAGTGTAGATCGGGGCCTTGTCAACCAATCCCTAGAAAATCAACAAGTTTGATTGGCTAGGGAGATAGATCGGGCTAAAATGGAGCTTTGAGCAACAATGGAGCTTGGGGAGGGAAGAGGTGGTCTTCTTGGGGAAGAAGACCCCCTTTATATCGTGTGCGTGGGGGGGTAGGATCCAACCGTTATCCCCACTCTCAGCCCGCGCTTTGCGGTATTACCGCACAATGCCATGGTACTACCGCAAGGGACTGCAATACTACCGTAGCACGGTGCGGTACTACCGCTCGCACGATAGTGACCAGATGCAGGCCGATTGCACAAGGCAATTAGTGCTAGAACCGTCGGAGCGGTACTACCGCGAGCCCATACGGTACTATCGCATGGTCGGTAATGACTGGCACAGGAGATGCACGGAAGTACAAAATTACTTCCATGGCTACCTCTGCTAAGGGCGGAGCTGCGAAAAAGTCTGGCACGGTAGTACCAGAAATACATCACGGTACTACCGCACGAGGGCGGATGTAAAAAATTACATCCGCGCCTACTACCGCAGGCGCACGCACCAGGGCCGAGGACAACAGTACTACCGCTCCATCGAGCGGTACTACCGCTAGCCACTGAAAACTAGCACCCTGCAGCCTTCACTTTGCACAGACAAGGAAAACGGACTAGAGCTCCATTGAAGCGAAGGAAAGGTGGTGCAATAGAACGGATGTGTACGTGTTGATTCCACCCAAACCTTTTCGAAGCAGACCCCCTCTTAATAGTACGGCTTTCCTATGACTCAAATCCACCGAAAGGAAACATAGAGAACAACCGTCTTCGATAAGCTCCGAGGTGAAGGGAGACGTACTAGTAAATCAAAATTTTCCTACGTGTCACCAAGATCTATCTATGGAGAAACTAGCAACGAGAGGGGAGAGATTGCATCTTCATACCTTTGAAGATCGCTAAGCAGAAGCGTTACAAGAACGCGGTTGGTGGAGTCGTACTCGTAGCGATTCAGATCGCGGTGGACTCCGATCTTAGCACCGAACAACGGTGCCTCCGCGTTCAACACCCGTACAGCCTGGTGACGTCTCCTACGCCTTGATCCAGCAAGGAGGAAGGAGAGGTTGAGGGAGAGCTCCGGCAGCACGACGGCATGGTGACGGTGGAGCTACGTGAACTCCGGCAGGGCTTCGCCAAGCGCTACGGAGAACGAGGAAGAGGAAGGGTAGGGCTGCACCGAGAGAGAAAGAAGTCGTGTCTCAAATAAGCCCAAACCCTTGCATATATATAGGAGGAGGGAGAGGGAGGGATTCCTTGGCCCCTCCTCCAAGGAGGAGAGCTTCGGCCGAAGGTGGGGAGGAGTCCACCTCCCACAAGGGAGGTGGATCTCCTCCTTTTAAATCCTTTTTCCCTTTATCTCTTGATCCCAGCCGCATGGGCCTTTCTAGAAGGTCTTGTCCAGCCCACTAAGGGCTGGCACACCTCCTCTAAGGGCCCACGAAGTCCTTTGGTCGTCACACCCCTCCCGGGGGTCCTTCGGCCCCCTCCCGGCACTCCCGGTACACTACCGATGAGCCCGAAAACTTTCCGGTGACCAAAACTGGACTTCCTATATATCAATATTTACCTCCAGACCATTCCGGAGCTCCTCGTGACGTCCGGGATCTCATCCAGGACTCTGAACAACTTTCGGTAATCACCTATACCATTTCCCTATAACCCTAGCGTCATCGAACCTTAAGTGTGTAGACCCTACGGGTTCGAGAGACACGTAGACATGACCGAGACACCTCTCCGGCTATGCTTAGGATTGGGTCTTGTCCATCAAATCATTCTCCTAATGATGTGATCCCGTTATCAACGACATCCAATGTCCATGGTCATGAAACCGTGACCATCTATTGATCAACGAGCTAGTCAACTAGAGGCTCACTAGGGACATGTTGTGGTCTATGTATTCACACATGTATTACGGTTTCCGGTTAACACAATTATAGCATGAACAACAGACAATTATCATGAACTAGGAAATACAATAATAACCATTTTATTATTGCCTCTAGGGCATATTCCAAAAGTCTCCCACTTGCACTAGAGTCAATAATCTAGTTACATTGTGATGAATCGTACACCCATAGCATTCTGGTGTTGATCTTGTTTTGCTCGTGAGAGAGGTTTAGTCAACGGATCTGCGACATTCAGATCCGTATGCACTTTAGAAATATCTATATCTCCCTCCTGAATGTAATCACGGATGGAGTTGAAGCGGCGCTTGATGTGTCTTGTCTTCTTGTGAAACCTAGGCTCCTTCGCAAGGGCAATAGCTCCAGTGTTGTCACGGAATAGACTCATCGGGCCCGACGCACTTGGAATTACTCCTAGGTTGGTGATGAACTCCTTCATCCAGACTCCTTCCTTTGCTACTTCCGAAGCAGCTATGTACTCCGCTTCACATGTAGATGCCGCCACGACGCTTTGCTTGCTGCTGCACCAGCTGACTGCCCCTCCGTTCAAAACATACACGTATCCGGTTTGCGACTTGGAGTCGTCCGGATCTGTGTCGAAACTAGCATCGACGTAACCCTTTATGACGAGCTCTTCGGCACCTCCATACACGAGAAACATGTCCTTTGTCCTTTTCAGGTGCTTCAGGATATTCTTGACCATTGTCCAGTGTTCCGCTCCGGGATCACTTTGGTACCTCCCTACCAAACTTATGGCAAGGTTCACATCAGGTCTGGTACACAACATGGCATACATAATAGAGCCTATGGCTGAAGCATAGGGGATGACACTCATATCTTCTCTATCCTTTGTCGTGGTCGGGCATTGAGTCGTACTCAATCTCACACCTTGTAACACAGGCAAGAACCCCTTCTTGGACTGATCCATATTGAACTTCTTCAATATCTTTTCAAGGTGTGTGCTTTGTGAAAGACCTATGAGGCATCTCGATCTATCTCTATAGATCTTAATACCTAATATGTAAGTAGCTTCTCCAAGGTCCTTCATTGAAAAACACTTATTCAAGTAGGCCTTTATACTTTCCAAGAGTTCTATATCATTTCCCATTATCAGTATGTCATCCGCATATAATACGAGAAATGCTACAGAGCTCCCACTCACTTTCTTGTAAATACAGGGTTCTCCATAAACCTATACAAACCCAAACACTTTAATTACTTCATTAAAGCGAATGTTCCAACTCCGAGATGCTTGCACCAGCCCATAGATGGAGCGCTGGAGCTTGCATACCTTGTTAGCATCTTTAGGATCGACAAAACCTTCCGTATGCATCATGTACAGTTCTTCCTTGAGGAAGCCATTAAGGAATGCCGTTTTGACGTCCATTTGCCAGATCTCATAATCATAAAATGCGGCAATTGCTAACATGATTCGGACAGACTTCAGCATCGCTACGGGTGAGAAAGTCTCATCATAGTCAACTCCTTGAACTTGTCGATAACCCTTGGCGACAAGCCGAGCCTTATAGACGGTCACATTACCATCCGCGTCAGTTTTCTTCTTAAAGATCCATTTATTTTCAATGGCTCGCTTATCATCAGGCAAGTCCACCAAAGTCCACACTTTGTTCTCATACATGGATCCTATCTCGGATTTCATGGCTTCAAGCCATTTGTTGGAATCCGGGCCCGCCATCGCTTCTTCATAGTTCGAAGGTTCACCGTTGTCCAACAACATGATCTCCAGGACAGGGTTGTCGTACCACTCTGGTGCGGAACGTGTCCTAGTGGACCTTCAACGTTCAATAGTAACTTGATCTGAAGTTTCATGATCATCATCATTAACTTCCTCTCCAGTCGGTGTAGGCTCCATAGAAACAACTTCCTGTGCTGCGCTACTCTCCGGTTCGAGTGGAGGTACAATTACCTCATCAAGTTCTATTTTCCTCCCACTTACTTCTTTCAAGAGAAACTCTTTCTCGAGAAAGGATCCATTCTTGGCAACAAAGACTTTGCCCTCGGATCGTAGGTAGAAGGTATACCCAATAGTCTCTTTGGGATATCCTATGAAGACGCACTTTTCCGCTTTGGGTTCGAGCTTCTCAGGTTGAAGTTTCTTCACATAAGCATCGCATCCCCAAACTTTTAGAAATGACAGCTTAGGTTTCTTTCCAAACCATAATTTATACGGTGTCGTCTCAACGGATTTTGACGGTGCCCTATTTAAAGTGAATGCGGCAGTCTCTAATGCATATCCCCAAAATGATAGCGGTAAGTCGGTAAGAGACATCATAGAGTACCATTTCTAATAGAGTGTGATTACGATGTTCAGACACACCATTTTGCTGAGGTGTGCCAGGCACCGTGAGTTGTGAAACAATTACACATTTCCTTAGGTGCGTGCCAAACTCGTGACTTAAATATTCTCCGCCACGATCGGATCGTAGGCACTTTATTTTCCTGTCACGTTGATTCTCTACCTCACTCTGAAATTCCTTGAACCTTTCAAAAGTTTCAGACTTATGTTTCATTAAGTAGACATACCCATATCTACTCAAGTCATCAGTGAGGGTGAGAACATAACGGTAGCCACCACGAGCCTCGACACTCATTGGACCGCATACATCGGTATGTATTATTTCCAACAGGTCAGTTGCTCGCTCCATTGTTCCAGAGAATGGAGTCTTGGTCATCTTGCCCATAAGGCATGGTTCGCACGTGTCAAATGATTCGAAATCAAGAGACTCCAAAAGTCCATCAGTATGGAGCTTATTCATGCGTTTGACACCAATATGACCACGGCGGCAGTCCCACATGTAAGTGGGACTATCGTTATCAACCTTACACTTTTTGGTACTCACACTATGGACATGTGTAACATCTCGTTCGAGATTCATCAAAAATAAACCATTGACCAGCGGAGCATGACCATAAAACATTTCTCTCATATAAATAGAACAACCATTATTCTCAGATTTAAATGAGTAGCCATCTCACATCAAGCGAGATCCAGATACAATGTTCATGCTCAAAGCTGGTACTAAATAACAATTATTAAGGTTTAACACTAATCTCGAAGGTAGATGTAGAGGTAGCGTGTCGACGGCGATCACATCGGCCTTGGAACCATTCCCGACGCGCATCGTCACCTCGTCCTTTGCCAGCCTCCGCTTATTCCGCAGCTCCTGCTTGGAGTTACAAATGTGAGCAACTGCACCGGTATCAAATACCCAGGATCTACTACGAGCGCTGGTTAGGTACACATCAATAACAAGTATATCACATATACCTTTAATGTTGCCGTCCTTCTTATCCGCTAAGTACTTGGGGCAGTTCCGCTTCCAGTGACCGGTACCCTTGCAATAAAAACACTCAGTCTCAGGCTTGGGTCCATTCTTGTTCTTCTTCTTCCCGGCAACTTGCTTACCGGGCACGGCAAAAGCTTTGCCGTCCTTCTTGAAGTTCTTCTTACCCTTGCCTTTCTTGAAACTAGTGGTCTTATTCACCATCAACACTTGATGCTCCTTTTTGATCTCAACCTCCGCTGATTTCAGCATCGAGTACAACTCAGGAATGGACTTCTCCATCCCCTACATGTTGTAGTTCATCACAAAGCTTTTGTAGCTAGGTGGAAGCGACTGGAGGATTCTGTCAATGACTGAGTCATCCGGGAGATTAACTCCCAGCTGAGTCAAGCGGTTGTGTAGCCCAGACATCTTGAGGATGTGCTCACTGACAGAACTATTCTCCTCCATCTTACAGCTAAAGAACTTGTCGGAGACGTCATATCTCTCGACCTGGGCATGAGCTTGGAAAACCAGTTTCAGCTCTTGGAACATCTCATATGCTTCGTGTTGCTCAAAACGCTTTTGGAGCCCCGGTTCTAAACTGTAAAGCATGCTGCACTGAACAAGGGAGTAATCATCGCAGCGAGAATGCCAAGGGTTCGCAACGTCTTGCTCTGCTGGGAGAAGGGCTGGGTCACCTAGTGGTGCATCAAGGACATACAATTTCTTGGAAGCTATGAGGATGATCCTCAAGCCATGGACCCAGTCCGCAAAGTTGCTTCCATCATCTTTCAGCTTGGTTTTCTCTAGGAATGCGTTGAAATTGAGGGTGACATTCGCGTTGGCCATTGGATCTACAATATAGATTGTAAAGATAATTTAAGACTAAGTTCATGATAATTAAGTTCACATAATCAAATTATTTAATGAACTCCCACTTAGATAGACATCTCTCTAGTCATCCAAGTGACACATGATCCATGTCAACTAGCCCGTGTCCGATCATCACGTGAGACGGACTAGTCATTCATGGTGAACATCTCCATGTTGATTGTATCTTCTATACGACTCATATTCGACCTTTCGGTTCCGTGTTCCGAGGCCATGTCTGTACATGCTGGGCTCGTCAAGTCAACCTAAGTGTTCCGCGTGTTTAAATCTGGCTTACACCCGTTGTATGCGAACGTTAGAGCCTATCACACCCGATCATCACGTGGTGCTTCGGAACAACGATCCTTAGCAACGGTGCACAGTTAGGGTGAACACTTTGAAATTTTATTGAGAGATCATCTTATTTATTACTGTTGTTCTAAGAAAATAAGATGTAAACATGATAAACATCACATGCAATCAATATAGTGACATGATATGGCCAATATCATCTTGCTCCTTTGATCTCCATCTTCAGGGCACCATGATCATCACTGTCACCGGCATGACACCATGATCTCCATCATCATGATCTTCATCATTGTGTCTTCATGAAGTTGTCTCGCCAACTATTACTTCTACTACTATGGCTAACATTTTAGCAATAAAGTAAAGTAATTACATGGCGTTTATGATTGACATGCAGGTCATACAATAAAATAAGACAACTCCTATGGCTCCTGCCGGTTGTCATACTCATCGACATGCAAGTCGTGAATCCTATTACAAGAACATGATCAATCTCATACATCACAATGCATCACATCACATCCTTTGGCCATATCACATCACAAGGCATATGCTGCAAAAACAAGTTAGACGTCCTCTAATTTGTAGTTGCAAGTTTTTACATGGCTGCTATAGGTTTCTAGCAAGAATGTTTCTTACCTACGCCAAAACCACAATGTGATATGACAATTGCTATTTACCCTTCATAAGGACCCTTTTCATCGAATCCAATCCGACTAAGGTGGGAGAGACAGACACCTGCTAGCCACCTTATGCACCAAGTGCATGTCAGGCGGTGGAACCAGTCTCACGTAAGCGTACGTGTAAAGTTGGTCCGGGCCGCTTCATCCCACAATACCGCCGAATCAAGATAAGACTAGTAGTGGTAAGCAAATTAACAAGATCGACGCCCACAACTGCTTTGTGTTCTACTCGTGCATAGATTCTACGCATAGACCTAGCTCTGATACCACTGAAGGGAGACGTAGTAGTAAATCAAAATTTTCCTACGTGTCACCAAGATCTATCTATGGAGAAACCAGCAACAAGAGGGGAGAGATTGCATCTTCATACCTTTGAAGATCGCTAAGCGGAAGCGTTACAAGAACGCAGTTGGTGGAGTCGTACTCATAGCGATTCAGATCGCGGTGGACTCCGATCTTAGCACCGAATAACGGCGCCTCCGCGTTCAACACACGTACAGCTCGGTGATGTCTCCTACGCCTTGATCCAGCAAGGAGGAAGGAGAGTTTTAGGGAGAGCTCCGGCAGCACAACGGCATGGTGACAGTGGAGCTACGTGAACTCCGGCAGGGTTTCGCCAAGCGCTACGGAGAACGAGGAAGAGGAAGGGTAGGGCTGCACCGAGAGAGAAAGAAGTCGTGTCTCAAATAAGCCCAAACCCTTGCATATATATAGGAGGAGGGAGAGGGAGGGATTCCTTGGCCCCTCCTCCAAGGTGGAGAGCTTCGGCCGAAGGTGGGGAGGAGTCCACCTCCCACAAGGGAGGTGGATCTCCTCCTTTTAAATCTTTTTTCCCTTTATCTCTTGATCCCAGCCGCATGGGCCTTTCTAGAAGGTCTTGGCCAGCCCACTAAGGGCTGGCACACCTCCTCTAAGGGCCCACGAAGTCCTTTGGTCGTCACACCCCTCCCGGGGGTCCTTCGGCCCCCTCCCGGCACTCCCGATACACTACCGATGAGCCCGAAAACTTTCCGGTGACCAAAACTGGACTTCCTATATATCAATCTTTACCTCCAGACCATTCCGGAGCTCCTCGTGACGTCCGGGATCTCATCCAGGACTCTGAACAACTTTCGGTAATCACCTATACCATTTCCCTATAACCCTAGCGTCATCGAACCTTAAGTGTGTAGACCCTACGGGTTCGGGAGACACGTGGACATGACCGAGACACCTCTCCGGTCAATAACCAATAGCGGGATCTGGATACCCATGTTGGCTCCCACATGCTCCACGATGATCTCATCGGATGAACCATGATGTCGGGGATTCAATCAATCCCGTATACAATTCCCTTTGTCTATCGGTATGATACTTGCTCGAGATTCGATCGTCGGTATCTCTATACCTTGTTCAATCTCGTTACCGGCAAGTCTCTTTACTTGTCCCGTAATACATCATCCCGTGACTAACTCCTTAGTCACATTGAGCTCATTATGATGATGTCTTACCGAGTGGGCCCAGAGATACCTCTCCGTCACATGGAGTGACAAATCCCAGTCTCGATTTGTGCCAACCCAACAGACACTTTCAGAGATACCCATAGTGCACCTTTATAGCCACCCAGTTACGTTGTGACGTTTGGCACACCCAAAGCATTCCTACGGTATCCGAGAGTTGCACAATCTCATGGTCTAAGGAAACGATACTTGACATTGAAAAGCTTTAGCAAACGAACTACACGATCTTGTGCTATGCTTAGGATTGGGTCTTGTCCATCAAATCATTCTCCTAATGATGTGATCCCGTTATCAACGACATCCAATGTCCATGGTCATGAAACCGTGACCATCTATTGATCAACGAGCTAGTAAACTAGAGGCTCACTAGGGACATGTTGTGGTCTATGTATTCACACATGTATTACGGTTTCCGGTTAACACAATTATAGTATGAACAATAGACAATTATCATGAACTAGGAAATACAATAATAACCATTTTATTATAGGGCATATTTCCAACACGAGGGGCACCGAATCGTCTTGTGTCTAGATATGAGATATCTGAAATACTCAATGCACACGATTAGTCCGCAAAAGCATTGTCATCAATCACCAAAACCACTTAGGGAGAAATATGCCCTTACACCTGCGAGCTTGAACAATCCACAAACTTTGGCTATATACATTAAGGGCATATCAGGGTGTATTGTTCCATCTCCTGCATAAGTATTAGCTACCCGCTTCTCTAAAATACCCGAAGGAATCTCATAATAAATATTTTCAGTAGGTGCAGTAGGTTGGGGAGCGGCTCTTGTCACTTCTGTCTGAGGTGAATATACCCCGAACAACCCTCTCAAAGGATTACTTTACATAGTAATAAGTAGAGATAAATTTCATCACTATGTATAAATGTTTTCTTACCAAATTCCACTTACAAAAGGCACTTCACTCCCCGGAAACGACGCCAGAACAGAGTTGTTGATGACCCACAAGTATAGGGGACCAATCATAATCCTTTCGATAAGTAAGAATGTCGAACCCAACGAGGAGCAAAAGGAAATGATAAACAATTTTCAGCAATGTTCTCTCTGCAAGTACTGAAAGTAGCGGTAACGTGTTGTTTGATAGCAAGATAATTTGTAGTAAGTAAGAATTAACAATATAAAAAAGTGCAAGAAGGTAGCCCAATACTTATTATTCAAAGGACATGTCGAAAGTGTTTCTTACAATGAGTTAATCGTTCTCGACGACACATGGGAATTTTGTCTAGTCAAGCCTATCATGTTTTAGTTGATTTGCGTTCACTACTTTGATAAATTGTAATATGGGTGGACCGGTTCTAAGGTGATGTTCTTACTTGAACAAACAACCTACTTATGATCACCCCTTTTCGCAAGCATCTGCAACTACGAATGAAGAATAGGGGACGTGGAGGCCTGTTGGTGGGCCCATAAGCTCACATGGCGTGCCCTAGGGGGGCACCACCTGACCTTGTGGCCCACTAGTGGCTCCCCTCCCGATGCTTATTCTTCTAGTGTTTTTAGTAAATCCAAAATAGATTTCCTCAAATTTTCAGGTCATTTGGAGCTCCGGAGAATAGCCAACTGTGTTATAGCTTTTTGAGGTCTAGATTCTAGCTGCCAGCACTTTCCCTCTTCATGCGAATCTTGCATAATAAAAAAATTCCATTAGAATTGCATTATAAAGTAGAATAAAGACCTGAAACATTACAAATAACAGTAGCAAAACATGATGCAAAATGGACGTATCACTCCTTCACCTCCTCCTTCCCGACTAGTCCTCGAGCTGCCACAGAGCGAGCATACATCATTGTCAGGGGTCGGGGTCGCTCACCATGGCGGAAGAAGGGTGACATCCATAGGTAGGTTGCTGCCTCCATCACGAGGAATAATCAAGAAGCTCGGGCACGACTGAATTGAGCGGATCCAGACACCGGTTGTGAGGAGCATCTCTGTTCACGCACTGGCCCAAGACCGCCGCGCCACCTACCGCTCCGAGATTTTGCGATCGCCTCCATCACCACCCACAACTTTGCGATGCCACTATGGTCGCCACCACCGCGAGGAATGTCCGAAAAGCTATTCTTAATTTTATTATTGCTCGCCAAATTATTTTCAGTTCAACATCGTCATACTAAAATTTCATATTCTATGGCAAACCATTTAATTTCAAGAAACACAAATGTGTCTAATTGACAACAATTATATTGTCGACATACATCAAATATAATATTCGTCGCCCTCCGCCTCCTTGGAGGCTTCTGTGACACATCAACAATAGGAGGGCCAAGTGTGGAGGAGCCAAATCGAGCGGGTGTTGTGGGGCCGAGTGTGACACCACAACTCCCCCACCTCCTCCTTCCAGCATGTTCCTCGAGCTACCGCAAAGCGAGCACACATCATTGTCGGGGGTCGGGGTCGCTCACTATGGCGGAAGAACCGCCATCCATAGGTGGGTGCGCATCGTGGTGCATGCATCTTGATATAGAAACCCTGGTCAAGGGAGAGGAGGAGTGGAGCGATGGAGGATCAACCTCATTCTATAGGAGGATCCCTACGCGGAGGGGAATCGACCGCTAGAGAGAGAGAGAGAGAGAGGTGCGGGCTAACCAGGAATAAAAAAATGTAGGAAAACCGATGGGAGGGGAACGATAAACAATCGATATGGTATCCCTTCGATCCGTGGGAGTCGTGGGTACAAACAAGGACTACTATATATTATCATTTTATAATAGAGTTATCTTTAATAATACAAAAGAGATTGTAGACACGTCACATGCGATTGATTTCTTTCCATAAATGTTGCATTGTGTTATCAAACATTGATTCCTTTCCATATATTTGGTCTTTAAAGATTCATTAGATATCACTATGTTTGATTCCTTTCCATAACGACATTATTAATATATCGAAGATTGATATGTATGATTTGTGTAGATTTTGCAGATAAAAGCTGGATTAAGTATACCAGTGGGCTAAAACTTGTTTAAATAAATTGGTAGGATAAAAAATCGATGGGAAAGGTTTAACCAAAATGGAGGCAATGCTACCCATTCACCATGGCGTACATGTATGTGCCGATTATGAAAGTATGCTGGGCACAAATAATAAGTTGGTCATAGAAAAAATGAAACTGAAAAAACGAAACATAGAAAAAAACGAAACATGCGTCAAATGGGCCGATTAACTTTAATTTTAGTTGATGTTTTACTAAGATTTGATTTGATTGAGTTAATGCATGACATTGTTTTGGAAAAATGTCGATTTGGTTGGATTTTTTGGGGGGGGGGGGGGGGGGCCCCAATGTCGATTGCAAATAGATTGGTCACAGAAAAAATGAAACAAAAAAAGGAAATTAAAAATCAAAACATATAAAAAAGAAAGAAAAAAGAAATGGGCGCACGTATCAAATGGGCTGGTTAACTTTGATTGTAGTTTATGTTTTGGTAAGATTTGATTTGATTTGGATACGTGTAGAAGAAAGCAAGAAAAGTTAGTATTTAGTTGATATTTCGTTAAGATTTAATTTGAATGAGTTAATGCATGGCATTCTTTTGAAAAGGTGTCAATTTGACTAATGCATGCATCAAATGGGCTGACCCAACTTGGCTACGCTTCAATGAAGGATCGCCTCTACGACGCTCGTTGACATAATACAGGGTTGGTGGGATGTGAGACGAGACTATCAACCCTCCCTTTATGAGTAGAGATAAAGTTTACAGACATGACTTGATGGCAGCACTCCTGCACTTGCGGAGACAATCACCAAGGGGGCGGTGGGGCGCAACAGTGATCGCTTTGCCAAACCGTTCCGAGGTGACACGAGCCCATTGACGAATCTCACTCTCTGGCATGCACATATTCAGCACAGGAGCGCATTCTCGTGTCACCTGTGGTTCTACGCAACACAAGAGCTCAACCTGAGCCCGGTAACACCTGAACCCGCTCATGTAGACCGTCTTCAGGTGATCAAGGCGATGAATACAGGAGACTTCCTCCCCTGTCCCCTCACCTTGCCAGCATTTGGCTCCCAACTTGTGATACATCATCTGTTTCAGGAGCGACAATTCATGGTCAGTCAACACAATACTGCAGTACAGCTTTACTCGTTCTCAAACATCAACCTGCAATGAATGTACTCTATGTACATCCATGTTTAATCTGGAAAACTCAAGAAAGAGTGCTCACATGCAATTTCAGCGTCTCTAGTTGGGGCGCAAAAGCCAAATACTGCACCAGTTGAAGAAGACCACTGTGGCTATTTGGAACCTTGGTGTCGTTTTTTATTTCACAAGTCAGATGCTTCAAATTCGTAAACATGCATGCCGGTCTTGTTGTCACCATGTGTGCCTGAAACATGACACAAAACAAGTAAGAAACATTAGCATTCTCTGTTTGAAGAACTGCGAGGTAAATGATGAAAACGATAAATGAACCTGGTACCTGTGACATCCAAACGGGAATATCTGCCTTCATATAAGCATGCATTATTAGCACCTTGACTGCCGAAATACTGGGAATCGCAGTGAATGCATGCCCGAGTTCTTTATTATCTGTTTCAAACATTACTGTAGCATTTTCTAATTTTGAGCAACCATGAAGTTCTATAGGAATCACATCCCCTTTGTACTCAAAACGGGTAAGGTCAGTAACATGAAAATTAACCATCTGGACAGGCATACGGGAAATGAGCAAATGTCTAAGTTTATTGAGTTGGTGTGGTATATTCAGATCAGTCACACCCGAGCAAGCAATGAGCTCCAAGTCCTCGAGACTGGAACAACTGAATAGCAAGCCTGGGAAATCTCCAATTATCTTAACATAGTGCAGAAGAAGCCTTGTGAGTTTTGTAAAGGCACATATATCTGACTGTGGTTCTATAGAAACATCTTTCAGAAGTAACGGCTCGATAAAAGGGCCATCTTGAGCAGCGGCGGAGCTTGAACCAAAAGATTGGGCAGACCGGGCTAGGTAATCTATAAAGATTAGCCATTAATTACTATTCCACAGACCAAAACTAAGTATACTATGAAGAAAATCCTGTTGCACTGGGTGGGCCGGAGCACGTGTTGGCCCTCACGTAGCTTCGCCCCTGATTTTGAGCACATAAAGCATCAAGAGAGAAGTGATAAACTCGTTTTGTTATTCTTCTTGACCAGAGGTTAATATCTATGATCTTCGCCTTTGCTGCAGTGGCAAAGTAAATCCACCTATTAAGATGACCCGAGGACTTCTGCTGGAGGCCGCAGCTGATGCTCAACTTGTTGAGCCATGTTCCACTGCGCTGTTGTATAATAGAATTGACCGTCTCAATGAACTTTACTCTTTCTATTTTGACAGTGTCCTCATCCGTGAACCGGTCTTTGGTGCCATCAAAACAGAGATTAGGATGGTGCGTCCAGAGTTTTGTCCAATTTCTGGACACAATGCTGGTCCTTGCAACCTCTTTCAGTGAAAGCAAGATAATAGCAGGTCGAATATCCTGGGACAATAAAGGATGATAAGAAGGGTTAAGTTTTGATCAAAAATATCTGATAGGCATGGTAATCTGATAAAAAGTACTCCCTCCATTCACTAATATAAAATGTTCTAAATTTAATGTATGTAAACATGTTTTAGTGTGTTTGTTCACTCATTTCTATTGAGTAAATAGACAATTTTTCGAATAGATTAATCCATGAAATAATCACTATCATGGCATTGACTAGATTACTCACATACTGATGATGAATCAAACTAACATGTACTACACATAAAGTTGAGACATCTATGCATACAAGTAGTACTGCTAAGACTAAATAAGTAAAAGCGGGATAAACGGGTTATACCCTTCAACTAGACCATGATGGCGCGCGTTGCCGCGCCCGTTTATTTTACATTATAATAATGATAGAAATATGCATAATTATAATATCTCTAAACAATATTTTATTTGTAAATATATGATGGCATGATATATGAGAGCTAAATACGAACTGTGTTTTCTTTGTTTTTTAATAAGCACATTAATACACTAAACTGTCCATGTTAACAAAATATAGCATCCGTACTTGTTCTTAGAAGAATCCGTACTTGTTCTTAGAAGAATCCGTACTTGTTCTTAGAAGAATAATCATCCCTATGATCCATATTAATTGTACTAAATCAGGGACAACTAATATGGATCAAAGGGAGTGAAGTAGATGAATAAAATCGTAGGGGGTAAATATGTTTGCTTCAGCTTCTCCATCAACACATAGTATCCTCAAAAACTTTAGCACCTAATATCCTCACAAATTTCCCAATGTTTAACACAACTAAAATTATATTTGATTTGCAAAAAGAACTCAAGATTATTATTAAGGAGATTACCCAACTACAGATGCGTGTTGCGTGTATCCTAATGTTTAATTCGTCATGATAGTTTCCTTAAATCAACAAATTAAATGTTCATGTACATACATGAATTATTCTCTAACTAAGACCATAGATGTGCAATTAGCAAATGGAGCAACCAATTGCAGTGTACAGTTATCTTGATTTGCATCTTCTTGTCACACCTAGCTAGGAACTTAACTTTGGCAATCTAATTTTTATTTTGGAACACAAATAATCAATTAATCCAATAGAAATGCTTACTCATACACGGATTGATAGCACAAATAAGAAGTATGAACTGAATGGGTATGTATTAAAACTTTCTTTTTACAGCAAAAGCTCTTTATTGAAACCAATAACAGTTACATCTTCAGCTACAAGAGGTACAATACAATACAACATAGGGAATCCTCTGCCCGGATGCAGGCTGATGTCCTCTCGCCAACACAGCAAGTTCATGGACAACTGCATTATCTTGATGGGATACTGGTCGAAGACTATCTTGATAAAATATGTGAATAACTTGTAGTAGTCATCTTACACCGCCGCCGCTGGGCAGTATCACTTCACTGACCACCCTCCTTCATATCTATGTCTCCCTCCATCACCATGTAGTCAGATTCAAGACAAAGCCAGTTACATCCCAGCGAGAGGGCTAGCATTAAGCCATGTCTTAGGCAATAAGCTTCTACCATCTGAGCATCCTGGACAGTAGTCAGTTTTATAGTTGAGGCAACTATAAAAAACATTACTAACTCGGATGATTGCTCCAGTAGAATTACATAAATGATCATCATCAAACGAGGCACTCAACCCAATCGTTTTCAGTTCAGTTGTATGCACATGAGCCTCAGAAATATTAGACGCCAATGCATTTAGGGGCATCACTGTCCAGGTTGGGAATGAACTGAAACTAATACATAAGACCACCTACATATGTAACTCCTCGGTTCAATAGTTGTTCTCTATTCTTTTGTTTTCTCTTTTATTTTTCTTATAAAGACTAAATTAGAAAATATATAAATACATGCAGTGGGAAAAATACCTACTGTTTTGCATTAAAAATGATTGAAAAACTTGCCTTTTTGTACAATTACATGGCACCAGTTAGCTATTTTACCTCCAGAACATGCTGCAAAAGTAGTGTATGAAGATGCTTACTTGCTACCTTACATGATTTTAAGTACATGTGTTGCTTTTCTGATATTTGCTTAGCCAAGACAACTTATCTTATCATCTTCAGTTTCCTTAAAACTGATGGCACAAGACACTAAGAATGTCCCCAAGAAGCGATGTTACCCATGTGAAGAGGACAAAATACCCACAGAAAGTATTGAGATGTGTTTCTTCTTTAAGCTTCACAATCATTTGAAACAGTAAGTGTTGTATGTGCGCACGCGGACACACAACATTTTACGATTGATTCACGCACGTGCACAAACACAGAGCATTTTATATTGATGACACCGCAGAAGCTTAAAGGGAAGGCAGCCCCTATTGACACAATAATGCATATCATACCAAAATCTTGCAAAAAGATCGCTAATTGCGAGAATATTTTTTCATGGTCAAGCTGTTGGTATGGATCCAATCCATCAGATACTTGACTTGCTTTGGCGCGGATACTTCATATATGCCTCTGTACATGTACCTGCTTCAAGAATTCTTCAAACTCAACAAGAAGCGATGCTGAAGTTCACTTTGCATGTCATAAAAAAGAACGGCTACCTTCGGTAGTTCAGTACAGGTTCTGGAAGCATGTCAATTTGTTGTCCAATAAGATAAACTGAGGGGATGCCATCAGTATACAAAGCTATGTCTCCCTCAGATTCCTATGGCAGTTCCCTTGGCAGAATAGTCCATCAGCATACCTAAGTTCCAAAGCAATTGTGAGGCATAGTAAAACTGATGGTAAAACAACGAAGGATAAGGTGTGGAGTAATTACCTGTCCAAAATCCATTTGAGATTATAACTTGTAAATCCACATCATAAAGTACGAGAATCTGCCCAAATTAATCGACCACACTCAACGGGAACATCACCTGTACATAATTTTCTTGGTATATGAGAGGATAAGAGGATCTTTTCTCTGAGAGGATATGAGGAAAATATAATTGTTTGATGCAATTTACAGGAAACATACCCGTGCATGTTTCTGAACAAGATGTTGCTACCGGAGTGTAAAGGGTGGGGGAGGAAGCATTATATAGTACCACTGGGCATAGGAAAGGATTACCAGCCATGAGTAGGTGATGATTGCGAGCTTGAAGACATAGCGAATCAGTTTCCAGAAGATGAGGCATCTGCCATTATCGTCATCGCCCCACCTGTCTTCAGCCGCATTGTGCGCCTCCGCTGATCCCCTCGCGCACTGGACTGCATCGGCTGGACCCGGATCCCGCTCCTCCGGTCGATCCTAGCGCACGCATCGACTTGCCTCCTGCACCTCCGGTGGATCCAATCGAGCGGCGCACACCGGCCGGTCCTCTGCGCATCCCAACTGGATGGATGAGGTCGCTAATCTCTATCCCTCGAGCATGTTGCATCGGGACTAGATCGAACCGGTCGCTCCTCTGTGCGTCTGGTGGGCAGTAGTGGGCTCCTTTAGCGAACGCTATAATGGGCTGGCCGATGGCCCAGTGTATCACATACCTGTGTTTCAGCCTCCAGAGCAGCAGCCCACATGACAGTCGGGCCAGATATTACACAGCGCGGGGTAGACGCCTCTAAAAACAAGATCTGACGGCCAACAACGCCTAGATCATGAAAACGGACGGCCGAAAACGCAGATCGCTGTGAGGGCTTGTTTTAGCTTCGGTTTTACTGTCCTTAATAGGCCAGTTGGTCGTAGCAGCAGCATTGGCGGCGGCAGCGGCCTCGGTCGCCTTCTTGTTGGCTTCAAACTTCTTGGCGGCGGCACGGTCGACGTCGGTTGGGGACGACATGGTGATGACGGCGAAGGCAGTGCGAACGTAGATGAAGCAGACGAACGGAAGAAGGCGAGCAGTCGCGTAGTCGCTCCCCAAAATCCTAATCGCCCCTCTCCCGTACAGGATCCAGAGAGGCGGGGTTTCGGAGGCCTGCTCTCTCGTCGGCCGTGTACGCGGCGAACGGGACAGAGTCAAAAGGAACTACGGGCGATGCGTGTGAAGGCAAATGTGATCTGTTTCCGTGGCGGCTAGGATTGGCCGAAGCCCTGCTTATGTAGGCGGCGTCTGGGTAGAGAGACGTGGGATGGACCCACGTCCGAGTCGGTACCCACGATCCAACGTCTCAGATCGTGGCGTTATGTATTCTCCGTTTCCGACCGGCAAAAATAAACGCATAGGTATGATCTCAACTCGGCTCATTCCCGCGGCGCGGCATGGCACGACGCATCGTGACGAGGCGTGGCAAGGCGGGACGACGGAGGAGGAGTGCGCGAGGGCCTCTTCTCTTCTCATGCTTCAATAGCATGTGGAAGAGAGACCCTTATAAAGGGGTGCAACTCCCTCTCCACTAGCAAGGTGGGATTAAACTTCCCACCCCCCTTGTCACGCCACTTACAAGGGACGTTAGAGATTTTTCTAAAATTGTCTCATGGGCCTAAAGCCCATCTCAGATTTCAACAATCCCCCACCAGATCTCAAGGGCCCATTTTGTCCTCAGTTTCAATTACTGTTTTGATATACCAGCATTTCAGTGAAGACCTGCTAAGGTTGAGCTTCACCTAGAAAAAGTAGCTACACTCCTTCACAACTCAACAATGGACTATGCCTTGAATTGTTAGTTTGGCGTCAAGAAGTTTCACCACAGGTCCTACTAGTACTAGGCTACCGAAGGCTGACCCCTCGGGTGGAGCATATTAGTCACACTCCTGGCATATTCTTGAGCTTACTAGAGATCACCCCAATCTCATAGACCATGACCAGCAGTCGGGATCATATAGGTGTGTTCCTCCAAAGATCGCTCTGTAGGAAAGCATCTTGCTTACAAATAAGCTTTAGAACACATTAAGACAGCAGTCATCCTACCATACAGTATCCGAGAGTATTGCATATCCAACGGAGCGGGTTAGTAAAGTTACTCTCATCAGTTCACCATTGGCTTGTTTTCCTAGGTCCTAATTCACGGAATCTCCGATCACATAGGTTGGGTTACTACCATGGCAACTCATGTGGGTCTCATACCCATCCCCTCGGTGCATTATCTATCACAACACGTGATATCCCTTTAGTAAAGGGATCTGCTAGATTCTTAGCCGTTTGGATGTAATTCAATGCTATAACTCCGGAGCTTCTTAAATGACTGATAGCTTTCAATCTCATTCTTATATGTTTGTTGGACTTCATGTTGTCCTTTGAACTCTTCACTTTGACAATGATTGTCTGGTTATCGCAGTTCATAAGGATAGCCGGAACCAACTTCTCAACCACTGGCAAGTCCATCAAAAGATCTCAAAGAAATTCTGCTTCGACATCAGATGTGTCTAATGTTGTTAATTCTGCTTCCATTGTCGATATCATTAAGATCGTTTGCTTGCTAGACTTCCAGGAAACAGCACCACCTCCAAGGGTAAACATATAACCAATAGTGGCCTTCATCTCATCAGCATCAGAAATCCAATTCGCGTCACTATACCCTTCAAGTACCGATGGGTATCCGGTATAGTGAAGTATGTGGTTCATAGTACCTTTCAGATAGCGCATAACTCTTTGAACAACACACCAATAAACATCACCCGGATTGGCGACAAACTGGCTCAATTTGCTCACAGCAAACGCGATGTCAGGCCTCGTTGCGCTAGCTAGATACATAATTGAACCAATGATTTGAGAGTATCTCAATTGATCTTTAGCTGTGCCTGTGAACTTTGGAACCAACACACTAGGATCATATGGTGTTTGAGAAACTTTGCAGTTCGAATATCCAAAACGACTCAAAATCTTCTCAACATAATGGGATTGCACAAGTGTAATCCCACCCTCATCATCTCTCAATAGCTTGATGTTCAAGATAACATCAGCCACTCCAAGGTCCTTCATCTCAAAGTTCTGAGGCAGAAAAGACTTAACATCCTCAATCACTTTGAGATCGGTTCCAAATATCAGTATGCCATCAACATACAAGCACAATATAACTCCTTCGCCCCCACCATGGTGATAGTATACACATTTGTCAGCTTCATTAACAACGAAGCCAACATATGTCAGAGTTGTATTAAACTTCTCATGCCATTGCTTAGGTGCTTGTCTCAGGCCATATAAAGACTTCAACAACTTACACACCTTTCCGCCCTGACCATCTATCACAAAGCCATCTAGATGTTGCATATAGATTTCCTCCTCTAGCTCTCCATTAAGGAAAGCCATCTTGAAGTCCATTTGATGGACGAGAAGACCATGCGAGGCTGCCAACGAGAGTAGTACTCGAATGGTGGTCAGTCTGGCCACAGGTGAATAAGTATCGAATAAATCTTCTTTTTCTTTCTGGGCATAGCCCTTGGCCGCAATCCTAGCCTTATACTTTTCAATTATACCATCGGGCCTAAGCTTCTTTTTGAACACCCACTTACATCCCAATGGTTTGCAACCATAGGGACGCTCAGCTATTTCCCATGTTCTGTTAGCCACGATGGAATCCATCTCGCTACAGACTGCTTCTTTCTAGTAGTCAGCATCAGGAGATGCATAGGCTTCTGAAATAGAAGTGGGATTATCATCCATGAGGTACACAAGGAAGTCATCGCCAAAGGTCTTTGCAGTCCTTTGTCTCCTGACCCTACCAAGGGTTTCCTCGTCATCCTCCTCAGGATTTTCATCATGTGTTTGTTCACAATATTCCATAGGAATGGCAGGCTCAGGAGTCTCCTCCGATTCCTGTCTAGAAGTGCTTTTGCATATCTCTCACGAGGAATATATCCTCAAAGAATGTAGCATCCTTGGACTCCATAATTGTACCGACCTTCACGTTAGGTACCTCAGATTTCACTACTAGAAATCTATAGCCAACGCTATTCTTAGCATAGCCCAAATTAACGCAGTCCACAGTCTTTGGTACAAGCTTACACTTTTGGGGGATCGACACATTGACTTTTGCCAAACAGCCCCAAGTACGTAAGTAGGAGAGCGTCTTCCTTCTCTTCGACCACTGCTCATAGGGAGTGACCTCATTATCTTTTGTCGGAACTTTATTCAGGACATGAAACGAAGTTAATATAGCCTCCCCGACCATGCCTTGGATAAACCCGATGTATCTAACATGGCGTTAACCAAATCAGTTAGAGTATGGTTTTTCCGCTCGGCAACCCCGTTTGACTGGGGTGAATAGGGAGGCGTCTCTCATGAATAATGTCATGCTTCGCATAGAAAGAATCAAACTCATTTGAGAAGTACTCTCCACCACGATCAGACCGGACTCGTTTAATTTTCTTTTCAAGTTGGTTCTCAACTTCTGCCTTATAGATTTTAAAGTAGTGTAGAGCCTCATGTTTAGTATTTAACAGATAGACATAGCAATATCTAGTGGAATCATCTATCAACGTCATAAAATATTTCTTTCCACCTTTAGTCAACACACCATTCATCTCACAGAGATCTGAATGTATGAGTTCTAGTGGCGCCAAGTGTCTCTCCTCAACAGCCTTGTGAGGCTTGCGAGGTTGCTTTGCTTGCACACACGAATGGCACTTAAAACCTTTGGCTAAAGTGAAACTCGGGATTAAATTCAGTTTTGCTAGCCGCGTCATAACACCGAAACTAATGTGACAAAGACGTGAATGCCAAACTTTAGATACATTAACACTCGAATGAATATTGGTCACGGCTTTATTACAAAAATCTGCAAGGGAAAGGCGGAACAGACCTCCGCATTCATAACCTTTTCCAACGAAAAGTCCATATTTTGTAACAACTACTTTATTAGACTCGAAGACCAACTTAAACTCTTCTCTACACAGAAGGGAGCCACTAACGAGGTTCTTCTTGATGGCGGGGACATGCTGCATGTTCTTCAGCTGCACGATCCTTCCCGAAGTAAACTTCAGATCGATTGTGCCAACACCAAGAACAGAAGCACTTGCGCCATTCCCCGTCAATACGAACCCTCAGCCTGTGACCTAATAAGAAGAGAACAATGAGACATCAGCACACACATGAATATTTGCACATGTGTACACCCACCAATCGATGGACTGACAAACTGAAAATACAGTAAATAAATTACCGTACCCAAATGCACCACTTTCATTGTTGCCATGTCGTCGTTTTCTCACGACAGATGGCATGGGTAGGCTTATCCTAGGTGGTTGGGGCCGAAGGACGCCGGTGGGCTCCGGGTGCGAGATTGGGCACAAGCGGTGGCGGCACACGATGTACCCAGGTTCAGGGCCCTCCGGGGGAGGTAATACCCCTAGTCCTGCATGGTCTAGTTGGATGGATAGTTGTGTTTACAGGGGTGCTCTTAGAGCTGTGTCTAGAGGAGGAAGAAGGAGCAACTGGCTCATCCTCCTCTGTTGCTAGCGATGGTATGAGAGGAAAGCTCTATGTGGGTGTATGCGAATGATCATCCGTCCCCGTTGCATGGGGGCTCGGGGGGTTTTATAGGTCACCCCCCGGCTCTATAATATATTCTAAAGTACAAGGGTGGGGGGACCCCGCTGGCAGTCTTTCCGGTTGGCCAGGGGGTCCCGCCCTTCGTGCCGTCTCGTCGTCTGTAGGGTCCATCGGCTGAGTGGTCCCGTCTCCCGCTGGGGCCCGCCAGTCGGCTTTATGATTGGCCCTCGCCCACCTACCGCAGCACGGGTCGCCAGGGAGGCGTCGTCTAGCGCCAGCCGGCCGAAGTCCCTGGTACGGCCGGCTGTACTGTAGCCACGTTGGGACAGGTAATCGAGTGGGCGAGGGCGTGTCGGCACTGTTTGCCCGCCCAGTCGCGCTCGCCAAGGTCAGCAACCTGGACGACCGGACTGTAGCCATGCGCTCTAGTGCGTCAGCGGCCATTGTGGCCACAGGGCCGCCCGTCGTGGCGGTCATGTCATGTCATCGTACCTGCACGCAGGGGGATGGGATGTCGCACGTCCGCCCTGGGGTCAACGGAAGAGGCGGCCCTGAAGGCAGCCCAACCGCGCCCAGTCGGCCGGGAGTTGAGCCGGCTGCATGACCAGCTGTCCGTGTCACCAGCCGGTGGCAGTTCGAACCGGTCGTCCTCCAGCCGGCCATGGCAGCCAGCCATGTAGTTTTCCTTTGAAGCGGAAGGGGGGAGAACCCCATTGCCTTGGCCTACCTAGGGGTAATAACCCCGTTAGTAGTCCCCGAAGCCGGCGGGGGCCCGCGTCCAACAAATGGAGGGGAGCCGACGGCTTCCCCCCAACGATACCCGCTTTCGATGTGAAGCCGAAGGGGCAGCCGAGTCAGCCGTTGTACCCGATGCCTCGGGCACCGGTGCGTCGCCCCGGGACCCAAGCCGGCCTGCCGCGTGCCATGCGGCGAGTAATGATGCAGCAGGTCCTGCGCATGCGGGGAGACGGGACGTCGGCCTGGGCCTAGCCCGCTAGGCCCCGGGCATAGCCCAGTAGGCCTTGAGGCGTAGAGCGGGATCCTCTACGCCCCGAAGCGACCGTTACGG
Organism: Hordeum marinum; assembly: GCA_022496015.1. Taxonomy (NCBI): domain Eukaryota; kingdom Viridiplantae; phylum Streptophyta; class Magnoliopsida; order Poales; family Poaceae; genus Hordeum; species Hordeum marinum. The sequence goes on from CM039672.1 coordinate 104,560,901, forward strand.
TCCGGGGCCACCCACGCGCGCGTGGAGTTTCCGAGGGAGTGGGCGCAATTAATCTCACGTCCCCCGATCATGGCCTCCCCTATAAAAGGGGAGGAAGAGCAGGGGCGGAGATACCCGCATCCCGCTCGCCCCCTTGCTGCCTCGCCTTCTTGCCTTCTTCGTCCTCCTCGCTCTTCTTGCGCAACACCGCGCTCGCATCCGCAACCACGCCCACACGCCGCCCCGCCGCCGTAATGGTCAACGGATGAGGAGGGAGCTGGGCTGGCTCAGTCGTCGTCGAGGCAGACATTGTGGAGCTTCGCCGCGCGTGTATGCTACTGCCGGTGGAGCGGGTGGTCACACGCGCGTCGGGCGACAAGGTGGCGTCGGCATCGCAGCCAGGGGAACATGTCATGTTCGTCTGGCACTTCTCCCGTGGCTTCGGGCTCCCGATGAGCCACTTCTTCTGCTTGCTCCTCGACACCTTTGACCTCCAACCGCATCACCTCGGCCCCAACGTGATCCTATACCTCGCCGGCTTCATGACGCTGTGCGAGGGATATCTCGGGGTCCTTCCTTTCCTCGACCTCTTCAACGCCCTCTTCTATCTCATGGCGCTGAAGAGCAGTGCATGCGGGAGCACGGTGGTGTGTTGCCGCGGCATCGCGTGCTTTCTGCCCCTTTCTCTCATCGATTCCATCAAGGGGTGGCACCGGATGTTCTTCTACATGAAGAACGCCGACCCGAACTTGGACTTCATCCGGCTGCCACCATTCGTCGATGCACAGTCCACCCAGGTGAACTGGCTGGGGACCGCCCCACGCGGCATGGCCCTAGCGGATCTCGGCCGACACGTGCAGTTGAAGAGCTCCGAGGGGTTGGTCATCGCCGATCTGGTGGCGGCCTTCATCTCGCGTCGGGTGTTGCCTCTCCAGCTGAGGCCGCATCGGTCTGTGACATGTCCGGCCGTCGTGACCCCTGGCGGTTGTCCACCGTCGACCTGACGCCGGCTCAGGTGGCGAAGCGGGTGAACGCCCTCACGACGTTCAAGCTGAAGCCCGAGTCGTGGTCTTTCGGCATGGAGCCGTACGATCGCATCAACCGCCCCCCTGGTAAGTCTTTTGACGAGACGACTTTTCTTCGTTTGACTCTTTCCAGCCGGCAGCCGGCTGTGGACCTTACTTTGCCATGCTGACCGCAGTTGTTGGTGCGACAGAACACGCCGGATGGCCCGCACCCCCAAATCTTCGAGGCGGAGCGCGAAAACTTCGACTCCGAAGACTACGAATGGGGAGGACCACCGAAGGAGGGGGTGGACTCCTTGGGAGGAGTCGACGAGCCGACAAACCCGCGAGCCGGCGACCCCAGCAGAGCCGGAGGATCCGGCGCAGCCGGGGAGCCCAGCGGAGCGGGTGAGTTCCCTCTCCCCCCACGATCAGGGACTGGACGGACGACGACGATTATGACGACGATGATGATGACGTAATGGTTCTGAACGAGCCTCCTCCCTCAGCGCGTCAGGGTCAGCGGAGCGAGGAACGGCCGGCTCAAGCCTCGGCGGCTGAAGTTGCCGGCCGAGCGAAGAGGCCGGCTCAGGAGGGGCCGGCGGCCCCACCTCCAGTCCCAAAGCGGGTGAAGGTGGCCGCGCGGAAGCCGCTGGCGCGCGCCAAGCGGGCCTTGCCCCTCGTCATTGGGTGAGTCTCTTTTTTGTGTCTTACGTGTGTTTTCTTCCAGGTCGCGAGCCGGTGAGTGACCGGCCTTTGGGCGCTGCAGGGAACCCATCGAGCTCCACGAGGGGGAGCCAGCGGGGGACCTGACGGATGCCGCCAGCCGACTGGCCCGCGAGCACGCGGCCACCTAGCGGGAGGAGAAGAGGAGGCTCAAGTTGTGAGCCTCAAAGTCTGGGACGCGAGGCGGGGCCTCGCATTCCGGGACTTCGAGCGGCGAGCGGAGGAGGAGGTCCGCGGAGCCCGCGCGGGCATCAGACTCGGCAATGGAATCGACCTGCCTGTCGAGGCCCCCGTTGAGCGAGCCGTGAGGGGCGGCCATGGAGCCGCCTACGCCTCCATCCGCGGAGGAGGCGGCCCAAGCGCGGGCGGCGGCAGCGGAGCTGGCCCCCGAGGCGACCCGGCCGGAGGTGCCGGACATGACACCGCCCGTAGCCGAGCCGGACCGGGTCGACGTGCCGGAGGCCCCGGTGGCCCTAGAGGCGGCATCAGAGGTGGCGCCAGAGGTGGAGGCCATGGAGGTGGAGGCGTCATCCATCGCGGTCGTCGTGCCGGAGCGGGAGGAGGTGGAGGCGCCGATGGCGTCGGGGCGGAGGGCCGGTGGGAGGCGACTCCTAGACCCTCGCCGTTGTTGACCCGCCCCTGGCGGCCGGTACTGTGGCGAGCCCGGGCGGCAACGGCGGCCGGGCCCAGAGGACCCTGCGGACCATGCAGGAGGTGCTCCGAGACTGGGAGGCGCTGGCGCGCGTGCCAGCCCTACCGGCTCCCCAGGCAGGCGGCCCGGTCCCCTCGTTCGGGGACTTGGGGAGCATCCTGGACCGGTGCCGGCAGGAGCTGGCCCAGTTTGCAGAGGCGGCAGACGCCACCCTGCAGCGTGCGGAGGTAAGCACGATTGCTTTTGTCTTAGAATTTTCAATGGGGGTGCGCAAGCGCACCCACTGGGTGTAGCCCCCGAGATGCGGGCCAGCTGACTGGCTGACTGGCAGCCGGGCCGGATCTCTTTGAGCGTGTCTTGATTTTTGGCTCGACGTGACAGGAGGGGAACTCCTTGCGGCAGAAGCTGTTCGAGGAGGCAGTTGCCATCCATGACCGCGTCAACCACGGCTTCTACCGCCTGGAGGAGGAGTTGACGCGTGTGCAAGGTAAGTTGAGCTTCGCGTGAGGGGCATGTAGCCCCCGAGAGCCAGCTGACGCTTGCCTTGTCTTGCAAGTGATCTGACCACCCTCCGGGCGAAGACGACCGGGCTCGTCTCCGAGCGGGACCGGCTGGTTCAGGATGTCCAGGCGGCCACGCAAGAGAAAGACCGGCTGGCCGCGCTGCTAGCGGACGGGGAGACGGCCCAGGACTGCCTCAAGGCCATCATGGTGAAGGAGGTGGCGGCCAAGGAGATGGCCGTCAAGGAGGCGGCTGACGCCGCCCGGAGGACCGCCGCCCTCCAAGATGAGGTGACCCGCCTCGAGGGGTCGCTCAAGGAGGTCAAGGGCTCCCTCGCCGCATCGGAGGCGGCACTGGCGTCGGAGCGAAAAGCGTCGCTCAACTTTGCCATCGGGGTGAACGACGCCATTGAAGGTAAGTGCCCATTTTTTCCTTCTCCAGCCAGTTGCTTTTTCCTTTGCTGGTTCTTGTGTTTGATTTTTCCTTCTTTCCACTTCTTCCCCTTTCTCCTAGGGCGCTTCCCGGAGACTCGGCGCCGCGTTGAGCGCGCCATCAAGGAGCACCGGGAGTACCTCCAGGAGTGCGGGCGCTCCATCGAGGAGGATGCCGCTTGGGATGTGGACGAGCTTGGGCTCGCCATTGAAAACCGGATGATCCACCTCAAGCGGAGCGTGGAGCGGCTGAAGACAGCCAGAAAGGAGATCATCGCCGCTCTGTGGCCAGGCCGCAGGGGAGATCCGGTGAACCGTGTGGCCTTGTGGCTGGAGCAGGCCGTTGCCCGGCTCGAGGCCTGGAAGGCGTCAACAGCCCAGGCTGGCGCGCAGATGGCGCTTCGGTTCATCACGTCGTGGTATCGCGACGTGGAGTTGGGTCGGCTGGCCACCATGCGGGACGAGCCGGCCGAGGAGCGGGAGGCCCATGAGCCGGCCCTTGTCCGCCGGGCCAACGAGCTCGCGTCGTACGTCGACGCGGACAAGTTCCTGCCGGCCCTTGGTGAGGACGGAGAGCCGGTGCCTGAAGACTCCTTCTGCATCCCCCAAGGCCAAAGAAATGAGGAGGTTGCCGACAAGAGCACCGACTCGAGTGGCGAGACGGTCGGAACCACGAAGGCCGCCTCGAAGGCCACGGAGGACGACCCGAAGGCCACGGCCACCTTCGAGGTGAGAGTCGATCCGCCCAGCGACGCGCCGGCTAGGGGCACGTCGGCTAGCGACGCGCTGGTGGCCTGAGCCCCCGGGCATCTTTATGTTTCTTTTTCTTTCCTGCAAGTTAGGCTCGAGTCCACCCACTAGGGGTGTTATTTAATGAACCGTGCTGGCCGTGGGCCACCTTTGTCTTAACATTTGTATTGTGAATACTTTGTGTGTTTGCCTTATCGCTAGTGCCAGCTTGTCCTTATCCTTTTTTGCCTTCTTGGTTCTTTTCAATCCCCCCCCTTTTCCCCTTTGGTTTCGGCCCTGCCAGCCCGACAGCTGGGAGCCGGTCTGTAGCTGGGTCGGGGGGTCCACCTCGAGGGAGCCGGTTCGGAACTTAGGAACCGCGAGGGCCTTTCGGGATAAGTAGAGTGGCAGAGGCGAGGCGGTGGTCCGGCTGGGCCTAGCCGGTATCTCCTTTCGATTGATCTTTCGTGTGAGCTAAGCCTTGCCGCCCCGAGGCCCCGTCAGCCGGACAACCGGGAGCCGGATCTATAGCTGGGAGGGGTGGGAGGGTTTTCCCGGCTCACACTACTTAGCCAATTTTCGAGAGAAGCGACCTAGGACCAGCCGGCGAGCCTCCGGGCCCGGGAGCCGGGTCGGGGAGCCGGTGAGCGAGGAAACCTTTGAGGGAAGCGAAACAAGGCGTGCCCCAAGAGTCGGCCTGGGGCACCCATTGCATTCATAAGCCCAAAAGGGTAAGGATATATACATACATTGGTCTTTTCAGCAGTAAAACGGGCGGAGGAGCGCCGCGCTCCATGGGCGCTCCGTCTCCTCGCCGGAGGCATCTCTTTTGCGCTTCTCCGGCTTCTGGGCGTTTATTAGGTAGTATGCATTGTTGTGCAGCGCCTTGCTGATGATGAACGGACCCTCCCATGGGGAGGACAGCTTGTGTTGTCCGGCTGTTCACTAGATCCGCTTGAGGACCAGATCCCTTCGCGAAAGGAGAGTGGTCGGATCCGCTTGTTGTGGTAGTGTCGGAGTTTCTGCTGGTAGATTGCCGTCCGGCTCAAGGCCAGTTTGCGAGCTTCCTCGAGTAGGTCGACGCCGTCTTCTCTTGCCTCATTTGCATCCTTCTCCATGTATAGGGTGACCCGAGGCGAGTCGAACTCGATGTCGGTGGGGATGATCGCCTCGGACCCATACACAAGGAAGAAGGGAGTGTAGCCGGTTGATCGGTTAGGGTGGTCCTGAGACTCCAAAGGACGACCGACAGCTCGTCGATCCAGCAGCTGGTCGACCTTTCTAGCAGTGTCACGAGCCGGGGCTTAATGCCGGACAGGATGAGGCCATTTTCCCTCTCGACCTGGCCTTTTGACTATGGATGAGCGACGGAGGCCAGGTCGAGCCGGATTCCTTGCTTGGAGCATAAATGCACGAGTGTGCCCTTGGCGAAGTTCGTGTCATTGTCGGTGATGGTGCTATGGGGGATGCCGTAGCGAACCGTGATGTCGTCGATGAACCGGACGGCCGTGGGGCCATCCAGCTTCTTGATTGGTCGTGCCTCGATCCACTTTGTGAATTTGTCAACAGCCACCAGCAAGTGTGTCATGCAGCCTCGTGCGGTCTTGAAGGGGCCCACCATGTCCAGCCCCCAGACGGCGAAGGGCCACGAGAGGGGGATGGTTTGGAGAGCTGATGTCGGCAGGTGGCTTTGCGCGCTGAAGCATTGGCAGCCCTCGCACTCGTCGACCAACTTCTTGGCCGCCTCGAGAGCAGTGGGCTAGAAGAAACCGTGGTGGAAGACCTTGGCCACCAGGGTCCTGGAGGCGGCATGATGCCCGCACTCACCCTGGTGGATGTCGAGGAGGATCTCCAGGCCCTTTTCTGGCTCAACGCATCGCTGGAAAACGCCGGTGGTGCTGCGATGGACGAGCTCGTTGTTGATGATGTTGTACGCCGGGGCCCGGCGTTGGATCTGCCTTGCCAAGGCCTCATCCGGGAGGAGCTCGCCTTGTAGAAGGAACGCCATGATAGGTTGGGCCCATGAGGGGGCCGGCTCGGGAGCCCCCAAGACTGGATGATCAGCCCTCGGGACCGTCTCGCTAGCCCCCGGGGCCGGCTCGCCAGTCCCCGAGGCCGGGTGGTCGATTGTCATCATGATAGCCGCGTCGTTGGAGTCGGTCGCCCCGGGCGCAGCCGCCTCAACTGGTGCCGACAGGGCGGACAAGGTTGCGGGAGCCGGCGGTGAAGATGCCGAAGGGGCAGCCGGAGCCGCTGATGGGCCGGCGGCGTCTACCGGCATGAAGATTGACTCTGATTCTAGGGAAGGCTTGATCGATGGCTTGAGCAGCCGCTCGAGGGAGACGTCGGCTGGGATGGCCTGTCGGGTGGAGCCGATCTTTGCGAACGCGTCGGCCGCCTCGTTGTCCGCCCGTGGGACGTGATGAAACTCACAGCCCTCGAAGGATCCGGTGAGTTGATGTACGAGGAAATGGTAGCTGGCCATGTTGGCATCCCTGGCGTCCCATTCGCCAGAGACTTGTTGCACCACGAGGTCGGAGTCGCCGAAGCATAGGATGCGCCTGATGCCGATTTCCTTGGCGAGCCGGAGGCCATGGATGACGGCCTCGTACTTGGCCATGTTGTTGGAGGCGGCGAAGTGGATCTGGAGGGCGTACTTGAGTTGGTCACCTTTTGGGGAGGAGAGGACTATGCCGGCACCCAGGTCGGTCCTCATTTTCGAGCCGTCGAAATGCATGCGCCAATGCGTGGAGTCTGGGGGAGGCGGCACGAACTCCGTCTCCGCCCAGTCGACGAGGAAGTCAGCCAACGCCTGTGACTTGATGGCGGTTCTTGGCTCGTACCGGATCTCATGATCGGCAAGGGCGATGACCAATTTGGTGATCCGGCCGGTGGAATCCCGTCCGCTCATGATCTCGCCGAGCGGGGCCGTGCTCACCACGGTGATGGTATGCTCCTAGAAGTATTGCTTGACCTTCTTGACGGCGAAGTATATGCCGTAGCACATCTTTTGGTAGTGGGGGTAGTTCTGCTTGGACATGGAGAGGACCTCACTAAGGTAGTAGACGGGCCGCTAGACCGGCAGGGACTTGCCCTCCTCCGGCCGCTCGACCACCAGGACGACGCTGATGACGCGGGTGGTCGCCGCGATGTAGGCGAGCAATGGTTCCTTCTCAGCCGGCGCGGTCAGGATGGGAGCGCAGGTGAGAGCTTTCTTGAGGCCACGGAAGTCCTCGTCCGCCTCGTCGGGCCAATCGAACACGCCCGGTTTCTTGGTGTGACCCGGCTCGATCAAAGCCGTCTTGCGAAGGAGCATGTAGAGGGGCAGGGCCTTCTCCCCCAGCCGGTTGATGAACCGGCTGAGCGAGGCAAGACAGCGGGTGAACTTCTAGACGTCGTGGAGCCGGGTCGGCCTGGGCATGTGCTCGATTGCGCCGATCTTCTCGGGGTTAGCTTCGATGCAGCGAGCGTACACGAAGAAACCCAGGAGTTGGCCGGCTGGGACGCCGAAGGCACACTTCTCCGGGTTGAGCTTGATCTTGTACCCGCGCAGGTTCGCGAAGGTCTCCCGGAGGTCATCGAGGAGGCTGAAGTGCTTCTTGGTCTTCACGATGATGTCGTCGATGTAGATGTGGGCGTTCCTGCCTATCTGAGGCAGGAGGCACTTCTGCATGCACCACTAGAAGGTGGCGCCTACATTCTTCAGGCCGAATGACATGGTGATGTAGCAGTAGGCCCCAAAGGGCGTGATGAAGGAGGTCTTGAGCCGGTCTTCTAGGTCCAGCTTGATCTGGTGGTAGCCGGAGTAGGCGTCTAGGAAAGACAGCAAGTCGCAGCTGGCCGTGGAGTCGATGACTTGATTGATCCGCGGCAGGGTAAATGGGTCCTTGGTACACGCCTTGTTTAGGCTAGTGTAGTCGATGCACATGCGCCAGGTCTTGTTCTTCTTCAGCACCAGGACTAGGTTGGCCAGCCAGTCCGGGTGGAACACTTCCGTGATGAACTTGGCTGTGAGCAGTCGGACGATCTCTTCTCCTATGGTATGCCGCTTCTCCTCGGAGAAGCGGCGCATGGGTTGCTTGACCGGCTTGACGTCCAGCCGGACGTGTAGTTTGTGCTCGGCGAACTTCCTCGGAACACCCAGCATGTCCTTGGGGGACCATGCGAAGATGTCCTAATTCTCACGGAGGGAGCCGATGGTGACGCACTGAGCCGGGTTGGCCGGGTCGAGCGGGATTTTCTTAGTGTCTTTGGACGGCTGGAAGGAGGCCTCACCGGTGGACTGCGAGGGGGTAGCCGGCATGGCCAGCTAGCTGGCGGCAAGGGCCACAAGCCGGTCGAGTTGCCGCTTCTCCTTGGCGATTTCCAGGGCCTCGACCAGCTGGCTGTCATCTCGGGCGCATTCGATTGACATCTTGTAGTCGCCCGTGATGGTGATGATTCCCTTGGGACCCGACATCTTGAGCTTGAGGTAGGCATAATGAGGGACCATCATGAATTTGACAAGGGCGGGCCGGCCCAGCAGCGCGTGGTAGGGGCTCGCAAGGTCCACGACCTCGAACAACACTGGCTCGCAGGGGAAGTGGACGGGTCCGCCGAAGAGGACGTCGAGCATGATCTTGCTGACAGGGGAGCAGGACTTTCCAGGCACGATGCCATGGAAGACCGTCTGGCTCACCTGTAGGTCTTCTATCTTCAGCCCCAGCTTGTGCATTGTGTCGAGGTACAGGATGTTGATGCTGTTGTCACCATCAACCAGCACCCTTGAAAAGCGGCAGGTGCGCTTCTCGGTGGCGATGGTGGGGTCAAGGACCGGGGCATAGCTGCCAGGATTTGGCATTACGGCGGGATGATCTGCCCGGCTCGAGGTGACCGGCTTCTCCGACCAGTGCATGAACTTGGGAGTTGTCGGCATGGTGGCGTTCACCTCACGGTGGAGCCGTCACTGAGCGTTTTTCCTCATCTCTTCACTGGTGAAGACGACGTAAAAGCCGTTCTAGTTAGGGAATTGGTCGATCAGACGACCGTCATTCTGGGTCGGAGCCGGAGTCGGCGCCGGGGCAGCAGCTTGGTCCGGGGCCGGCACGCGGGCAGGTGGCACGGGGGGAGCCGGAAGGACGTCCCCTCGAGCCAATCGCTGTGAGAAGCTGCACTATCGGAGCGTGTACGTAGAGGGTTTGGCCCTTGAGTGGTTCTTGCAGGGAAGGTCGAGCATCTGCTCAAAGGTGAGCTTCGGCTGCCAGGCAGCCTTGCCAATGCGCTGGCGCTGACTGGAAGGCTGGACAGCCGGCTCCTGCTCCTCAATGGTGTTGACCTGCCGGCTCCCATAGTGGGGATCTGGCTGGTCGTTCTTGTGTTTGTTGTCGTTGCCTTGGCGGGCGGGGTCGTCTTGACCCGGATGGCTGAATCAGCCGTGGTGTACTTGTCTGCCTTGGTCATGAGCTCGGCAAGCGTGGCCGGCTTGGAGCACAGAAGCTTGTGCTTGAGGGGTGTGCCGTCTCGACAGCCTTCGATGAAGTATTGTACAGCTTGCACCTTGTGCACCCCCTCGCAGGATTTACGAAGTTCGGTCCATCGGGTGAGGTAGTCGCGGAGGGACTCGTCCGGCCCCTGAACGCACATGGCGAGCTCACGGGGGCGGCCGGGCCGCTTGTAGGTGTCGGTGAAGTTGCGGACGAAGGCCTCCTCGAAGTCTGTCCAGGTGTTGATGTTGCCGGCCGCTAGGCTGTTGAGCCAGGTGCAGGCCGAGCCAGTCAACATGAGGGGAGCATAGCGAACGGCTACATGCTTGTTTCCCCTGGTGGGGTGAGACCGTAGGTGGAAGCGTATTCCCGCTGGGCAGCCTTCATGCGGCGCCGCGCGGCCACGAGGGCGGTGGCGTCCTCGAACAGGACGCGGCGAACCGCCTCGAGGTCAGCGACGGCGACGTCGGGGTTCGCCGTTGGGGCGATAGGGGTTCTCAAGCCCTGGAGGGCCGCACCGAGCGGGTTGGAGGTGCCAACGCGGGCCGCGGTGGCTTCAGCGCCGGCCCACGCACGTCCGGAGGAGGTGGAGGATATGATGGCCATTGCCCCCACGTGATCATGGGAGCTGCTGGATTGGGTCACAACAAGTGCGCCCACGGCCATGGGCGGATCGACGCAGACGAGCACCTGCCCGGGGTACTCGTCAGCGGCTGGAGCCTCGGCGAGGCTGAGCCTGCCGAAGCGCTCGGTGAGCGCGTCGATGTCGGCCGCGAAGCCGACAAGGTCGCCCGCGGGACATGCCGGAGCAAGCCCCATGAGCCCGTGGTTTCGCTTGGACGTGCGGCGGCGGGGGGAATGGCGAGGGGTCCCACCCGGAGCATGAATCCGGCCAGTGCCGCGTACGGCCCCATGATGGGCACCAACTGTCGTTATTTTCTCACGACAGACGCCATGGGTAGGCTTATCGTAGGTGGTTGGGGTCGAAGGACGCCGGTGGGCTCCGGGTGCGAGATTGGGCACAAGCGGTGGCGGCACACGATGTACCCAGGTTCAGGGCCCTCCGGGGGAGGTAATACCCCTAGTCCTGCTTGGTCTAGTTGGATGGATAGTTGTGTTTACAGGGGTGCCCCTAGAGCTGTGTCTAGAGGAGGAAGAAGGAGCAGTCGGCTCGTCCTCCTCCGTTGCTAGTGATGGTATGAGAGGAAAGCTCTATGTGGGTGTATGCGAATGATCGTCCGTCACCGTTGCATGGGGGCTCGGGGGGGTTTATAGGTCAACCCCCCGGCTCTATAATATATTCTAAAGTACAGGGGTGGGGGGACCCGGCTGGCAGTCTCTCCGGTTTGCCAAGGGGTCCCGCCCTTCGTGCCATCTCGTCGTCTATAGGATCCACCGGCTGAGTGGTCCCGTCTCCCGCTGGGGCCCGCTAGTCGGCTCTGTGATTGGCCCTTGCCCACCTAACGCGGCACGGGTCGCCCGGGAGGCGTCATCTAGCGCCAGCCGGCCGAAGTCTCCGGTACGGCCGGTTTTACTGTAGCCACGCTGTGGCAGGTAATCGAGTGGGCGAGGGCGTGCCTGCACTGTTTCCCCATCCGGTCGCTCTCGCCAAGGTCAGCGACCTGGACGGCTGGACTGTAGCCATGCGCTCCAGTGCGTCAGGGGCCACTATGGCCAGAAGGCCACCCGTCGTGGCGGTCATGTCATGTCGTCGTACCTGCGCGCAGGGGGACGGGATGTCGCACGTCCTCCCCGGGGCAATGGAAGAGGCGGCATGGAAGGCAGCCCGGCCGCATCCAGCCGGCCGGGAGTTGAGCCAGCTGCACGACCAGTCGTCCGTGTCACCAATCGGTGGTAGTTCGAGCCGGCCGTCCTCCAGCCGGCCATGGGCAATCGGCCGCGTAGTTTTCCTTTGAAGCGGAAGGGAGGAGAACCCCGTTGCCTTGGCCTACCTAGGGGTAATAACCCCGTCATTCCCACAATCATATTGGCAAACTTATTGTCCTGCGATGGCTTCTTGTACTTGTTTGGGCACTTGTTGGCCCAATGTTCCTCTGAACCATAGTTGAAGCAACCATCACCCTTCTTATTCCTCTTGAAGTTCTTCTTTCCCTTCTTCTTGAAGTCAGTATTCCGTTGGACAGAATTCTTTCCCTTGGGCTTGTGGGAATTGAAGTTCTTCTAATGTACCATATTGGCAACCAAAGAGCTTTCAACCGCTTTTCCATGCGTGTCCTTTGCTCTCGAATTCTGCTTAACACTCAAATGGCCGTTGATATCCTCTACTAAGAATTCACGCCTCTGATGTTTCAGAGTGGTAGAAAAAATCCTCCAGGAATTAGGGAGTTAGCAATTATATACCCCGCGACAAATTTACTCGATTAATTGCACTTAAGAACCTCAAGTTCCTTAGCAATGCATATTATCTCATGAGCTTGTTCCAACACAGAACGGTTGTCAACCATTTTGTCATCATGGAACTGCTCCATAACATACATCTCGCTCCCACCATCGATGGACCCGAATTTAGATTCGAGCGCCTCCCACAGATCCTTGGCGACCCTCACATGTAAATATGCATCAACCAGCTTATCTCTGATCACGCTAAGGACTGCTCCAATAAAATAGATAGTGGCCTCCCTTGAACGCCTTCTCCTTTTCAGGAGTGATCGTTCCTGTGGGAGTGACACCGGCTACCCAGAACACGTTCATAGCCGTGAGCCATAAGGTGGTTTTGGTCTGCCAACGCTTAAAATATGTACCGGTAAACTTGTCTGGTTTTAGTGCAGCAGCAATACCATTAATCGAAAAATTCCTACACAGATTAGGTTTTTGAATTGTTGAGTAAATAGGCAATTTTCTGAATAGATTAATCCACGAAATAATCACTATCATGGCATTGACTAGATTATTGACATACTGATGATGAATCAAACTAGCATGTACTACACATAAAGTCGAGACATCTATGCATACAAGTAATACCGCTAAGACTGAAATAAGTAGGAGCGGGACAAACAGGTTATACCCTTCAATAGGCCGGTTGGCCGTAGCAGCAGCATTGGCGGCGGCAGCGGCCTCGGTCGCCTTCTTGTCGGCTTCAAGCTTCTCGGCAGCGGCACGGTTGACGTCGGTTGGGGGCGACATGGTGATGACAGCGAAGGCGGTGCGAACGTAGATGAAGTAGACGAATGGAAGAAGGCGAGTAGTCACGTAGTCGCTCCCCCAAAACCTAATCGCCCCTCTCCCGTACAGGATCCAGAGAGGCGGGGTTATGGAGGCCCGCTCTCCCGTCGACCGTGTACGCGGCGAACGGGAAAGAGTCGCCGGTGGCAGCAGTAGCAAAAGGAACCGGCAAAAATAAGCGCGTAGATATGAGCTCGGCTCGGCTCTTTCCCATGACGAGGCGGACGGCGAAGGAGGAGTGCGCGAGGGCCTCTTCTCTTCTCATGCTCCAATAGCATGTGGAAGAAAGACCCTTATAAAGAGGTGCAACTCTCTCTCCACTGGCAAGGTGAGACTAAACTTCCCACCTCCTTGTCATGCCACTTACATGGGTTCTTAAATATTTTTCTGAAATTGTCTCATGGGCCTAAAGCCCATCTCAAATTTCAACAATTTCTGGGTCGTGATGAACATTGGACCGACATATGAGCCCATGGTAGCAGGAAAGGCTTTCTTGACATCGACCATGCATCGCCGGCCGCCGATACAACCACGCCGGGGATCCACGACCAGGCATCACTCACGCGAAGTTGCACAACCGAGTGGCTTGACACGGCTGCACTCGCCCCCAGCGACAAGCTCGAGGTCACCCCAAGGCTAGCCTCACCAAGGCAGCGAGCCACGACGTGGCGCTTGCAATGCGTGCTCCTGACAGACTGCTCGAGGTTAAAGAAGGGAATCATGGAGATGCTGGCAAGGAACAAGGCCACGGTTGACGGCATGCTCGCCAAGGCAGATGTGTCGCCATCTCCACTGACCCCGAACATGGCTCAGTCTGTAGTGACCTCGGCTGCTCCTCACGCGGGTTCCGACTCCTCTCCCAACACAAACGACAAGTGTGGCACGGATGGCCTCGACCAGAACACTTATGAAGATGACCCCAAGGCGGTGTACCTATTCCATGTGCTCGCTACTTCACATTTAACTGCTATCAACCGTGGAGGCAACCAACTTGATCCCGGCCAAACTGAACAACCATGGAGGCTGCCTAATTTTGCTGCTTCTTCTTGTGATTATTTTGCTCACTACCCGTACACCTGGGCACTGTACCAGGATCATCTTGGCAAGCAACATGGAGCGCAACATCAGCACATTGCTTATACTTCCCACACAATAATTTTATGAAGAACTGCCAACGACCATTTGATCCTGCTATGGAGTCTAGTCATTTGGTCTCTCGCTGAGCTACAACGTACTACGTGGCAAACACTGCAGAAATTCAAGTTTGGCCAGTCAACAACTTTTCCTATAGGTACAACTTCATCTAGCTTGCTGCTTTGGATCAGAATATGCTTTCCAGGTTGGTATGCAGATTGTTCTGTGTGGTTCGAGCTCTGGCCATCCTGGAGACATCATGATTTTAGTCCGAGGGCATCATCATGTGGATCAAGTTGGCACAATGTTGTGTGTTTTGGGCTAGCATCTCCAACTGCACTTTGGCTGCGACCAACTCGGAGCAGCACCTTGGGGTGAGCCCTGGCAACAACAATGCCCAATGGTGGTTTGATCTTGATGGCTTGTCCAGGACTTTCAGGGGGGCGTGGTGGACATTGGACCGACATGTGGGCCCATGGTGGCAGAGACGGCTACAGAAGGAGAATAGTCAGGCCTGAAAGGGACGAACAGAGCAAATCGATAAACTCTATCTCCTCGTCCTCGGCTCTTCTTCCTCGCCCACTATATCTCCAGATTTCATATCTCTAATGTGAGATTGCTTCCGTCTACCTTCCAAACCCCAGCTTCCCTCTCCAACCCCCTTCTCTATGTGATTTGTGACATAGGTTCATAACAATTTCACTCTGTAGTCCAAATTGAAATATCCAAAACATTTTATAATAATGAGGGGAGGGAGTACTGGCTTAGTACGTCAACATAATGTAAACTGCAACTGGTAATTCCCCAACCAACCAAAAAAAGTGGAGGAGACACAGGGCAACGGAAAAGAAATGATTTTTACCTCGGGGAGATCCTCCATGTGGAAGGAGGATAGCGCGGGTTCGTCGATGAGGCCGCTGTAGCCCTCCATCCTCCTCTGCTTGGTCGCCGCTTCATCCTCTATACGCTGCTGCAAGAAGGGAGGCAAGGAGGGAAAATAATCTTATGCGATCCGGGTTGTATACTTCGATCGTGAGACCCTCGCCACCGGTGGACACTTGGCAAAAACGAATCTCAACACAGCCAGCCAATTAATAGTCCTCTAATTACAGTAACAAAGCGCTAGTCCCCATCTACCGAATCCTGATCCACTTTCTTCTCCGACGTTCATGCTCACTCCTCTCGCCACCGCCGCCAGAAGCTCAAAATAATCGTGAATCCCCTTTCCTTCACCTGCGTCCTCTGTCGCACGTTCCGCTGCTCTCCCAGTCGTCCACGACCAGGCTCCTTGGCGCCCCGGCAGCCACCAACCCTCCGTCCATGGCCACCTCCTCAGCTCAGCTCCGCCGGATGTGGCCTAGTTACTCAACCGACACTGACCTGATGGATACATCTTGACAGAAGTAAGCATGTCTACTGGTTGCAACGCAAGATCTTATCTGGTGGTTACAACACAGGAGTAGATGAGGTGGTGCCGTGAATTGGGCCACCGACGGGATGGAGCAGGTCGGGCTGGGTTTGTGTGCTCGGTGTCGACGAGCTCACCGGCAGCGATGTGGCAAGCGACCGGGAGTATCTCACCGGCGGCTGGAATTTGGGAGCGTTCTAGAGATTCAAAACGTGATTTGCAAGCGGGTAAGACAGGAACGAGAAGGCTGCTGCTTTGATGGTATCGCCACGCATCGCACACGAGAGGAGGTCTCACGATCGACTTCGTACAACCCGGGTCACATAAGATTATTTTCTGTCAAGGAGGCAATCAATCAAACGAAACAAATCACGGGTACTCTACTGTAGGCAATAATATAACTGACCCGACGCTGACGCCGACCCCAAACCTGATTCCATTCCACACTTGTATAGGATTCGTTATACCATCTCCAGACACTCTGTAAGAGCAACTCTCGGACCCCGCATCTCGTCGGCCCGCAAAACGCGTTTGCAGTTCGTGGCAAACGACATTTGCGGGTTGGCACGGATGGCCGCAGATGCAGACCCTCCAAATGGATCCGTATAAAAGTATATTCGTGGAATATATTTTTTACGGGTCGGCTTTGTGGGTATGCTCGGACACCGCCGCGTTGACCCGCAAACCGAAGACGCCCAATTCTTGAATTTGACATAGGTTCCGACAAATAAGTTAAAATTCAAACAACATAACACGGTTTACACGCAAATAAAAGCTTCAGTTTAGTAGGACAAACGCAAAAGAGGGTCTTGCAAAAGTGACGACCACGTCCGGCATCATTTTGGTCGATCTTCACTCCGCGGCATCAAGTCCATCTTGAAGTTCATCGCCATCACCGAATCCAACTCCGACGCTTGTTCCAACTCCCGCACCGAAATCATCGACATTGGCACCATATGGAGCAGAGAAAACATCTCCGGCACTATAACACGCATTGGCCGACGCAACCATTCTCCTCTTCAAGATTTCTCTCCTTTCCATATCATGCCATTCTTTGGTGAGTCGTCCATGTCATTGCGGTTCATTGTCATGATCTTGTTCTCCTCTGCGAGCAACTTGGACATGGCTTTGTTTTCAGCAGCACGTGCTCTTCTCTCCTCAATGGCTGCTTTGCGCAGCCCCTCTTCTTTGAGCAATTGTCACTTTTATTGCTTCTCCTTTGCCTTCTTCTCGGCCAACTCCTTCTTGATCTCTAATGACTTCAACAACATCAACTCATTTGATTGCACCATGGCATCAATCTTCTTCCTCAAGCTCGACGCTTCATGCTCTCTCTTGATCTTCTCCTTAGTCTTCCTGTCGCCATCGGGCTTGTTCAAGTTTTTTGAGCCATCATCATCCTCATCTTCATCCATGTTTGTAAGTGAACCTCTCTTCAGTGGGGATTCTTTGTCAATCAACTTTCACTTGTCTCACCCTTTCAGCAACTCCCAACAATGCTCTAGTTTGAAGAATTTGCCTTCCAAAGCTTCCATGTCTTTGTATCTATGTTGGGCAATTTTGTCCTACACAATTTGGACAAAGTCAAATGATGCAATCATTTCATATGATGCAATATGATGTGCACAACTTGGACAAAGTCAAAATGAACTCACATAGTCAGATTCCACGGATCCACTTGGAGGTGCATTGCGTACTTGCTCCAAGCAAGCTGCCCAACGGCTACAAATAGGCTTGGTCACATCCCAACGCCCTTGAAGCGACCGAAAAGTGCGTGGAGTCCTATTGGGATACTTTGCCATCATGCGGAAGTATTGATCTTCGATCCTTTGCCAATACCTCTTGGAGGTTTGAGAAGTACCCGTGCATGCATCAAGAGAGACCGCGCTCCATGCCTTGACCAAGATTCGATCTTCCAAGATCGTGTAGTTCTTCGATCGCTGGCTTTTTCCAGTTTTTGTTTGCGATTGCTCATACGCCATCATATCGATCTCCTCCAGTTCTTCCTCACCACCATGATCATCCACGCCGCCCTCCGTTTCATTGTAATCAAATGCGGCGAACGGGGCTTGATCGATGTCAACGGCGTTGGTGTCCAACAAGTTCATGAACTCGGTAGTTGCATTGTTCGAACCACCGCTATATTGAACAACAACAAGTCAAGAACTATCACAAATGGCAAAATGCAAAGAAAATTGCCATGACCGAAGACGAATACCATCCGGCCATTTCATCGAACACCTCGCTTGCGGTGGGACCAGCACCGTTGAAAGGCATCGCCGGGGAACGCATTTCCGGGGCGGAGGGAGTGGATGAAGTAGCCGACTTCTTTGTAGCCGGAATCTTCCTCCGCTTTACGCCGGAGACCTTGCCGACCTTCTCAGTCGCCGACCGGGAGTGGATGAAGTAGCCGACCGGGATTGAGCGTGCGCGACCTCGACGGTGACGAGTGATAGCATGGAGTCATCCATGGCGGTGAAGGACTGACGTGGAAGTTGCACTGGAGCGGGAGGTGGCGGGGCAATGGTGGCGGAGGGTGTGTGGAGCGGGAACAACTGCGCGGAAATGTCCCTCCCGCCAAATCTCGCTGTGGATAGGGGTCGAGCTCGGGTCGTCCTCCCAACCCGTGAATCTAGAGGTCGGGGGAGATCTTTTGCCGCGCCTCGCAAATTTTTTTACGGGTTGGACGCGTATGCGGTTTCTGATCGGGCAGGTTTTTCCACGCCGACCCGCATTTTGGCGGTTATTCTGCGGGTCGGGGCGGGATGCGGGGTCTGCTAGAGATGCTCTAATGCCCCGACCCGTAAAATAATTGTCAAAATACGGGTTCGTGTGAAAAAAGCCATCCGATCAGACCCCGCAAACGCATTGGACCCGTAATTTTTTTGAGGGACGGGTAAAATCCCACCTCCACCCCGTGAAAACACAGGTTTTCCCTTCGACCGGACGGTGCCCCGTATCTTAGAAAATAGGTTGGCGGGATGGACATTTCAGCCCGTGCGTGTTCCCCACCCCCTTCCGCAGCCGCCATCCATCAGTTCCGCCCGTCCACCTTTGGTGATTCGGCCATATCTGTGGACGGACTCACTTCGCCGGACCGCCCCTCACCCAGTTCCACCTAGCCGCTTCACCGGCTCCCGGATTCGCCGAGCCGAGCCACCGCGAGTCACCGTTGCCGCCCTGGGATCGACCACCGCAGAGCCAGCGCCACGAGCCGCTGGTGAGTACTTGTGCTTGTGCTTTCAGATGCGATGTGCATAGTTGGTTTATGCGGCGTTCGTATTTGTGATTTTAGATAGAATTGAGCCCTTGCGAGAAGTTTTTGCTCGAGTATTCATCTGATTCATCTGATTCGGATGTTGAGATGGTGCTTGCAAACCATGGGCAGCAAATGTTGGTGATGGCTCTCGCCGTGAAGGAGCACGACGATGAGAACCGAAAGAGATGGCGAGAATTGACCTTCGGCCGTCTTTGCATTCCTCGCAATCGTCATCTCGCAAACGAGATGTTGACGCAAGACTACTTCACGGACAATCCAACATATCCGATGCACCTCTTCCGGAGAAGGTACCGAATGCGTCGATCCCTCTTTATAAAAATAGTGCAAGCTTGCGAGGCCAATTATCGGTATTTTACTCAAAGAAGAAGTGTTGTGGGCTTGAAGGGATTTAGTGCATATCAAAAAATCTCGGCTGCTATGCGGATAATTGCAGACGACATTCCGACTGACTATGCCGGTGAGTACATTCGCACTGGTGAAGATACTATAATTGAGTCGATGTGTAGGTTTGCCAAAGTGATCATCCGTGTCTTTGGTCCTAAATATATTCGGTCACCCAGCGAGGAAGACACAAAAAAGTTGAATGGCATATGTGGCATATCTGTCAAATTCAAATAAAAACCCATTTGATTTTGCGGGTCGACGCGGGCTACGGCCGAGCAGACCCCGCGTAGCGGAACTGTAAAACGGAATATCAACGAATATTCCGTTTTACAGGTCCGCTATTCGGGGTCTGCTCAACCGCAGCCCGCGTCGGCCCACAAAGTTGTTTTTCCACGAACTGTAAATGAGTTTTACGGGTCGACGATATACGGGGTCTGATAGAGATGTTCTTAGAGCATCTCTAGCACACCCCGTAAAAATCGACCCTTAAAAACGCGTATAAAAGGCACTGTAAACCATTTTATGGTGTGAAATTGCCACGGAGCCTGTAAATAAAAATGTATCCCATTATAGCCCCCCTTTTTTTCCTTTTTTCCTCCCGTCCTGACGAGTCCGTCTTCGGCCATGGCGTGCCTTGCCCTGGCGCCCCGACACCGCCCGCCTCGCCCCCGCCTCGTCTAGGCGCCGCCCCTTCCGGGACACGCATGCAATGGAGGAGCCTTGCGCTGCCCGCCCCGACCGGGGGCTCCCTGGCATGCCCGCCCGTTCCCGATTTGAGCCCAGCACTGCTCGCCGCCGCACGCATGCTCCCCGTCGTGGCCGCGTGAGCTCCCCCACTCTGCCCCTCTCTTCTCCGGTGCTGCCCCGCCCTGATTCGCGTTGTCGGTGCCTGCTCCGTCCTACCCGTGGACGGCCTCGCCTCGACAGTGGAGGTCGAACCGGTCGCAATTCGGACCGGCGGCGACAAATTTCGACGCGCAACGTCTTCTTCCGACACGCGGCTATGTATTCCCGTGAGTTCCAGATACATTCCGGTCAGTCCCGTGGCGGTGCATTTGCTCCAACGAGGTATGACCGGTTTACGGGTTAAACTGTATATTGCCTTCGAAACTGTACATATAAGGTTTTCGCGGATGGATTTATTGTGCCCCTTAAAAAATTAAGGGTTAAATAAGTTTTATGGGTTTGTTAGGTGTCGTATTTTCGAACAAAACTTTAAACACCTCTTTTTAACGTATTTGACCAGTTTACGGGTCTGCTAGAGTTGCTCTTAGGAACCCATTTTCCTTTGAAACATGATACTAGGATTTGTTTGGAACCCCTTTTCCTTTGGAATAGGAATCCACTCCTCCATTCTTCAATATAAAGTCTTTGATATTTCGACAAAGACTACAGTTTTTTAGAGACTAGCAAAAGGAATGTGTATTGCAACGAGATGATAAAATAGCGCTTTCAAATCAAACCGCTGAGCATATAATATCTACAATAATTATACAGACTAGATGATATCTCGCGCGTTGCTACGGGAAATCTAACAAAAATAAATAAATGGATAAATATATACAAAAAATATATCAAAACTAATGAAAGGAAAATGTAATCTGAGAAACATATAGTGTATAAAAATTGAATTTCAATTAAAATAATATCATCTCGAACAAAAATGTAAAAGGCCAACGGACATAGATATGCTACATCGCCCCACACATATATCCACAGTACAAAATCTAGTGTGAAAAATAAATTTAAAGAATTAACACATGCTTGAACTCTGGTTGCATTGCATGCATGGTGTAGTGTAAAAAGTGAGATTTATGACTTACATGCATGACTTGCTTATGTGGCATGGTTGCATGGCTATAAAAATAGGTAGTGAGTTGTAGCTAAATGCATAAATATATAAAAAGAACATCAAAACTAATGGAAGAAAAATGTAATCTGAGAAACATACAATATATAAAAAATTGAATTTCAATTAAAATAATATTGCTTCAAACAAAAATGTAAAAGACCAACGACATAAATATGCTACAATCGCCGCACACATATATCCACAGTACAAAATCTAGTGTGAAAAATAAATTCAAAAAATTAACACATGCATGAATTTATGATGGTTGCATTGCATGCATAGTGTAGTGCAAAAAGTGGGATTTATGAATTGCTTATGTGGCCTGGTTGCATGGCTAGGAAAAATAGATAGTGGGTTATGGGTTGTAGCTATCTAAGAATAAAAGATATGCATATTATATTCCTATAAAATTGAAGCGAGGTGTGTCTAGATGTGTCCTGGTTATTGCACATCTAAGTGATTTAATCAAGCATATATGAAAAAAGTAAAGTAAAAAAAAATCTGACTAATAGTTTCAAAATGCAGTCAAAACGGCGGGCATGATCGTTCCTAGCTAGTGGTTGAATCTTGGAAAATTTTTGGTGTTTCTCTGATTAATAGATACTTATGTACCTATAGATAATATTTGGAAAAAATAAAGAGCAAACAATGAGGCAGCTGGAGTTCAAATTTGATTTGCTTCCTACTGAATCGGCAGAAATTTGTCTTTTTCACAAGAGGTGGATCAAAGTTTTTGACACCCAAATATTTGGTCAATTGTGCATCAAATATGACCTAGTATTTTAGAAAATTGATTTGGTACAATTTTGCAACAAATATATGGTAGGTCCTTCACAAAAAAGCTTATTTTGGGCACTCGAAAAATGGAAAATGATATTTCCGTGCAAATAAAATGAAAACGTCCTTAAGCAACATTGTTTTCCATGTAATATGCATCCTTGTGCACAATATGAAATCATTTGAACAAGCTATGTCATGTATGTGGCTATAAGATTGATCATTTGGCTTGAAAGCCATGAATCTTCACACATGATAACTCATTTCCGAGAATACTTTTATAAAATAATTATCGTATTACAAGTTTATTATTTTTTCTGGTAACTTGGTCACATATAATGACACAATGCGAAGGTTTTCTAATTTTTAGATTTTTTTGATTTTTTCATGTCCATGTCAAAATGCGGTCAAAACGGCTAGCATGACCATTCCTAGCTAGTGGTTGAATCTTGGAATTTTTGGTGTTTCTCTGATTAAATAGATAATTTTGAACCTAAAAATGATTTTTGAAAAAAAAAGTTCAAATTTGACCCACTTCCAATCGAAATGACTGTATTTTGTCTTTTTTACGAGAGGTGGATAAAAGCTTTTGACACCCAACCATTTGATCAATTGTTCGTTAAATATGGCATGATATTTTAGAAAATAGATTTGATTCAATTTGCAACAAATATATGGTAGGTCCTTCACAAAAAACTCATTATGGGCACTCGAAAAAAACTATGACGGGCATTTCTAAGGACACTTCTTTTAAAGATATTTGTCTTATTACTAGTTAGTTATTTTTTTCTTCTTAAAACTAGGTCACATTTGATGACACAATGAGAAGGATTTTCATTTTTTTAAAATGTTCGAATTTCAGGTCAAGAAAATAGCTAACATGAGTTAACATCTTATTTTTAAATTTGCTACGACCAATTTAAATGATCATAATGTTATACCATATATTGCATTCTGATTGGTCAAAAAACAACACACGTCGATGATGCATGAACACCGTTGGATCCACCAGGATCCAACGACAGCCCTCACCACTCGCCTCCCCCATCAGCCCCACCTGGGCCGAAACCCTAGCTAGCACATGTCCTTTGGACATCTTCCATCCACCCCCCGCCTCCTTTCTTTCTTTCTCGCGACCCCAATCCCAATCCCCTTGTTCTCTCCCTCCCCGTCAACTCTCGCGACCCGATCTCGATCCCGATCACGATTCCAACCCCGTCGTCGGCGATCTCCTCCCCCCCCCCCCAGCGTCGCCGCCCCCACCTTCTCTTCCTCTCCCAAGGGAAGGTAAGGGAAGGGAGGGAACGGAAGGAAGGGAAGGAAGGCCGGCCAAGGAGGTCGTTCGAGCGCCCAGATCCATGCCGCTGTCGTCGACCTGATCCGCGTCCGTCCTCTAGGGAGATCGGCCATGGTGGTCCGACCCGGCCCGGGAGCGGCCATGGACAGACAGAACCCTACCTAGCCCCACGCCGTGGAGGTCCGACCCCTCAACCTTCAAGGACGCGCGCCGGCGACCGCGGATCTCGTGGGTGCGTGCGGACGTTTCCCTTGTCCTGCTTGGTTTCTTCATCTCCCCTCCTCCTGATTCCTTTGTTTCTTTTGTGTGTAGGCTGGCTGCTCCTCTATGTGATCTCTGCTCCCCTGACTGCTCCACCTCGACCTCGGCTGGCCGTAGTGCTCTGGGGCGGCTCCCGCCGCGTCCTCGCCTACCCGGCCCTTCGCGCCGCCGTGATCTACTGCCTCGCCGCGCTCCCCGACATGCCCGCGGCCATGGGCCCCCAGCCATTGCCGCCGTCCGCGGGCCTCTGGGCGAGGTCCATGGCCACCTTCACCCGCATGTGAGCGCCCCTTCCCTACCCTTTCTGCCCAGATCCGCCCCCCTGAATTTGAGTGGCTTCTTGGCTGAATCTGTGTCGCAGGAAGCCCCACGTCAACATCGGCACCATCGGGCACGTCGACCACGGCAAGACCTGCTCTGCTTACCTCACCACTTTCATCACCAAGGTCAGTCAAATCAGGCCTGCTCTGCTTCAAGTTGGTTCGAATTTGAATGGTTCCTTGTGTGTAGGTGTGATCTGAATTCTGAACGGGTCTCTTGGCAGGTACTGGCGGAGGCTGGGAGCGCCAAGGCGGTGGTGTTCGACGAGACCGACAAGGCTCCGGAGGAGAAATCCATAGGAATCACCATCTCAATGGTCCGGCCTTAGTGCTTGCTGCTGACATTTTGGGCCTTGCTATTGTTCTGCTAGACATGTTGCACTACCTTAGCTTGTGTACTACAAGCAGGTACCCAAATTTTATTTCTGATTGCTGGAAAGTCATGTTACACTTCTATTTTTAGACGACAATGACAACGTCCTGCTCTGGTTGCTGTTGTTCAATTTATGTTCGAGTGTGTATGATTTTATCTATAGATGGCACTATGGATAGAGCTCTCTGTGTAATCTGAGTTGTTTCTGTTATTGTTCTATCCATTTTATTGTGTTACCTTGAGTTGTCATGTTAAGGCAAACCCAAGAACACTTGCTTATGAGAACCAACTGGACTTCTTAGATATATCCAACTGAGATGTACTTACTATGGCAGTGAATTTTATCTATGTGAAATTAGAATTTGAGTGCCATCATTCATCTTATGGTATCTTGTTCTCTGTGATAACTGTTGACTTGCAAGATACAATGTTGATTTACTAATGATACATGTTTGTGATGTTAGTATGCGTGCTTTGACTAGTAATGTTAGATCTTGCCTATTGAAGATGCATGTTTCTTCACGAATGTCTGTCATGTTGCATAATAGTCTAGATTATTTGTCATTGTTGACATGCATGCTAATTAATCTGTGCAGGATGGTGGTCGGGTGTCAACAAGGAATGGCAACTGATGGAGATCCCTACACGTGCGTCATTTGTATACCATGCATGCTGGTAGCAGATTGATCAAGACATCAACAGCAAGAAAATTCTGTTCGTGTCATGCGCAAGTGCACCACATAGAAGAGCACCGGGCCGTCTACTTCTGGCTGCTCCGACCCAAGTGCTAGCTGACACCATGGAAGGTATCTCTCTCCCTCCTCGTTCTCTGCCCTGGGTACAATCCAATTTTCTTACTACACCACCACATTAGCCATCAAATTTGTGACAAGAAAACTGAAACCCTCTTCCTTTCTTCAGAGAGGAGAGGTCTGGTCCTTGCTTGCTAGAGTCGATCTATTTATCTGCATTGTGAAGTAACAATGGTTCTTTGGTCCGTTTTATGATGTCAAGAAACTGTTTGCTTGTTGAAACAACCATCAGTCGCTCTATCGCTAGTATAGTTCAAGATCTTGTGGTACTTCTGATTTCGTGGGTTGAACCTTTGGTGGTGCAATGATTATAAATTTTTCCTTGTGCTGATGCGAGTTCCTTGTGAACGGCCCCTATACACCCATAGAATCCGAGCACCAATAAACTATCCATTCTTGTTCAATCTTCTTTTTCGGATTCATCATTTTTCTTTGTTGTTTTCGCTGATTTGTGATGGAGCATTTCTACTGTATACATAACTCTTGAGTTTGACTACCAGCAGTTAATCTGTGTCAAGATTGGTATGCGAGGAATGGTGTAGTTTGATTTTGAGGAAAACATGCATATCATTTGCTCGATAAAATGGATTGTTTATTAATTTATTTGGACTTGCACACATTAGGTAAGAAAGGATCGCCAATCTGGGTGTCCAAATGATAATAAACTCCAGTCTCGTGTTTCCCTCAATCTTTCCATGTGCTGCTTGATCCATTCGCTCGTACCCTTGCTGGTTTGGCTCGAGTTAGTATGCCAGGAATGGTTGAGACCAATGAGGCATGGCGGATCAGGCCCCTCCGTGTACCACACCATCCTCCTCAAGGGGATATGCTCGTGCTGGGTTTGTGTGAAGTCCTTCTGTTTGAGTGAGATCCGAACTTCTATTGTGATAATGCAGAGTTGGTGTCCATTTCTCCATGGAGATTTGAGTTTTCTCTTTTTGTTTATTCTGTGGGGTGTTAGTCCGATGGTCTATTGCAAAATGGCTGTATGAATAACTCAACTTTGTGTGTTTATGGAATTTCCTAGAGGGTTGATAAAACTGTGAGTCTGTCAGCATTGTATGTGCAGTGCTGGTTTTGCTTTGATATGAACTTACAACAGTATTACATTGTAGTGTTTTCTGCATGTTGTCGTATCACTACTTCCATGCTGCCTTCACATTTGAGTCTATTACTTGTTTTTGTTTTTATCATTGGTTAGTATCAATTGCTGTATTGTAGACTTAAAATTGCGGTGGTTCCTCTTTTACAGAAGCTCAAGTGTGAAGTGTGAAGTCAAAGCAAGTGTGAAGCCGTGAAGTATTACTTGTTTTTGTTTTTATCATTGATTAGTATCAATTGCTGTATTGTAGACTTAAAATTGCGGTGGTTCCTCTTTTACAGAAGCTCAAGTGTGAAGTGTGAAGTCGAAGCAAGTGTGAAGCCGTGAAGTCCTGAAGAGTAGCATATTGTAACATATCTGTGTTGTAAAGATTGTAATAGAATTATTTAGTGGTATATTTGATGAATTTTATGTGTTCTTTGTTCTATTTGAAATATTGATTATGTATGTGATCTGAAAACTTATGAAATGGAAACCTGACTATTGGGACCACTTATGAAAATAATCTGTCAAATTTGTACATTGCTGACATGTGGGACCAATTTGAGAGATGATCATGACAAGTGGGACCCATCTGACCAGTGGGACCAGCTTGAATATATAATGGTTGAAAATAGAAAATCAATAGACTATAAAAGGCTATGGCCCAACAATAAAAAAGAATGCAATGTTGGGTTTGGCCCATGAAGCCAACCAAACAATTGATAGAAAAATATAAAAATGCTGAATTGTTGGGCTTGGCCCAAGTAAAACGTCGAACTGGACCAGGCTGATTCTTATCAACGATCTTTTCATTTGGTCGTAATTTTGTCACATCAGCTTACCACGTCGGATCCGACGTGGTGTGGGCAGATTGGCAGTGACCAAAACAATTGGCCATAAAACCAACGACCTTTTGTTTTGGTCGTTAATTTTCATTAATGATGGCTAGCTTTTGACTAATTGTTTTTGGTCACAAAAAGGTCGCAAACAAAAAATAATGACTATTCAGTGACCAATATTGATGGTCGCAAGTTAGCATATTTTTTGTAGTGTAGGACTTAGACGTGCGATAGTCATGACACATTTAGATGTGTCTTAGCCAAACTGAATTGAATTATTCAAGATATATTATCTCTTTAGCTCGACTTCCATTCTTCGTTACGGAGTAAACATATGAAAATTACCTGTCTTGTTTGAAAACTATTCCATTTAACGTTATAGAAATTATGAACTTCCCCAAAGTGAATAGAGAACAAAATTTGATTCAAAATCGACCAAGAGAGTGCATGTAATGCCCGTTAAAAAAGTTAAGCCTCTGCCTTGTCACATACCTACATTTTTCCGTGTTGGCCACTTAAAACAGCACCGCGGGTTGAATACTCAGAAATAGAGGGTCTTTTCTACAAAATTATGACGGACGATCAGAAGCACTAATCGCTTTATTATTAGGTAAAGATTTAATACAAATTACATACAATATAGTCCGTATTGAAATCTTTAAGAAGTCATATATTTAGGAACGAATGGAGTACTAACCTATCAGGATGGACGAGTGCTAGGCGTCGACGCGCCGGCTGAAACTTTTGGTCGGTCACGCGTGAGCCGCCAGATCAAAGCATCTTGGACCATCAGATTTCCTTCCCTTTCTTCCCTAACACGCGTCGGATCCATGCGGGAAGCAGGAGAGGGCGCCGTCCATTTTGCCAGCTCCCCCGGGCACCGTTGCCCCCACCATCCGTCTCCCTCGTCGCTGCCCCACCGTCCCTCTCTACCATCGTTTCCACCCACCCCTCCCCCCGCCTCTGCAACACCCAACCGTCAACGAGCGTGTAGCTCGACCATGGATGCCTGCAGCCTCCGCCCCACACTAGTTACAACTCTCCTCGACCTGTGGTTGTAGCATTGGGTGCACCGTCCTCGTCGTCGACGCTCCGTGCACAAGTGCATGCTTCGCGTACTGTCGTTCGCCATCATAGAAAATCAGCTCAATGGTGGTAGCTTTTCGATTTGCTGGTTGCAGCAAATCAGCTCACCCCCTGGGCACCATGGTCATCGTCGAAGGAAGACAAAAGTCTGTTCCAGGTATTATGTATGCAGGTTCCAGCAAACTCCGAAACGGCTGTAGGAAAAAAATGCATTGTCGGCATCGACCAACACCACCGTGCATGCATGTAGCTAAAAAAGTAGTTGGTGGTAGCAAAACTAGGCTACAGTTTTAGCAAAACATCGCTGGTCGAGCAGGATGAACTCTAGTGGTAGCATTTTTCGGTGTTGATTCCAGCAAACCTCCCCGTCGGTTCCAGTAAACTTGGTTGCCGGTTGCAACATCCCATGAGCCTTGTCGCCGCTCCATCTTGCGGCTTGCGGAAAAACACGATGCCATCACACCTGTACCAATGTCATGGACGCGGCTTTGCAACAATGTTAAATGCTTGTTCCAGCTCTTGTTCCGGCTGATTCCAGCAAAACAGTGATGGTTCCAACTCCGGCGATGGCCGGTTGCAGCAAAAAAAGATGTTGCTGCCAGCTTCCACTCCGCCCACTTCCAGCAAAAAATGAGCAAAGGCGGCGTGCTCCCCGAGGAGAGAAGGAGGCATGAAGGAGAAAACAAGGAGGGGGGAGGGCTTGCAGCGGCGGATTTGATCGGGATTTGGGTGTGCAGCGCCGTGGGCGTGCCGGATTCATGGCCCGTGTGCGCGAGTTCATCAGAGCACAGAACAATGGGGATTGCTGGGGGGCTCGTTGAAGGAGAGAAAATGAAGCAAAGTTGTGTTGTGGGCCCCATGCCTACGTGGAGAAGCACATCACGCCTCGCGATGAAAGTGCGGCGGTGGGATCTGTGTGATCGAACGCCGTGCGCGCGTTCTGCCGAAGACTAAGCCGGGCTGCCGGCTATACACGTTTCCTAGCGGGATGTGGAGGAGACTAGAGAAGAGATTAGATTTTTTAAACAGAGGAAAAAGACTTGCCTCATTCATTAATTAAGAAGGAGAGTTTTGTTATAGAAATCTTGGCTTTACATCTTAGCCCATCGTTAAAAAAAACAGTACTCTGGTGGCATGAGGTTGCTCATGTGCTTAGCTCCGGCAGTCACCCACGTTTTGGGCTCGTCCCGAATGAGCTTTAGGATGTAGAATGGCGACGCCTCCTTTTTCCGGAAGAATCTTGCATTTCTCTCATTCCATATTACCCAACAGACAAGCATAGTGAGCGAGGCCATGGCCTTCCTGTTTGTTGTGTATGGTTGTGACATGCTTGTCCACCACCGCTTGGTGTCGCGTTCCGTCTTCCACGTGCGCATCCCCAATGCCCCAACCCCAACAAAGCTTTGATCATACGCCAAATATGCATTGCGAAACAACATTTGAATAATAGGTGGTCCGAAGTCTCCGTGGCCCTTCTGCATAGGGCGCATAGTCCGCAGTTCTCCCATCCTCTCTTCTCTAGCCTATCCGCCGTCCATATCCAGCTTTGAATTTCTATCCATGAGAAGAACTTAACCTTGGGAGTTGCCCAAACCTTCCAAATGGTCTTGTTCATCATAGTGGACATGGATCCCAGGAATTGCGCCCTGTAAGCGGAGGTCGCCGAGTATATGCAATTCGCCTCAAATTTCCATTTGATGTCATCTTGAACGTCCGGTTGCAGCTGTATGTCTTGGAGCCGCATCCATAGGTCGATGAAATGTATGATGTGCCTAATGGAGAGGTTCGTGGAGGGGTTAATCATGCGCACCCAGGCGCCGTCTCTAGTGGCCTCCCTCACAAACCAGTTTTTTCGTCTGCAGGCCTCAAAGATGAGCGGGGTAATATCATTTGGTCTTTTTCCTCCCAACCATGGGGCGTCCCAAAAAGGTGTCTTTCCTCCATTGCCCAGAGTGATGACGGTGGATGCATAGAAGAGGTTCATATCCACCTCGGAGCATGGGTTACCAAGGCCTACCCAAAGCTTAGTTGGGTCCTTCCATGCCCCCACGGCCATCTTAGCCTAAGCGCCCTTGCAAACTTCCCCAGATGAAGGATACCAAGTCCCCCTAGTTGTGTGGGGGCAACAAACGGTTTCCCAGTTGACCTTGCACTTGGCACGTGATGTGGTGTCGCCGGCTGACCAAAGAAAAGCCCTTTCGATCTTGTTGATATTGCGTAGAACGCCGGGGGGGGGGGATTGAAAGCGGTGTAATGTGGTAGATAACTTGACAGGTGAGCACCAATTTCACCAATGTCGCCCGCCCGATGGTGGTGATGTTCTGACCTTGCCAGGGGGGCAATCTCTTCGCAACCTTGTCTTCAAGGTGTTGAAAGTCAACCCTTTTGAGCCGCCAGATAGAAAGTGGAAGTCCCAAGTATTTCATCGATAGGGACATCCGTAGGGCGGGGAGGCTTTGCAGAATATCGTCAAGATGCAGATGCGCACAACATATAGGGACCACCGAGCTCTCTTGGAAGTTGGTAGACAGGCTCGTGACCTCATCGAAGGCTCTGAGAATGGCAGCTAGATTATGGACATCTGCGCATGTAGGAGTGATGAAAATCGCCGCGTTATCGACGTAAAGGGATGTCCTAACCATCGATCCTCTTCCTCTGAGTTTGTGAAGGAGGTTGTGATTCGTCGCGACCTCTAGAATCTGCTGGAGCGGGTCTCTTGCAATGATGAACAATACGGGTGAGAGGGGGTCTCCTTGTCTTAGTCCGCTGCCATGAAGAATCGGTGGCCCAACAACCCCGTTGAGAAGCACACGGGAGGATGAGGTAGAAAATAGGGCCATGATCCAATCCTGAAAGTGTTCTGGGAAACCCAACTGTCGAAGCAAGTCAAGAATATAGTCCCATCGCACCGAGTTGAAGGCCTTGCGGATGTCCAATTTGAAAAGCAAGGAGGGTGTCTTGTTTTGGTGTAGCCGGCGCACGAGGTTTCTCACGTACATGAAGTTGTCATGAATGCTCCTCTTCTTTGTGAAAGTACTTTGCGCGTTGGAGACAAGGGTGTTCATGGATGGTGTGAGACGAACCGACAACACCTTGGCAATGATATTTGTAATCGCATGGATGAGGCTAATGGGGCGAAAGTCCCCAATCTCTTCCGCCCCGTCCTTTTTCGGCAGTAAGATGATGTTTGCCATGTTGAGCCAGTGAAGGTTGGATGTCTGTAGGTTGCTGAATTGGTGGATAACTCGCATGCCGTCGTATTTGATGATAGGCCAGCAAGTCTTGAAGAAAATGCCCGTGAATCCGTCGGGTCCCGGTGCCTTGTCGGCGGGCATGAGGTCAATGGCGGCCTTGACCTCCTCCTCAGAGAAGGGCACGTCAATGCCGACAAGGTCGACCGTCTTTAGATTCAGGCCATCCCAGTTGAAATCCATCCACCATGGTTGACCCCCGCCCAAGGTTTCCGCAAAGTGCTCCTCAATGATATCCTCTTTGACCTCATGCTCACTGACCTAGCCACCATTCCACTTTAGCCTGGGGATGTGGTTCTTCCTGCATCGCCCATTGACTCTGAGATGGAAGAACTTTGTATTCGCGTCGCCTTCTCTGATATTGGCGATGCGAGCGCATTGCTTTTTCCTGGCTTTTTCAACGACCGCGAGGGAGATGACCCTACGCTTAAGCCGGCTCCGGAGGTCTCTTTCTGCCTCCGACAGAGGGCGCGTCTCTTGGGCGATGTCAAGATGGAGGATTACAAATAGAGCGGCATGCAGTTGAAGCTTGTCCTTGGAGAAAAGATTCTTTCTCCATTTGGTCAGTAGCCATCCCGTGTGCTTATGCTTATGGAAGAGCGATTGACAAGGTTCATGGTGGACACATCGGTCCATCCAAACTTTGAGAACGATGTCGCGGAAGCCGGGTAGGCAAGTCCAGAAGTTCTCAAACTTGAAGGTTCTCGGTTGTTTTGGTCCTTTCGCATCGGCTAGAAGAGGGGGCAGTGATTGGACAGCGAGGAGGAGATGGCGTGGAGAACATGGGAGCTGAAATGCAAGTCCCAATCCGCGTTGCAGAAGACCGAGTCAAGTCTGCTTAAGGTGGGATTTTGTCGCTCATTACTCCAGGTGAAACACCTGTTTTGAAGGTGTATTTCATTTAGTTCACAGGAATGCAGCGCGTTCCGAAACCGGTTGATACGGCTGCGATTTATATTCTTGTTCCTCTTGTCTCTAGATCTAGATATTTGGTTGAAATCACCCATTGCTATCCATTTGGTCCTAGGTTCGGGCTTATGGGCGATGAGCTCATTGAAAAAAATCATCTTTTCTGTTGGAAGCCGTTGGGCCATAAACGGTGGTCAACTTGAATGATGCATTGGACTAGAGGATATTAACCACCGCCGAGAGACAAAATTCGGTGGTATGCACGTCCGTCACACGGACCATGATCTCGTCCCAAAGCATTAACATGCCACCTCTGGTGCCGATATCCAGCCATTGGGCGAAGCTTCTTAGGCGGTTCCCGCTGAGGTATGAGGCGACAAATTGGTCCATGTCCTCCAATTTGGACTCCTGAAGGCAGACAATGTGGTAGGAAGAGGAGGCAATGGTCTCATGCATCGTCGCTCGTCGGTTGGGGTCGTTAAGCCCTCTCACTTTCCGGGTTAGGAGGTTTATGGTTTGTTGCGACATTTGGAAAAAGGTGATCGTCTGTTTTCTCGGGAAGGCTACATAATCACCGCAGAGTACGTAATATATGTGTGCTTATCGGAGTCCATTGGAAGACAACAATGCAAAGTGGCAATCAAAAGGCTGGTTGAAGTGGACTTCATTGCATTAGGAAGTGCTACATCAGTGGTACATCCGGCTTCATAGTGAAAACAAGCCGGTTTAAAACATCCATCAGGAGCCATATGGCTAATCCTGAAGCTGACTAGGTAGAGAAGCAGAACAACTTGGTGCACAGGCCCTTCTCTTGATGCTACATTACACACACTAACGATGGTAAAGTTGAGTGACATGACAGACTGGCTCGATCTCTCCTTTGTTGATGCTTGTATCCTCATTAGGCATCGGTCGTCGCTTCAACGGTCACGTGATCTAGCGATGCCCGTCCTCCGCGACTGAGCAGCGCCTCCTCGACATCGGTTGCATCTGCATCCTCGAGCCTAAAGAGAGCACGGAGCGCCAAGAGCATCGCCGGCGACATCTCATGCTCGAACCGACAGTCCAGCTCATCCAATGCTTCCTTCGTGATGTCCTTGTTGTTTTGGATGATGTCGAGGCTCCGGCAGACCAGCTTCTCCGCCTCCATCGAGACCGGCGTAGCCGGTTGATGTTTCCTGATACGGGGCAAGCCCGTGTGTGTCGATCTTTCACGAATTGGAGAGGGATTCCACAAAGAACACGGTGAAGAACGAGGAGAAATGACAAGAGGAACACTCAAGAACAAGTCCAATCACACATCCACTAGACTCACCACACACAAGATCCACAAAGGTACATGAACAACAAAGGGAAATAGGATACTTGGTAGAGTTCATCTCAAATCCCATGGGGAGATGGGGCCTTGATATCCCGGAGGATCTTCCCTCGTAAGGGGCCTTGACATCCACTAGGGGATCTTCTCCAATAGAGGCATCTACTCCATGGGAGAGGTAGTGGAAGGAGCTAGGCTCAACTATCTAAGAGCAAACCTAATCTAACCCTAGAACGGAGGTGGGAGATGAGTATATATAGTCTAGGGGGAAGTGGGGGTGAGAAAGGGGTACATGAGCCTTGGGCCCGAGTGGATGCACGCGTGCATGCCGGAAGTTTCGGGCTGGGCCGGAAGTTCCGGGGAAGGTCCAGGCAGGCTCCGGGGTTTCCAGAGAGTATGCACGCCTCGGGTCGCCTGTGGTCAAGGTGGCCGGAAGTTCCGGGCAGGCCGGAAGGTCTGGGGTCCAGAGGTTCCGGGCAGGCCGGAAGGTCTGGGACTTCCAGAGTCTTGTTCTCGCTTCTTCTTCCTTCTCTTGCAAGCTTCCCTCGTGGATGGTGTAGTAGTACGTAGGTGCTGGCACTCCTCCTCGTCCTCCGTGAAGCTCCGACAATACCTATGCATGCACATGAGAGGAGTGTCAAGTAGTATACCATCCTCGAAGGGGTCAAGTGAACACATGTAAAAGAGATGATTCACCTTTATGTATGTGGAGTAGATGTGGCACGTGTCACTTGGCAAAGGGACTCTTGCCATGGTGACGTCCATAGGATGCTCCGCATCATCCCCTCCCCCTTGGGGAAGATCCGTCCTCAGATCAAGATCCAAATCACCATGGGAAGGAGATGGCGTCGCCGTGTAGATGTAGGCGATCACCCAACACTCATCATCATCAAGCTCGCAATGGGCACTCTCCAATGTCACACCATCTAATAATTCCTTCAAAAGGAGCAAACATGACAAACACTTGGAAAAACAAATGTGGTTAGCGCTAGTGCAAAACCAAGCATTCAAGTGGTGAATCACCGCACAAGTGTTGTCATCATGCATAACATATGGTTTGACAAGAGGTTGTGTCATGGCATGGAAGCATACAAAGTGATCGCAAGCAATGTCATCATGGAGACAAGTATGCAAAGTTGAGGTAGGTATGAAAATATGAGTGACAATATAATGAGCATCTACCTCAAGGTCATAGCAATTATGCACAAAGCAATCAATGAAAGGTGTCGTGGTTTTGTCACGGTAGATGTCCGAAGACTTAAGTTCGAGGCTATCGCTAAGATGATGGACTCAAAGGGGTTGGTTGAGACGAGGGGCATGAGTTTACCCAGGTTCGGCCCCTCAAGAAGAGGTAAAGGCCTATGTCCTGCTTGTGTTGTATTGATTGGAGTATCGATTACAAGGGAGCGGATTCGCTTGACCTAGTTCTCAATTGATTGGTTTCTATCTAAGTCGCCCCGAGGTCTCGCCTTTATATAGGAGGTCGAGGACTTGGGTTACACGAGTCCTACACCGACTCTTAAGACGTATACAATCTTGTCTCTAAGTCACCTTGCCATCTTGGGCAAGCCTTCTCCGGGCGGCTTAACAGCCCGGGTCTTCATACCATCTTTTGTCTGGGCCTTCATTTTGGCCCATCTTGGTAAGCCGCCATACAGCCAGGCCTACGTCTTTCGGCCTGCCTCATTGGTCTTGATTATGAGCCGCCAAGTATGACCCAGCCCCACCTGGGCGGGTCTTACCACGGGGTTATATCCCCAACATTAGGCCCAGGTTGATTTGAGCCTGTTCATGTCAATCTTCAAACTCACTTGGCGGCGAGTCTCACACTCCATCACCTGAAAGGAAAAATACATAACCCGCCATGACATCATATTGAATATGCCAAAAAGATTTCATGACGTCCATAATGGATCTTTCATTAAAACTATCGGCCCGAAAATCAAGGGGCCCGTCTCGGTCGGTCAGTTTTTGCCGCCTTGATTCCCACGCTCGTTCGACCTTCCAACCTCTTAAATAGGACCGTGAGGGGTCCTTCTCATTTCCTCCACCTCCTCCACTTCTTCTTCTTCCTCTCGACGCCATTGCCCCCGAGCTCCGTCGCACTGGTGAAGTTCTGTTGGCGTCATCAACTCAGGCCGCTGCATCAACCTGAACGGACCAGAATTTTACCCGTGTCTGCCGCGCCCCGTCCGGTATGTCTTTCGTCCCCCTTAGATTCATAGATTAGAGCTTCAAACCCATCGAGTTCATTGACCCCATTAGAGCGCGAGCTTTTCCCGCAATGCCAACAACGAGTAACTACATAGATCTCGCAATGTTCATCTTTCCACCGCGGTAGGTCGTGTAGAATCATCAACTACTAAGTATAAATCTGTAGTTGTTCCCCTTCCTGTGTTTAAACTTATCCGTTCTTCCTCAGTTCCTTGATAGGGCTAAAATACACCTGATTTTTCCTCTGCCCGTAGATCTTGCAGTTTCAGTTTATCACGTGAAACCTGTTATAGGTCCTTAGCGGTTTTTGCATCACGACCTTGTTCACCTTAACCCGCTGCCAAACTTTCGTCTCTTCCAATAAACTGCACCGGCGGCGTAGCGTCATAGTTCTTAAATTCATCATCCGCCCCTAGTTGTCTATCACTTTCTAACCCGCCGCGTACCGTTACCTTTCACAGCCTTAACCCACCTGTCTCGGGCGTCTTCTTCTCTCAATTGGGTCGGCTTTGCGGTCTCTGAAGAATTCCTACAGGATTTTGTAGATGCAGGAACCTTTCTGGCTAAAGATGTTATTCATTGGCGGGTTCCGGGCAAACAAAATAAACCCATCCCTCAAGAGGGCGAAATAGTCATATTTGTTGACCACCTTGTGTGCGGTTTCAGCCCGCCCGACTCTAAATTTTTCCGAGACGTCCTCCATTTCTTGAAGCTGCATCCTCAGGACATTGCGCCCAACTCCGTCTCCAATATGTGCAACTTACAAATCCTTTGCGAAGCTTACTTACAAGAAGAGCCGTCAGTTGACCTCTTCCGCGAGTATTTCTACGTCAACCGCCAGACGGAAGTGGTGGCTGGCCCAAGCTTAGAACATGGCGGAGTCTCCATCCAAAGAAGATGGGATATGGCTTTCCCGACTGTTCGAATGCCAAGTCACCCAAGGACTAGAATAAAACTTGGTTTTACTGCAAGGACACGTCTCCAGAGGGAGAACATCCACTACCGGGTTATCTTCCTACCTGGCTTCGCACCACAACTGAACTCCCAGACCGGATGTCAGCCTCCGCATGAGTGAAGTATGCTCCAGCTTTCGCCAAGATTAGAGCCCTCATGGCAAACGGTCTGACAGGAATCAACCTGACCCGCTGTTGGATCTCCTGGAAGGTCATGCCTCTAAGCCGGCAAGACCTGCTTATGTGTGAATATACGGGTGACGCCAATGACCCCCGCTGCTTCAATCACACCACTCTAACAGAAGAGAATATTGTTGCTGCCATCAAGGGACTTATCCGTGAGTCCCAAGAAGCTTGCCACACCGTCGGGTTACAGCCTTTCTGTGCTCCAAACCTGGCCCCAGATGTAAGAACAACTTTCAAATCTCTTTACCTCCGGGTTAAATATATATGTATGTAGCGACTTTTAACCTCTTTCGGCGGCTCTTGCTTTCAGGCTAATTCCAGTTTCTAGAAGAAAAAATACACTCCTCCCACAAAGAAGTCTAAGGAGAAAACCGGCGGCCGTAAGAAGAAGACTGATGTTCTTGAGCAGCATGAAATTGATGACTCGGAGATAGAACTTGAATCTCTTGACTGTCTTTTTATGCGTCTTATTGACAATAATTACTCAGAGGAAGAATCGGAGACAAGCCATGCCAACGCTCCCGAGGTAACCTATATTTCATATGACTCAGAACACCTTGCACCAAAGAAAACACGGAGGGTCATCCAAAAAGTCCCATTTTCTCATCTTCTTGCTCATTTAGACCCTGATTTTCTTTTCAAAAAGCAACAACACACCTCCCGATGCCAAACCCGGAGCACCGGCTTTGAAGATCTTGTGGCCGGGTTATCTAATTCTCCGGCTCAGCAGAAGCGGCCGGCTGAGGTACTTATTTAACTAAGTTCGGCTGTGTCAACCTTGCATCATAACCTTACTCTGCTTTATATTGCCTTAACTACCTTCAGGACACCCCCCCATCGCCAGGCGACTCTACAGCGACTAAGCTGCCACCTCTAAAGATCAACCCAGAGTACGTGCTTTTATATCTGCATCATATTTTTTGTCATCCTTGACCTTTATATAATAATCTTCTGTGCTTTCTAGGGCTCAAGCAAAACGAAGGAAGACTGGCGGGTCTACTTCTGCCCCCACTGCCCAAGAGCCGGAGACTACTAAGCTGGATTCTCTGTGGCTCATAGTGATTCCTCTGCAGCTACGAAGGATGCGCCTGAAGATACTCGTCGGTCCTCCGAGCCGGCGGCACATGAGATGGCAACTGATAGTCCTCCAAGGGCCAATTCTAAGCCGCCCAGCCCTTCCACATCCGTCGAAGATCCAGTTCTTCCGGACGTCATCATCACTGGGACTGGCTTTCAATCTCCTCAACCCCATGTACTGACAAAGCACACCGAACAGGATGAAGCTTCTGACATACTGGACATTGAGTTCCCCGTGCTAGAGAAATTAACTGCCGATGAATTACATGCTGATTATCTGAACCGCCTCTCCACAAGCCGGAACATGGAGCTCAAACTTGTCAGTTTAAGGAAGAAAAAATATGAGGTACTCTTATCTTCCCTTATATCCTTATGTAGCCCCCAAGAGCTGGTTTAATATTGCAAATGATAAACCGGGTCTTCCAATCCTCGTCATAAGTAGAACAACTTAGCCTGTAGCCCCTAAGTATCGGCTTAACATGTATATGTTGAGCTGGTACTCAGTGTTGATGAGTTGATCAATGGTAGCCCCCAAGTTCGGGTCAGTATAGGAATAATGGCCCGGAACTTCACTGTAGACTTGGAAAGCGTCGATGTAGACCCCAAGTGCCGTCTTAACTTGATTAAAATTAGTCGGAACTTCATTGTAGACTTGGAGAGCATCGATGTAGCCCCAAGTGCTGGCTTAACTTGATGTAGATGAGTCGGAACTTCATTGTGGACTTGGAAAGCGTCGATGTAGCCCCTAAGTGCCGGCTTAACTTGATGAAGATGAGACGGAACTTCATTGTAGACTTGGAGAGCGAACAGACATTGGCCCCCAAGTGTCGAGTATATTGCTTGCAATCTGATTGAGACTTGCATTATATTCCCTTAGCTGATCATC
Source organism: Hordeum marinum (assembly GCA_022496015.1). NCBI lineage: Eukaryota > Viridiplantae > Streptophyta > Magnoliopsida > Poales > Poaceae > Hordeum > Hordeum marinum. The sequence goes on from CM039672.1 coordinate 104,599,269, forward strand.
CACTAATATTTTAACCTGGCAACTTACCCCTCCTGGGCAACTTTGCTTTTGTATGTCACAGGAAGCTTTGAGCAAGGCCGAGTCTGATCTGACCGGCTTAAAGGGTAATCTTGCTTCCCAGAAAACTGCCCAGGGTGAAGCGAAGGAGAAGTGCCGGCTTGCTGCCGAAGATCTTGCAAAGGTTAAATCTGACTTTGCTGCTTTCAAGAAGGCGCTGAAGCGGAGCAAACTGCCCTGGCCAAACGTGCAGATGATGCTGACCAGTGGCTCGAGCTTGTATCAGACGAGCTGCAGACCTTGAAGCGCCATATCTCGAAGATGACTACTGCTATATTTGGTAAGTACTGAATACTCAGCCAATTTCCTTGCTTGAAAGATTGTGTAGACGGCTTATAACGCGAAATCCGTCTTTGCAGGTCAAAGAAGCCGCCAGCTTTCTGCCGACAGCCTGTTGCAGCTGAAAGCCGTCTATACCTTGTCAGAGCAGTTGTACTGCGGGACCCTTTGCACAATCAAAGCCATGCTGAATAAAGAAAGTATCCCCAACTTCATGAAAGGAGTCATAGAGCTCTTTTCTACCCTGCCAAAGCAAATCCAAAAGCTCAAACGATCAGCCGCCCGGAAGGGAGCAATTGCGGCGATAAGCCAGGCTTTGGCCTTTGCCCCAGAGTTGACTGTTGAAGAGATGATGGATGGCTTTCCATCCAAGAAAGACGACATGTCAGAATTCACAAAAGCTTACTACACCCGTTGTATGAAGGCCTCCAGGATACTTGCATCGGTATTGGCGGAGGAAGTTGATCTGTCTACTTACCAGGCGGCTTACAATGCTGACAACAAACGAGTGCGCTGCCCAACCTTCGAGGCCAAGGACTTAACTCTTGCATGCCGTAAGCACCTCTTTTCCCCTGACATTGACCCATCTCCCCTCTTTGAAGAGGCCGAGTTTGAGGCTTTAACAAACTGCAACTGGGACGTGGACAATCTTCAGATTGAGGAGGTCGAAGACCCACCGCGGGATGACCCGCCATCAAGCTGAACAAGTTGATCCTGCAGTGGGATAACCCAACTCCTTGACCCGACGAAGTTTGAGCAGTGTACAAAAAACTTTAAGTCTTGCTTTTTGGGCTCTGTGGAGAGCGTTGTAATAGGCTTAGAAAAAACCTTGATTGCCTGAACCGCGCCATCGTGCACGTGCACAACTTGATATATCTTTAACTGTTTTGTGCTTCAGTCATATCTTATCATCAGGTTTTGTGGCAACTCATCTTAAGAGACAAAGCCTGCGAAAACAAACAATAGAAATATATTCTGCATTGCTGCGAGGGCGGCTTGAAAAATCACAACCCGGGGATGTCAAATCTTTCCTGACCTTCCCTTTCTAAAAACTCATATGCCGGTTCTTCTGGGTGGACTCGCTACCAAAACTCTCCAACAGTATAGGGTCTCTATCGAGAGTGACCGTCAACTTTATTGAACGGTTCAGGGTCTCCAGGCGAGATTAACTGTTAAGAGCGTAATGAACCAGAAAGAGACGCAGCAGGGCATGAGTACCCTGATAGCCTATAAAGTGCCTCTCACATGACATAAATCCGTCGTTTGAACTTTAAACAGTGCATGGTCTTTAAAAGAGTAACTGTTTAAGAGTATGAAATGGGCCACATAGCGGAGAGTCGGCAGCAGATGGGTGAGTTTGTCCTTGCTTTCTGTAAGCCGGCCCTCACGTGACAAGAGCCACCGGTTTAACCTTGACGAGTACAAGGTCTCTAGCGAGAGTGCCTGTCAAATATGTTTGAACAGCTCAGGGTCTCTATCAAGATTAACTGACAAGAGTTCGGCGGGTCACATATCGGAGCAGCATCAGCATACACACAGGTTTAACCTAACTTGCAGTGTCTTAAGAGCCGATCAAGAGGGTGTGTAAGCTAAACCCGGTGGGTTTGAAGCCCCCAAATGACCTTGTTGACGGAGTCAACTTTTAGGTATATAACCCGCCTTATTGTGGCTTAAGAGCCGATCAAGAGGGTGTGTAAGCTAAACCCGGTGGGTTGGAAGCCCCCAAATGACCTTGTTGACGGAGTCAACTTTTGGGTATATAACCCGCCTTATTGTGGCTTAAGAGCCGATCAAGAGGGTGTGTAAGCTAAACCCGGTGGGATGGAAGCCCCCAAATGACCTTGTTGACGGAGTGCACAAGCTGAGATATGTGAAACAACAGAGGCCCTGGCTTGGAGGCATGCCAACTTTATTATATATATATGTGATATGTACAATGATGGTGTACAAAGTCAAGTATTGATGACTCAAGTATAATAAGGCCACAGATGAGCTATATTCCACGGTCGGCGTGTCTCCTACCCAGAAGTGCTTGACTCATCTCGTATATCAATGAGATAATATGACCCGTTGTTGAGATTTCTACTGACCACGAAAGGTCCTTCCCATGAGGAGATTACTTGTGTGCATCCGTCTGATATTGAATCAAACACAACACCAAGTCGCCTTCTTGAAACGTCCGGGTTTTAACTCTGCGGCTATGGTAGCGACGTAGGTATTGTTGATAAATCACCGATTGAGACGCCGCCAGATCATGCTCTTCATCCAAAGCATCCAACGCGTCTTGACGCGCTGTCTCATTATCCGCCTCAACGTAAGCCGCCACTCGTGGCGAGTCATGACGTATATCGCTTGGTAATATGGCTTCTGCGCCATAAACCATGAAGAAAGGCGTATAGCCTATAGATCTATTGGGAGTAGTTCTGATGCTCCATAAAACTGATGGCAACTCCTCTACCCAACAACCCGGTGTTCGCTGAAGAGGAACTATAAGCCGAGGTTTTATGCCTCTCAAGATTTCTTGGTTAGTGCATTCTGCCTGAACGTTGGACTGTGGATGAGCAACCGGAGTTACGTCGAGCCGGATGTGCTCACTTTCACAAAACGTTTGCATAGCCCCCTTGGATAAGTTCGTACCATTATCAGTGATGATACTATGAGGGTAACCAAAATGTTAGATCAATTTCCTGACAAACTGAACCTCCGTAGCCGCATCACGCTTGCTAACCGGCTCAGCCTCCACCCACTTGGTAAATTTATCCACCGCCACCAAGAGGTGGGTCTTCTTGTCCTTGGATCTCTTGAAGGGCCTGACCATATCAAGCCCCCAGACCACAAACGTCCAGGTAATTGGAATCATTCGCAATTCTTGAGCCGACACGTGAGCACGCCGCCCAAACTTCTGACAGCCATCGCTTGAGAACCAAGTCTTCTGCGTCCTTACGAGCCGTCAGCCAGAAGAAACCATGCTGAAAATCCTTGGCCACTAGAGATTTCGAACCGGTGTGATGACCACAATCGTCAGCGTGAATCTCATTCAAGATTTCTTTACCTTCTTCAGGTGAAACACAACGGTGAAAAACGCTGGTAGCGCGGCATTTATGTAACTCACCATTGATGATTGTCATAGACTTAGATCGCCTGATGATCTGTCTTGCCAAGGTCTCATCCTCAGGTAACTCGCCGTGAGTCAAGTACGCTAAGTAAGGTAGCGTCCAGTCGGGGATAACACGTAGAGCCGCCACCAGTTGCCCCTCCGGGTCAGGTATAGCCAAATCTTCCTCTGAAGGTAGCTTGACTGACGGGTGATGTAGCACGTCCAAGAATACGTTAGGCGGCACCAACTTTCGCTAGGAGCCCAGCCTGGACAATGCATCAGCCGCCTCGTTTCTGCGACGATCAATATGATCCACCTGATACCCCTTGAAGTGACCAGCGATGACATCCACCGCCTGACGATAAGCCGCCATCCGTGGGTCCTTGGAATCTCATGTTCCTGAAACTTGCTGGGCCACGAGATCTGAGTCGCCGAGACATCGCACCCGGCTCAGGTTCATCTTGTTATCCACCCAGAGACCATGAAGTAAAGCTTCATACTCAACCGCATTGTTAGTACAAGGAAACATCAACCTTAGCACATAACAGAACTTGTCACCTTTAGGGGAGGTTAAAACAACCCTAGCCCCCGATCCTTCCAACTGTCTGGACCCGTCAAAGTGAATCGTCCAGTACGTGTTACACAGCTTTTCCTCGAGCACCTGACACTCTGTCCAGTCATTTATGAAATCCACCAAGGCTTGAGACTTGATCGCCATGCGAGGCACGTATTTCAGATTAAGAGGTCCAAGATCCAATGCCCACTTAGCAATCCTGTCGGTGGCTTCCCTGTTTTGAATTATGTCTCCCAACGAGGCAGAGCTAACCACCATGACGTGGTGTCCCAGGAAGTAATGCTTCAACTTACGGTTTGCCATGAACACCCCATATACCAGCTTCTGCCAATGTGGGTACCTTTGCTTGGACTCTATCAGGACTTCACTAATGTACTAAACCGGCCTCTGAACCAGATATTCTTTTCCCGCCTCCTTACGCTTAACAACAATCACAACGCTGACTGCCCTGTTATTAGGCGCCACGTATAAGAGCAAAGGTTCCTTCTCAGCTGGAGCATCCAAGACCAGCGACTCAATGAGTTGTTTCTTGAGTGCTTCAAATGCTTCACCCACCACCGTACTCCAGACAAAGTTGTCTGTCTTCTTCATCATCTGGTATAAAGGAATGGCATTCTCACCCAAGCGGCTTATGAACCGGCTTAACGCAGTGATTCGACCCGCCAGGCGCTGAACATCATTAATGCATGCCGACTCTGATAGGGAAGTAATAGCCTTTATCTTGTCCGGATTAGCTTCAATGCCTCGTTCGGAGATGAGAAAACCCAAAAAGCTTGCCTGCAGGAACTCCCAAAACACACTTAGCCGAGTTAAGCATCATCTTGTAGACCCGTAAGTTATCAAAAGTTTCCTTCAGGTCGTCAAGTAGAGTCTCCTTTTCCTTGACTTGACCACAATACCATCCACATATGCATGAACATTGCGTCCAATCTGGTTGTGAAGACAGTTCTGCTCAATGCTGGTAAGTCGCCTGGGCACTCTTGAGCCCAAAAGGTATAGACACATAGCAGAAGCACCAAAAGGCATGATGAAAGCCGTCTTCTCTTGGTCCTTGACTGCCATCTTGATCTGGTGATAACTGGAATAAGCGTCCAGGAAGCATAGGCTCTCACAACCCGCCGTTGCATCAATAATCTGGTCGATACGGGGGAGAGCAAACGGGTCAATCGGACAAGCCTTGTTAAGGTCCGTGTAATCCACACACACATACGCCACGTGCCGTTCTTCTTAAGCACCAGCACCGGGTTAGCAAGCCACTCTGGGTGAAATACTTCAACGATGAACCCTGCTGCCAGAAGCCGGGCCACCTCTTCCCCAATAGCCTTGCGCCTTTCTTCATTGAACCACCAGAGGAACTGCTTAACCGGCTTAAACTTAGGATCCACATTAAGGTGGTGCTCAGCGAACTCCCTCGATACACCCGGCATGTCAGAAGGCTTCCATGCGAAGATGTCCCGATTCTCACGGATGAATTCGATGAGCACGCTTTCCTATTTAGGATCCATATTGGCCCCAATAGTGAACTGTTGTGATGAGTCACCCGGAGTGAAATCCACCAGCATGGTATCATCCATCGCAAACTTGAGGGGAGGTTCAGATTCCGTGGTAGGCTTTTTGAGTGGATTCATGTCCTCTGGGTCAACATTTTCCTTATAAAAGTTGAGCTCTGCCTCAGCACAACTTGATTCTGCGTAAGCTGCATCTCCTTCCTCACACTCAATTGCCGTCATCCGATCACCATGCACGGTAATCATCCCGTTCAATCCGGGCATCTTGAGCTGTAAGTACACATAGCAAGGCCTAGCCATGAACTTGGCGTAAGCCGGACATCCAAACAGAGCATGATATGTACTTTTAATTTTGACCACCTCAAACCACAAGGACTCCACCCTGTAGTTGTATTCATCACCAAAAGCAACCTCCAAGCAGATCTTACCCACCGGATAAGCCGACTTTCCGGGTACCACGCCGTGAAAAACTATCGAAGAAGGCCTAAGGTCCTTATCAAGCAACTTCATCCGGCGGAAAGTGTCATAGTACAGGATATTAATGCTGCTGCCGCCATCCATTAGTACCTTAGTAAACACATATCCTCCCACTCGGGGGGCAACTACCAAAGCCAGCTGCCCCGGGTTGTCGACACGCGGCGGGTGATCCTCTCTACTCCAAGTTATGTCATACTTACACCACTTCAAGTATTGTGGGAGAGCCGGCGTGACTGCATTAACCGCCCGCTTGCGCACCTTCTGGTCTCGCTTGTCAAGGCAGGTTGAAAAACATGATATTGACCTGTGCTGAGATGCTTCGGATTACTCTGATACCCAAATTGGTTATTCTGCTGCTGATTATTGCCACTAGATTGCTAATGATGACCTCCTTGATTGCCTAGACCCTGATAGCCGTATCCTGAGCCGCCAGCGCCAAGGCCAGCTCCTGACCCGCCTGGCCCTGAGCCGCCTGGCAGGCCACCACCATTGTTATGATGCTGTCGCAAGCTGTAATCCCAAAACTGTCGCATAATGTGGCAATTCCTCCATGCATGACCCGCTGCCCTATCGGGACGACTGTGCTCCGAACAAGGCTTGTTGAGCATCTCTTCCAGGTTGAAAGGAGTTTTACCCTTATTAAAGGGCTGCCTGAAATTCCTGTTGCCCTTGGCATGATTGTTCCCGGCGCTGGTGTTTGCCACCAATTCTGAACCGCCTTTTAGATTCTTTCTCTTGCCATGGCTTTCTTTGGCAGCCGCACCCTTACCATTGTTATTCTTCTTTCCTTGACTTGATTTCTCCTCATCAAAGCCTGGGTCTTTCGTACTGTCAGAGTCGACGTACTTGGTGAGAGCTGCCGTGAGCTCCCCCATGTCTTGACACGAGCACTTGAGTCGGCCAAGCTTCTGCTTCAGAGGCATAAAGTGGCAATTCTTTTCCAGAATCAAAACCGCTAGAGCCGCTGTAATCTGCTCAGACGAGTGGATGATAGTTGAGACCCACCGGACCCAATGATGAGCCGATTCGTCCTCCTGTTGCACACAATGATCCAAATCCACAATCATCATGGGCTGTTTGCACGTTCCCTAGAAATTCTTGATGAACTTCGCCTTTAGATCAGCCCAGGAATTAATGGTGTTGGGTGGCAAGCCCTTCAGCCACGTGCGAGCCGGTCCTTCAAGCATCATGATGAATACTTGGCACATAATGCATCATTGATGTCTAACATCTCCATTGCGAGCTCATAGCTTTCAATCCATGCTTCTGGATGTAGGTCAGTAGTATAATTGGGGACCTTGCGAGGGCCCTTGAAATCCTTCGGCAGCTGCTCATTCCGCAAAGCCGGCACTAGGCACGACACTCCCACAACCCTGGAGGTTATTCCTGCTCCTACCGAGGTAGAAGGCGCGTCTGCAGGTTCTTGATGAGCCGCCGCCGCTGCCAGAGCCGCCGCCCCTCGCTGTGCTTGTAGGATCGAAAGTAGGTCTAGAGGGGGGGGGGTGATTAGACTACTTGACCAATTAAGAGTCTTGCCTATACCAAGTTTTAGGGTTGACAATTTTTAGCATTTCATGGCAAGTCAAGTATACCCTACACATGCAAGTCTAAGAGTATATAGCAGCGGAAAGTAAAAGCATGTAGAGAAGGGATAGGGTAGGAAGATCAAACGCAACTGTAGACACGATGATTTTTCCCGTGGTTTCGATAGGTGGCGCTATCGTACATCCACGTTTATGGAGTCTTCAACCAACGGAGGGTAACTGTCGCGAGAGTCCACGGAGGGCTCCACCCAAAAGGGTCCACGAAGTAGCAACCTTGACTATTCCATAATGGCTCCCATCCATGAAGGACTAGCCTCACTATGGGTAGATCTTCACGAAGTAGGCGATCTCCTTGCCCTTACAAACTTCTTGGTTCACTCCACAACACGAAGTAGGAGGCTCCCAAGCGACACCTAACCAATCTAGGAGGCACCACCCTCCAAAAGGTAATAGGCTCGGTAAGGACGATGAACTCCTTGCTCTTGTGCTTCATGATGATAGACTCCTCAGCACACAATCTCTCTCTCTCTCAGGTTTGGCTTGGTAGAAGAGATGGGATTGGTGGAAAGCAACTTGGTGAGGCTAGAAATCAAGATCCATATGATTGGAGTGGAAGATCTTGACCTCAACACAAGGGTAGGTGGTTCTCTCTCAAAAAATCTGATAGGATAGGTATGGAATAGTTCTGAGTGCTTCTCTCTCGAGTAGGTGGTGGTGAAGGGGTATATATAGGCATCCGCAAAAATCCAACTGTTACACACAAAATGACCAACTCGGTGACACCGATGTGTTAATCTCGGTGGTACCGAAGTGACCAAAAGGTGGCAACTTTTGAATCTCGGTGAGACCGATATAGGAAACTCGGTTGCACCGATAAGGTGACCAACGGTCAGATTTCCAATCTCGGTGACGCCAATCCAACATTCTCGGTGGGACCGAAAATGTGAATTTGCGTAACAGAAAGTTGGCAACCTAAACTCGGTGGCATCGGTATGGAATCGGTTGCACCGAAGTGGCTAGGGTTTGGCTTGAGTCTGTCTAGGTTCTGGAATCGGTGGCACCGAAGTGGGAAAGTTGGTTGCACCGATTTTGAGTGTTGGGTATAGAACAGACTTTGGTGGGAGAGTTTGTGGATGTTTTTGGCGACTATCACTTGTGCACATTTGAGCATATTGTTCACCAACAAAACCTTACCCCCTTTTAATAGTATTGGCTTTCCTATGACTCAAAGTGATTTCTCACAAATATAAAATGTAGAGTCCTCTGTCTTGAAGCTTGGCCAACCTATTTCCTTGCATCTTGGGGTTTCTCCATAATCTCCTTTTTCCAATCCTCTCATTGAACATTTCCTGAAATATACTTGGTGGAAACATTAGTTTAATGACTTATATGTTGTTATTAATTACCAAAACCACCAAGGGAGCAAATGTGCTTTCAATCTCCCCCTTTTTGGTAATTGATGACAACATATAGATCAAAGCTTGGAGATATGATAAAATCAATGAAATTAATCGTTGCTTTGAGAGGTATGTGACAAGCAAGAGCTCCCCCTAAATGTGTGCATTATGTTGAATTTGCCTTTGAATGCAAATGCACAATCGATTAGGTATATGGGGCACTTCTTCCATGTCACATACAACTTGGTGGTGTGCGAGAATAATTAGAATGAATAAAAACGCACAACACAATCAAACAAAGGTGAATGATCATCTCATGAGCATTAAGATGATAGGAAATAGTAGCATCACCCATAACATTGTAGCATAACACACATGTATCTCACATCAAACCAAAAGAACCAAATGTTTTTGAAAGGCAATAAAAACCAAATCGCTCTCTGGCTCGAAGCCTAAAGATCTATATACACTTCTCCCCCTTTGGCAACAAGTCACCAAAAAGTTCAAAGGCATATATCTAAGCATTCTTGGGCATATCTCCTCCGGTTGTTGATGAAGGAGTTGAGATGACAGCGTCGGCGAAGATCTCTGTAGATGTCGTGGATGGAGCTGGAGTGGTCACTGATGGAGCTGAAGTTGATGGAGCTATTGGAGATGGCACTGTGGCTGATCTGGCCTAAGTAGTGAACTGAGTGCCTGGCCCTAGAGGTGATTCATCCTCCTCCTCCTCCTCCTCCTCATCATCATCCTCATCCGAAGTAGAAGAGACCCGAGGGATGTTCACAGAGTCAACTTCATGCTGAAGCTCTGTGACTATCTTCGTCGGCCCGTCCACCTTATCAGTAAGGGTCTTGATTCTGGTCTCAAAGATTCTAACAAGACTGTTCTGGTTGTCCAGAATCCCCTTAATGTCCTTTTGCATGCCCTGGACTGATGCAATCAATAGATCCATTTGCTCATTCCTGTATAATGGGACTTGAGCACTAGTGGCTCTAGCTGCCTCTGCCTCTGCCTGAGCTGCAGCTGAAGTGGGATGATCAGTATCCATCACCACAACATTGTCCTCGAGATCTGGCTATAGGGGCAAATGTGGGTGATCTAGGGCAAATATGCGCTTCTCCAGTTTGGAGTTTATGAGCATCTGGATGTAGGGTGCATAACAGCATGAGCGCCTCTGATCAGCAGCATCCCTCTTGATTGTCTCTACAATCAAGTCCATGACTCTAATCCTGGTGTTAGTGTCAAGGTGGATCAACATATTGATGGAGTGGCCTCGGATCATCTTGTCATCTCCGGACTTGGGCATCAAGGTATGCCTCAGAATGGTGTTGATAGTGCGAAGGCTAGCCTGGAGAAAATAGATTGATCCTAGCCTGTGAGACTTCACATTGGCAGTAGGGATCTCCTTGTACATGTTAGCCATAGCATTGTGACTAGCCTTGGATTCTGAGTAGACATCCAGGTCACCATCCCGTGCTTCAGGAACTCCTAAGATATCAGCCCATTCTTCAACTGTTGATTCATATCTCGCACCTTCAGTCATCCACACAATTCTACCGTCTCCATAGAAGTGTGCAGTGGAGTAGAACTACATGATCATTTCATCATTCCATGCTGTGAATTCTTTGCCGACGAACTCATCCAGACCTATGCAATGGAAGTTGTCCTGGACACTTGGAAAGTAGTCCTCATTCTCCTTGATGAACTTCCAATCAACGTACCGCATATCACTGACAACTGGACTCTTGTCAAAGAGCACAGTCTCATAGAAGTCCTGCTGCTCTCTGGTATAGAATCTGTAGTCCACAGCAATCTTCTTTCTCTAGGCATAAGGATCTATTGCTCTCCATGCCCTCAATCCAGAATCCTTCCTCTTCTTCATGTCCTCAGGTAGTGGGTAGCTGGCATTATGAACTGGGAGGTGTGGTCTAATTTTCATCAGTGTTGTCAAGTCATCCACATCATCAACTTTGGAAGCAGTTCCTTTGTTCTTCTCAGAAGCTGGAATCTGCCTAGTTGTCCTCTTGGGCTTCTCAGCAGCCTTCTTGGATGTGCTGGTCTTAGGCATAGCATCAGACATTAGTTTCTTTGCCTTCTTCTTGGGAGGAGCCTTTGTAGCTAGCTCAACCTCCTCTTCCTCAGCAGCAACTTCTTCTGGATCCTCAAACATGGAGGTAGGTCTGCTAGTCACATGGATGATCCTCTTCCTGGCCTTTTTCTCTCCTGCCTTCTTAGGCATAGCTCTCTTGGGGATCTCAACAGACATTGTTGCTCTAGTAGTCTCATGAGCCTTGAAGGTAGAAGCTGGTGCATATATTTTGCTGACAACTCTTCTAGAGGAAGTAGCTTCAGTTGCAGCCTTCTTGGCAGTCTTCTCTTGCTTCTTAGAAAGAATCTCCTCAGGCACAAAGTCTGAATCCTCTTCATCTGAGTTCAACTTCTTCCTGGTTCTGGTGGCAGCCTTGGGCAACCCATGAGAGCTGGGGGTGCCAGGATCTGAGAATGAACAAGGCTCTGGGCTTGTTCCTGAACTGATGTCTGCTCCCTGCTCTGACCTGTTCTGACTGTCTTCTGAACCTGACATGCTGACCCTGTGATGTAGATGAGCAGAAGGAGATGAGTCATCACAAAATGAGGTTGTTTTTGAAATTTGAGCAGTGAGTTTTTTGAAAAATTTTGCAATCTGTCACATACATATCGGTACAGCCGAAATGAATTTTTTGGTGGGGCCGAGATAGACCAACTCCTTAACAGGAACTTGGCAGACTTTTCGGTAGGTCCGAAAAGAGCCACTCGGTTCCACCGAGTCAGTTCTTAGCAACACAGAAACGTATATCGGTGAGACCGATATTTCCATTTCGGTTCCACCGAGATGTATCGGGCGGACAACAAAACTCTAGAAAAATTCATCTAACTCGAGATTTTGCAGATTTGATTGGATGGATATATGATCAAGGGGTGTCTTATAGAGAAAACTAGGTCCAATGCAAAAAAATCAAAATGAGAGCGCACTAGAGATCGAATCCATACCCTAGCTTGGCATGGAGCCTCTACGGCGGCGATGCTGGTGTAGATTACGTCGACGACGGCGATTCCTAGCGGCGGAGGAGCTCAGAAGTCAAGGGTGATGACCAGGGGTCTTGGGGCGGTAGCTTAGGGTTCTGAGGCGCGACGTTGAAGATAGAAATTTCAAAGCATCGGGGTCCACAGCATATATACCCCTCACCATCGGTGATACCGATTTTATGTTTTCGGTGTCACCGAGTTCCACAACTGTCAGCTGACAGGGAAACTTGATGTAACCAAGAATATGAAATCGGTTTTACCGAGATTAAAAAACCAGATCAACCCTAGGCATTCGGTGAGACCGAGTTTTTGGAATTGGTTCCACCGAGTTGCACTTGGGAGGTTTTAATGGTCAGTCCTTGTCGATACGGAACTCCGAGTGCTCCACACACAGAGGGATCGAAAAGCACTTGTGCAAATTTTGTGATGCAGCATGAATGGAATATGAGGTGAGAAAGCATAGATAGCTAAAGAGTGGTCCTAGGCATTCTTGTCCATCCAATTGGAAAAAGATAAATCAAAAGCCAAATAGCAACAATTGGATGTCCTCGAATGAGAAAATAAATGCAGACCAACATGCTCACACAATAAGATGTCAAAGGAAATCATGACGAACATGCACAAACACACTAGCATCTAACAAGCACTTGGGCGATGACAAAGTCATCTATATATGAGCATTTGACTTAGGAGCCAAGTAAGAGTACTTGATCATAGGTCATACTCATCGTTTAAGCTCAAGTGGGGTTACCACTTTTTCATAAAGCATTTAATGTTGTCACATACTAAGAGATGCTTTTACTCAAGTCTTAGAGTAAAGCTCCCCCTTAATGTGACATCCCCTCATAAGAGGGATAAACTAACCTTGGGTTTTGTCGATGAAGACTTCATGTTGGTGAGGTAGTTGTGGATCCTCAATGTTGATGAAGATCACCAAGAGTTGGGAGCATCCTTGTTGTTTCCTTACTCCTCTCACCTACATGAGTTAGTCCCAACATACAAGAGAAAAATACAAGGATATCTATGGATATGGAGTGCAAAGCATGTGTTATGATGTCCATTGATTTGTTGATTACCTTGTCCCTTGCTTACCTTTGAGGGAATGTGTGACTCCTTGAACTATTGCATTGAGTTGATGTTGAGTGCAACAAGTCCTTGCCAATAATGAATGTGAGTGAATTTCATTGGCGGAGTCACCGCTCAAGAACTTACTAGTTCTTCTTCTTGGGAACCCACATCAAGTTGATGGGGATCCTTGGTGTTGGAGTAGCCTTTGTAGTAGTTGAGCTTGAAGTAGCCTTGGGAACCCACTCCACCAAAGCTAGGGGTTCATCTTCATATGAGTCAATGTCCTCTTGAAGCTTGTTATTGCCCTTCAGCTTGTAGTCTTGTGGTGGAAGGTCATCTTGAGTGTTTGTCCCCTTGAGAAGAGTATTTTCATACTTCTCCTTTTGAGAAACAAACTTGGGCTTGGGATATTGACCTTCTTCCCATTCAACTCCATTAGCGTTGAAGTAGCCAACACCACGATTCTTCTGGTATCCTCCGTGCTTGCGTACAATTTCCTCAAATTGCTTACATCCGGCAAGACTCTTGTAGATACCCTTTTCTATAATTCCTTTCAATAAAGCATTTTCTTGCTCAAGTGTAACTTGGCTAAGCATTAGTGGAATCAATAGAACTACTAGAAGCAACATCATTGGGTTTAGCATTTTTATTTTTGCTACTAGATGAAGAACCTTTCTTGCCTTTGTTACTAGATTGCTTAGTTTTAACTTGAGGCATGAAAGTAGACAAGAGTAGTTGTTTGGATATATAAGATGAGGCCTTCTTTCGGAGATCGTCATTGATAGCTTTGAGAAACTCATGATCTTGCTCCAAGTTGAGCTTCTCGAAGCGTAGCTTCTCATGAGTTCTCACAAGCTCTCTATGATCTTCGAGAGTAGATTCATGAGCTAACTTAAGAGTGTTTAGTTCTTTAGTTAGTTGTTCTATTTTCATCTTATCATCGTCAAATGACTTATCTTGACTAGCATGAGAATTATCAATTTCATTTTGATCAATATCACTAGTTTTATCACAAAGCAAGTCATCATCACAAAGTAAATCATCTTCATCACTATCAAAATCAAGATATTCGGGGTGTCATACCTTGGGGCCTTTAGCCATGAAAAAACTTCCACTCCCTTTGTTTGGTGAATCAAATAGATCGTAGGAGTTGGTAGTCACTAGAGCAATTCCGGCAACACCTTCATATTGACTATAGTCGGAGTCGGAGTGATAGCTTCTCTTAGAGTGGTTGTCGGAGTCGGAGCCAGAAACCCATTCACCAACATGGGCTTGATGTTTTATTCTTGTGTAGATCTTGGTGTGCTTGTCCTTCTTCTCCGAATCTCTACTTCTCCTTGAGTGTCTTCGTTCATAACGATCATCTCTACTCCTTCTCTCTCTTTGTGGTGATTCATTCCTTGAGCTTCGTCTTCGAGGTGACTCTTCTCTTCTTTTGTAGGGACCCGTGCACTCATTTGAGTAGTGTCCGGGCTTCCCACAATTGTAGCAATTTCGGTCACGACTTGACGAATGCTTCTCTTCATATCTTGAGTTGGAGTTTCTTTCTTTGCTTCTATTCTTGTAGAACTTGTTGAATTTCTTGACCATGAGGCTTATCTCTTCATTGGTGACAAGATTGTTGCTTGAAGTTGCGGGAGCATCACTTGTGGTTTTGTAAGCACCGCTAGACTTGTGATGAAGTTCTTCTTTATCTTTGAGTGTCATCTCATGAGCAACAATCCTTCCAATGACTTCCGTAGGCTTGAGATCTTTGTAGTTTGGCATCATTTGGATTAATGTGCACACGGTGTCGTATCTCTCATCCAAAGCTCTAAGTATCTTCTTGATGATGAATTTGTCGGTCATTTCTTCGCTTCCTAAGCCGGCAATCTCATTGGTGATGAGAGATAGCCTAGAGTACATCTCTGCGACTCCTTCACCATCCTTCATCTTGAACTTGTCAAGCGGACCTTGAAGAACATCTAACTTGGATTCTCTCATGGACTCGGTTCCTTCGTGCATATCAACCAAAGTATCCCAAATCTCTTTTGCATTCTCAAGACGGCTGATTTTGTTGAATTCTTCGGGGCATTAGCAGTTGAAGAGAATGTCGCATGCTTGAGCGTTGAGTTGCAACATCTTCAACTCATCCGCGGTCGCTTCACGATTCGGTTCCCGTCCATCCGCAAAGAACTCACCTTGCAAGCCAACAGGAACAACAGCCCAAACGGCGGGGTTATGACCAAGAATATGCATTTTCATTTTATGCTTCCAACTAGCAAAATTTGTGCCATCAAAGTACGGACCTCTATGGTGATAACTTCCCTCACTAGACGCCATACTTCTCCTAGGTTGTGAGACCTAATCAAAGGAGACCAATGCTCTGATACCACTTGTAGGATCGAAAGTAGCTCTAGAGGGGGGGGGGGTGATTAGACTACTTGACCAATTAAGAGTTTTTCCTATAAAAAGTTTTAGGATTGACAGTTTTTAGCATTTCATGGCAAGTCAAGTACACCCTACACATGCAAGTCTAAGAGTATATAGCAGCAGAAAGTAACAACAAGCATGTAGAGAAGGGATAGGGTAGGAAGATCAAATGCAATTGTAGACACGATGATTTTTCCCGTGGTTCTGATAGGTGGCGCTATCGTACATCCACGTTTATGGAGTCTTCAACCCACAGAGGGTAACGGTCACGAGAGTCCACAGAGGGCTCCACCCAAAAGGGTCCATGAACTAGCAACCTTGACTATTCCATAACGGCTTCCATCCACGAAGGACTAGCCTCACTATGGGTAGATCTTCACGAAGTAGGTGATCTCCTTGCCCTTACAAACTTCTTGGTTCACTCCACAACACGAAGTAGGAGGCTCACAAGCGACACCTAACCAATCTAGGATGCACCACCCTCCAAAAGGTAATAGGCTCGGTAATGACGATGAACTCCTTGCTCTCGTGCTTCAAGATGATAGACTCCTCAGCACACAATCTCTCTCTCACAGGTTTGGCTTGGTAGAAGAGATGGGATTGGTGGAAAGCAACTTGGAGAGACTACAAATCAAGATCTAGTGATTGGAGTGGAAGATCTTGACCTCAACACAAGGGTAGGTGGTTCTCTCTCAAAAAATCTGATAGGATAGGTATGGAATAGTTCTGAGTGCTTCTCTCTCAAGTAGGTGGTGGTGAATGGGTATATATAGGCATCCCCAAAAATCCAACCGTTACACACAAAATGATCAACTCGGTGACACCGATGTGTTAATCTTGGTGGTACCGAAGTGAACAAAAGGTGGCAACTTTTGAATCTCGGTAAGACCGATATAGGAAACTCGGTTGCACCGATAAGGTGACCAATGGTCAGATTTCTAATCTCGGTGACACCGACCCAACATTCTCGGTGGGACTGAAAATGTGAATTTGTGTAATAGAAAGTTGGCAACCTAAAGTCGGTGGCACCGGTATGGAATCGGTTGCACCGAAGTGGCTAGAGTTTGGCTTGAGTCTGTCTAGGTTCTGGAATCGGTGGCACCAAAGTGGGAAAGTTGGTTGCACCGATTTTGAGTGTTGGGTATAAAACAGACTTTGGTGGGAGAGTTTGTGGATGTTTTTGGCGACTATCACTTGTGCACGTTTGAGCATATTATTCACCAACAAAACCTTACCCCCTTTTAATAGTATTGGCTTTCCTATGACTCAAAGTGATTTCTCACAAATATAAAATGTAGAGTACTCTTGTTTGAAGCTTGACCGACCTATTTCCTTGCATCTTGGGGTTTCTCCACAATCTCCTTTTTCCAATCCTCTCATTGAACATTTCCTGAAATATACTTGGTGGAAACATTAGTTCAATGATTTATATGTTGTTATTAATTACCAAAACCACCAAGGGAGCAAATGTGCTTTCAGTGCTGTCGCCCGATCCACTAGCGCCTGAGCATCCAGAGTCGCCCGATCAACCCGCGGCAGGTTCCAGTGTTGATCACTGCTAGAAACCGCCGGTGATTCATAATGCCGGATGTAGCTACGGCTGGGGATGGGGGTTGAATGCACGCCACTTCGGCTGTAAGTGTACTTCTCCTGCCAGGCCATCGCCGTCTACAGGTATCCAATAGCGTTTCACACCTCCTCTACGAAAGGTGCCTCGTCCGGGATAGGGATTGTACCAAGACGGGTTGCTGCCGCCACCATGTTTTCGGCCGGGTTGGAATAATGACCCGCCGGTGTTGGGAAAGACATTGGTGAGGTCTGGTTCCGTCGGGGCGGGTTAAGCTGCTGAACCTCCGGCCGGCTTTCGGGTACTTCCGCTATCCGTCCCATTCCTAGCGTGTTTCAAAGATTTCTGGCCTCGTATTGATCCGACAAGTGGGACTGATGCTTCATCCGCTGAACTGCTGCTATTGACTGCTGCTACAGGTCAAGGCGGAAAGCATCCACCCTAAGGCGCTCCACCTCTGCCTCCATCTGATCCTTCAACGCATTGATCTTTTGTTGGACCTCGGTCATCTAATCCTTCAGCCTCGCGATCTCCATGTTCCGGGCCGCTTGATTTTAAGCTGTGACCTCGGTGGCCAGCAGGGTTGTAAGCTCGTTCATCAAATCTAGAAGAACCCGAGCCAACGGCCTACCAGCCCCCGATCCAGCTGCACCGACGGCTGTGCTGCTCGGGGCTGGTGCTGAACCTGCCATGAAAACGGCAGCACGGCTCGACGGCTCATAATCCTCCGGCTTGTGATATTGTGACTCGGAGTAAGACTCAACGTAACCCCTAATCCCGCCATTGTGAAGCTGGTAAATTGATTCCGTCTCTCCGCTCGAAGATCTATCCTCCGAGCAGATGAGAGTTTCCTGTGACATAGAGGCTTCAAGATCCATGCCCTGAGTAAAGCCGACGAAGACACGTTTCCCGACCGGGTTAGCACGGGCGGATTGCACGTGTCGGGCGAGTTGCGCACGCCGGGCCAGCTCGACGATGTCGGTGCAGATGTCCGGCCCGGGTTTAGATCCGCTGATCCTGTCAATGAAGACGTGGATTCCGCCGAAGGGAATCCGGAAACCGTACTCAATTGAGTCGGCCTCGTGGCCCCAACCGGCATCGTCGATGTATATCCAGCCACGACGACTCTTGTTCATCCTGCCAACAGCGTACCCCTCGATCTCTGGGAGAGAGCCCTTTGCGAAATCAACACCACCGAGCGCTAGCCCCACAGTGGGCGCCAACTGTCGTGGTTTTGTCATGAAAGATGTGTGAAGACTTAAGTTCGAGGCCATCACTAAGGTGATGGACTCAAAGGGGTTGGTTGAGACGAGGGACACGAGTTTACCAAGGTTGGGCCCCTCAAGAAGAGGTAAAGTCCTATGTCCTGCTTGTGTTGTATTGATTGGAGTATCGATTACAAGGGAGCGGATTCGCTTGACCTAGTTCTCAATTGATTGGTTTATGTCTAAGTCACCCCGGGGTCTCGCCTTTATATAGGAGGTCGAGGCCCTAGGTTACACAAGTCCTATACCGACTCTTAAGACGTATACAATCTCGTCTCTCAGTCGCCTTGCCAGCTTGGGCAAGCCTTCTTCGGGAGGCTTAACCACCTGGGTCTTCATACAATCTTCTGTCTGGGCCTTCATTTTGGTCCATCTTGGTAAGCCGCCATACAGCCAAGCCTACTTCTTTTGGCCTGCCTCATTGGTCTTGATTATGAGCCGCTAGGTATGACCCAACCCCACCTGGGTGGTTCTTACCACAGGGTTATATCCCCAACAAAAGGTCTATGATAGGCAGAGGAATCGTTCACAACACCAAATAAAAGAAAGTGTCTAAACGCACGGTGCAAGTGCAAGATAATCCAAGCACAATGTGCATATGATGTAGTGAAGATAGTGTGGCACTCAACACAATATAAAGAGCAATTGGTCATCATGTGTGAGGCAATCAAGTCAAGAAATTAGCAATCAATGTGCAAAGCATGGCAATGGTTGTCATCGACCACATAAAAGGAGCACATCAGTGATGCAACATAAGCAAGCATAGTGATCATGGCGTGCAAACTAGTAGTGCGAAGATGCAACATACTAGAGGAAATCATGGCAATCATGTCATTTGAACAAATAGTGGACATAAATAATCCACATGACATATTGTGAGCACGAACACAAAGCAAGATCAACGTGTCATCATAGGCATGGAGTGCAAAGCAAAAATGGCAATAACAAGTAGTATCTCCACCAAGCTCGCAAATACACATACAAATACGAGAAGCATGGGTCATGTGTAATGCAAAGCATGGGTCACAAATGCATGGCAAAGGCATAGAAATGAGCATATCATGCAAAGTGAACATGGAAATATGGGAGAATGATATAAAATGCACAAGAAGCCATAACCATGTGAGGGCCATGTAGATAATATGTGCGTAGTTCTTATGCAAGGGGAATGGTTGGAGACACATTCCGATGAATCCCAGAGCATCCGTGCTCTCAAGATCTCTTTTCGTCAACTCATGGGATTGTGAGGTTGACGAGTAATCATGGGTACCTACACACAACAAACACAAGAGGAAAATTGTGTGTGCGTGGTATATGTATACATCATCTGTTAGGATGTGCATGTGCTTGTGTAAGTTAGCACAAGATAAGGAATTCTCATAGAAATTCGATGCATGGTATAGGAACATGTCATCCATCATGGAAGAATAGTTGTTGTGTATAACATGATGGGGACACAAATTGAACATGCAGATATATGGCACATCAATAGCATTTTTATTCATGGGTAGCATAGCGTGCACACAAGTTTGGGGATCATGCAATGGATGAGATGGAACCAAATCTCCTAAAATGTATGCAAAAACTATGGGGGCCTCCTGATGTGCAATAGCGGAAGCATAAAATGGAGAATATGGACAACATCCAAAACAATGCATAGCCGAAGCTAGGTGGTCATGGCATGTCATATGATAATTATTGCGCAAATGATGCAAAGGAAGCTGTAGCGACCCGATCTCAAGAGATTGGAGTCTCTGTGCTTAAGTGTCATCCCTGGATCGGTATGCTGACACACACAGTACTTGAGGATTTACAACAGAGTTCAATCACACATTTATTACATCGAGAATCCTCAAAGAGTATTTATTACATTAATATGGCCTAAGGCCAAGTAAAAATAATAATGTGGAAGCAAATAAGTGTAACGAGTCCATCTACTCCACGAGCAAGCTGAGTGCAGAACAACGACCTATCGCATCTTATGCGTCGTCGGATAAATCTGCAACATGATAAGTTGCAGCCGTGTAGGTCAGTACATGGAATGTACTGGCAAGTCACATCATAAAGTGTAATGAGCCAACATAGTACATGCAATTTGGCTGGTGGAAAGCTCTAAGTTTATTTTTGCATAAAGCTAGTTTTTCCCTATCAAAAATAATTGTTCTACTTCTACAAAATATCATAAGTCTGAGATGATGCCCATCTCAATCATTCCAAAATTTTGTACCCAGTTGATTAGTTAAGAGTGATGAGATGTCCCTACATTTCCACTACTAAAAGCTCAAGTTGTCCAAGACCGAGGACATGGCTAATCGATTAGATTTACACTCTGCAGATGTTGTGCACCTTTCCCCACAAGACTTGACCACATCCTTGATCAGAAGATCGAGACATAGTCTTTCGAAAACATTTCCCCTAACCCACGGATAGGCCGGTACACCTACATCATCTACATCTGCTAGCCTATCCCGGAAGAGGTCACACCATCTACTCAACTAAGCCATAGCCCATATTGGCTTGCGGCTGCACACGGAAGCTTCTAGACATGAAAATAAGGTTGATCCCTTTGAGCTTGGGTGGACAGACCACTAGTGTGCACTCCCATGGATTCCCATGAATGCTCCCACTGTACTTCGCCACCATACAAACCAATTTCCACCCAGGTAGTTCATTTAAGTTGGTCCTAGTTACTACTTTGTCACTCACATCTCAAGGTGATAACACTCCCAATCCACGTCTACTTTGGCGAAGCATTGTAACATAACATGGTGGCGACAAAGTTGGTACGGTTCAGACCTACCTCAAATGAACTACTGGGTGATAGTAAAACCAACAAGTATAAATTCCTACCATGCAATCCTACATCAAAGGACTATGTGCAAAAATAAACCATATGTAAAACATATATGATCAAAATGTAACTTGCCTTCGTGCTGGGAGTGAAGTTCTATGGAGTGGTAGTATTCTGCTTCGCACTCCGGACAATCTATCACAAAGTAAATAAACACACATAAACAAGCATTCATACAATTTAAAGAAAACATGCAACAAAATATTTGCAAAAGCCAAATAAAATCCAACACAAGTCATTAGCATGAAAATTTTCAAAGTATAAATAGTGTTCAAAATTCGTGACGTGCACTAGTGTTCCTACAAGGCATTCTAGAAAAATTATGATGAACAGAAAATAATTGTGTAGAATATATAGAGGCAAAATTTCATGGCAAAGGATTTAGTTTGTGTGACGTGGTGCAAAAAGAATCACTTCAAACGGGTATACCGTTTGGAAGATATGACCTAATGAAACTTAAACACAAATCTGAAATAATTTCAAATTTGAACTTGCAAAAGTTTGCAACGATGGGTTCTCTGGTTAGGGCTATTCGAGAAGAAAATTTAGCCGCTGGTTTCATCTCGTTTTGATCTACGGTTGAAAAGTTAAGGCCGTTTGAATTTTTAAAACCAATCTGAAAACCCCCCTGCGACAATAGCGTTTCTGGAAATACTAAATTGTGAACGTTCGCGGCTAGAGCGCGAAGCGGATGGCTCTGGTTTGCTGGCTGCGTTCGTCACGACGGCTACGCGGTGAACATTCGCGAAATAGGTAGGTTCGGCTAAACTAAAAGAAAACTAACATTTGGTTCAAATAAATCGCACGATTTAGATCAAAATGCGGTTAACCGCGTACCTCTTCGGTCTAATAAAAAACCCTAATCTAATCTACAGAACGAACAGAGGAGCGGTGAGAGCTTACAGAGGCGAGGCCTGGCCCTCGGTAGGAAGCTGGTCGGCGTCGGGGCGGCGGCTCCGGCGGGCTCCGGCGCGGGCGAGGTAGGCGGGGAGGTGCGGCTCGGCGAGGGCTGCCGAACGGTGGTGACGGCAGTCAACGACGACGACCGGAGGGAGTGGAGGGAGGTGGCGAAGCTCCTGTGCTCTGGTGAACTCCGATGATGCAGGTCATCGGGGCGGCGTCTCCCGGGCGTCCTAGGGGCAAAACGAAGACATCATGGAGGTGCACATGGACGAGGGGGTCGGATTCCCGCAGTAAAAAGGCGTCATGGAGGCTCACTGGCGTTAGAAACTTCGACGGAAAGGTTCAGCTCCGGCAAGATGCAAACGGATGGGGTGAGTGGTGCGAGCGGCGAGAGGTTGAGCAGGTCGGCTGAATGGAAAGAGGAGGATCGGGGCTTTATATAGGCGCGATCTGGCGGCGCGGGGCTGCGGGATAAGTTCTATCTCGAGAGCTTCGCCCGGCAGGTGCGGATGCGCTCGCGGCTCTATCCCGTGCTGTGCGGGAGGTTGGGGATGAAGGCTGGGGTCGGGCCCCACCTGCAGGTGTGTGTGTGAGAGAGAGAGACTAGAGAGAGAGATCGTAGGGAGGGAGGGGAGCGAGCGAGCGCTGGGGAGGGCTCGGGCGATCGGCCTGGCTGGGTGGCTTCGGCCGGCCTGTGTGCGTGCATGTGTGTTTTCTATTTTTTGAAACTTTGTTAGATCCAAATTGGAATCATTAAAGAAGAGAAAAAAATTATCAGAAAAATTCCAAAAATCCTTATAGCTAATATAGAGCACAAGGAACATTAATTCCTGCTCTTAGCATTTAGAAAATATTTTCCTAAAGAAATGATTTAACTTTGGCTAGCAAAATAAATTTTAAATGCAACTTTAAAACACCAAATACAATGCAAATGCTATCCCACTCCTTTATATTTTGAGGAAGTCATATTATCCCCTCTCTATTATTTTATGTGAGCGGAAAAACTTGAACATCATAAACTCCAAATGCAATAAAGATATGATATGCAATATGATTCTATTAACATCCTAATTTAATAAAATTGGGATGTTACAAACCTACCCCCCATAAGATGAATCTCGTCCTCGAGATTCGGGTTGGCCAACAAAAAGGTGTGGACGGTCACGCTTGAGATCTTCTTCTCGTTCCCAAGTAGCTTCCTCCTCGGTGTGGTGACTCCACTGAACCTTGTAGAACTTGATGACCTTTGTACGAGTGATCCTCTCGACAGTCTCAAGAATCTTAACAGGCTTCTCCTCATAAGTTAGATCGTTATCCAACTGAATTGCTTCTAGAGGCATTTTGTCTCTCAAAGGAATTTTTTCCATCTCTGCATGACACTTCTTCAGTTGGGAAACATGAAACACATCATGAACTCCTGACAAACCCTCTGGTAGTTCCAACTTGTATGCGACTTCTCCTCTGCGTTCCAGAACTCCGTATGGCCCCACAAATTGTGGTGCTAACTTTCCTTTGACTCCAAACCTCTTAATACCTCGAAGTGGAGACACTCATAGATATGCTGTATCTCCCACTTCGTAAATCACTTCCTTGCGTTTAGCATCGACATAACTCTTCTGTCTAGACTGAGCTATCTTGAGTCTATCACGGATCAACTTGACCTTCTCCTTAGAATCTCGAATCAAATCCGATCCAAACAATTTGCGATCACCAACTCCATCCCACATCAACGGTGTTCTGCACTTCCTCCCATACAATGCCTCAAAAGGGGCCATCTGCAAACTGGCTTGATAGTTGTTATTGTATGAGAACTCTGCATAAGGTAAGTTATCATCCCAACTAGACCCGTAGTCTAGCGCACAAGCTCTCAACATGTCCTCCAGAATCTGATTCACCCTCTTTGTCTGCCCATCTCTGTGTGGATGGAAGGCTGTACTGAACTCTAGCCTGGTACCAAAGTTTCATGTAGCTGATGCCAAAACTTTGAAGTAAACTATGTTCCTCTATCTGATACAATGGTCCTCGGAACTCCATGCAGACATACAATCCTGGTCATATATATCTTCGCCAGCTTAGCACTTGTATAGGTAGTCTTCACGGGAATGAAGTGAGCAACCTTGGTCAAGCGATCAACAATCGCCCAAATGGAATCCTAACCTGAACGGGTCCTGGGTAATCCCGTGATGAAGTCCATGCCAAGTTTATCCCATTTCCAAGCAGGTATCGGCAATGGCTGAAGTAAACCTGCTGGTTTCTGATGCTCTGCCTTTACCCTCTGACATACATCACATACTGCTACATACTCAGCAATTTCCCTCTTCATACCGGTCCACCAAAAACTTTCCTTCAAGTCCAAATACATCTTGGTGTTTCACGGATGTATCGAGTAAGGAAAATCATGAGCCTCCTGAAGAATCAACTTCCTGATCTCTGGATCATTGGGCACACAAATACGTTTCTCAAACCATATGGTTCCATGCTCATCCTCACGGAATCCTTCTGCCTTTCCTTTGCTGATCCTCTCCTTTATCTCAGCAATACCTTGATCCAACTTTTGAGCTTCTCCGATCTTTCCCAACAAGGTGGACTGAACTTTGAGTGTGGCAACATAGCCTCTTGGAACTATTTCCAACTCGAGATCTCTAAGTTCATCACACAACTCCCGAGGTAATCCTCATGCGACAAGAGTGTTGACATAGCTCTTACGGCTCAACGCATCTGCCACGACATTGGCTTTTCCTGGATGATAATGCAAACTCATGTCATAATCCTTGATGAGCTCCAACCATATCCTTTGCCTAAGGTTCAACTCTTTCTGCGTGAAGATGTACTTCAAACTCTTGTGATCGGTGTAAACATCACATTGGTTCCCGACAAGGAAATGTCTCCAGGTCTTGAGTGCATGCACCACGACTGCTAACTCCAGATCATGCGTGGCATAGTTCAACTCATGAGGTCGAAGCTGACGTGAAGCATACGCTACAACCTTTCCTTCTTGCATAAGCACTCCTACATGTCCTTGGTGTGAAGCGTCACAATACACCTGAAAATCCTTGTGTATGTTCGGCAGAATTAGCACTGGAGCTGTAACCAAACGTTTCTTCAACTCCTGGAAACTGGCTTCACATTCCTCAGTCCAAATATACTTGGTGTCCTTCTTCAACAACTCCATCATGGGCTTTGCAATCTTGGAGAAATTCTCAATGAACCTCCGATAATATCCTACAAGTCCAAGGAAACCGCGGATCTCGCTAATTGAGGTCGGTGCCTTCCATTCCGTGACTGCTTCTACCTTGGAAGGGTCCACGACAATTCCTTCCCCTGACACAACATGTCCAAGAAATCCGACTTCCTTCAACCAAAACTCACACTTGCTGAACTTGGCATAAAGTTGGTGTTCTCTGAGCTTCTCCAGAACTAAGCGCAGATGTTCTGCATGCTCCTCCTCATTCTTGGAGAAAACCAATATATCATCAATGAATACCACAACAAACTTATCCAAGTACTCCATGAATACCTTGTTCATCATGCTCATAAAATAGGCAGGGGCATTAGTCAAACCAAACGACATGACTGTATACTCATAAAGCCCATACCTCGTGGTAAAAGCTGTCTTAGGTATATCCTTCTCACAGATCTTCAACTGATGATAACCTGATCGAAGGTCAATCTTGGAGAAAACACTAGATCCTTCTAGCTGGTCGAACAAGTCATTGATCATCAGCATCGGATACTTATTCTTGATGGTCACCTCATTCAAAGAGTGATAATCCACACACATCCTCAAGGTTCCATCCTTCTTCTCCACTAAGAGTACTAGGGCTCCCCAATGTGATGAACTCGGGCGAATATACCCCTTCTCTAGTAACTCCTCAATCTACTTCTTGACTTCCGCTAGATCATTAGCGGGCATCCTGTATGGCCTCTTGGAGATAGGTCCGATGCCTGGCAGTAACTCAATGAGAAACTCAATCTCCCAATCTGGTGGCATAGCGGGTAACTCCTCTGGAAATACACCGGGATAATCCTTCACCACTGGTACTTCTTCCTGGACAACTCCCGTAAGAGAGTTCACTTGAGTCTCTTAGGCTTAAGCCTGGATACATACTTGATCCTCTTCTTCTCTGGAGTGGTGAGAAGAATTGACCTTCTGGCACAATCAATGCTTCCCTGATACTTGGACATCCAATCCATACCTAGGATTACATTCAACCTTGTGACTCAAGTATAATCATATCTGTGGGAAAAACATGTCCCCCTATGTTCAAAGGCAACTGAAAACATGCCTGACTAGTCATAGACTCTGCTCCTGGGGAACTCACTAGAATAGGTGACTTAAGAGCTACGGTAGGCAACTTATGTTTATCCACAAATCCCCTCAATATGAATGAATGCGATGCACCAGTGTCAAATAGAATGAGTGCTGGAAAAGAATTAACGAAGAACTTACCAATCACCGCATCCGGTTGTTCATAGACTTCTTCCACATTGACATGATTCACATGTCCCTTAATGAAAGGATTGGGCTTCTTGCCTCCAGAACTTCCATTGCCATTCCCATTCTGTAGCATGAGACACTCATTGGAGTAGTGCCCTGTCTTCTTGCACTTGAAGCAGGTGATGTGATTCAGATCCTTCCTCACTGGTGTAGCAGGGGTAGGGTGATGGTGATTGCTGTTTCCTCCATTCCCATTGCCATTCTTATGGCCATTGTGGTTGTGTCCACTGCCTCCGTGCTGAGAATGACCACCATGGTTATGATGGTTGTGCCCTCCAAACTTACTATGTCCTGTACGAGAATATGCCGAGAAAGGGGCGGAGCGAGGCTTTTGCTGAGCTCCAGACTGAAACTTGCCTTGACCATATTTCCTCTTGCGATTTTCCATCTGCTAATGCTTTCCCTCTAGAGTGATTGCCTTGTACACCAACTCTTGATAGTTATCAAAAGTCGTACCATCAACTGAATTCCTAGCTCATCATTCAGTCCCTCCAGAAACTTCTCTTGCTTGGCTGCATCGGTTGCCATGTCACCTGGGACGTAACGGGAGAACCTGCTGAAGTCATCAACATACTCAGACACTGAGCGACCTCCTTGGCGCAAGTTGTGGAACTCCCTGTTCTTAAGAGCCATAGCTCCCACTAAAACATGAGCAGTGCGGAATGCCTGCTAGAACTGAGACCAAGTCACATTCTCCATGGGGTACGTGGCGGTGTAGTTCTCCCACCACGAAGCTGCTGGTCCATCCAGTTGGTGAGAGGCAAACATCACCTTCTCCTGATCAGTGCATCCTGCTATGGCTAGCTTCCTACCCATGTTGCGAAGCTAGTCATCTGCGACAATCGGCTTCGGGCTGCTCGTGAAGATTGGAGGATTTAGCCTTAGAAAATGGGTAAGGCTGTCAATCTGTGGTGGAGGCGGGTTGTTGTTGTTGTTCTGGGCCATATTCTGCATCATCAACTATATCATCTGGTTCTGGGTCTGAAGCAATTGTTCCAAGGCGGGTGGGATATCATTCCCTGAGCCACACCCGGAAGGGTCGCGCCTTGGTGGCATTTGTTGGGTCAGCATAGATGAGGTATAGATAGAATTAGGCCTAAGGGAGAAACACTACCCATATGCAATGATGGTAATAAAAATCCAAATCACTCCAATTCAGTTCAATCAAAGAGTTCACATGAAACAAATCTAAGGTGAGCCATGTCACAAGATTTGACAAGGTCCCACAAATAAATCTATCAAATACTAATCGAATATCGAATCCTAATCTCTCATGGCGGTCCAAATCTACTCCTCATCGGAAGATAGATCTATCATGTTGATGTTGGCTCCAATGACATCACTCTGTATCTCCTCATCGTCATCCTCATAGTCTTTGTCCTGACTGACGTAGTCCCCATAAGAGTGATCCTCTTGGAGATTCTCCCTGTTATCAAGCTTTTCCTCAGCTTCCTCTAGCTGAAGCTTCAAGTCATCGAACTTATCCTGCAGCGCATCAAGCTCCTCCTCATGCTGTGCGTGAGCGTTCTGAAGCTCTTCTTCCAGCTCGACCTTGCGGGTATTCAGGTTGTGGGTGGTGATGAGGCTGTTGTCCATCTCTTCCTTCATCCTGGTGATGAGCTCCTCCAGGTCCTCAATGTGTGAGGTGATGGTGTCGTCCTCCCTGGTGCGCACCACATCTCCATACGAGTCGCGTGCACGTACATGACGTAGTTAGTCTTCCTGAGATCCTCGCGGTAGTCCTGGCGGATGCTCCCAAGTGCAAAGAGCGCAGCGATCCCTTTGCCAATGCCCCATGATCTTACTTCTATGTAGAAGTTGATCAGCTCGATGGCATCTTCAACAGTTCACCCTGGAATGTGGACATCAATCCTCCAGCGCATCTCCTCAGGTAGAGTGGCCGTGAAGGTACCGATGAAGCTGGGCAGGGCAATGCGCAGATGTCC
Organism: Hordeum marinum; assembly: GCA_022496015.1. Classification (NCBI taxonomy): domain Eukaryota; kingdom Viridiplantae; phylum Streptophyta; class Magnoliopsida; order Poales; family Poaceae; genus Hordeum; species Hordeum marinum. The sequence goes on from CM039672.1 coordinate 104,627,778, forward strand.
TGTGACATCCACGAGCTGTCTTCCAAAGGGCATGGTTGCGTCGGGCTAAGCAAACTCAACGTATAGTTTGAAAGAGAGGAGAAATTAGTAGTGAAGTAGGGAAAAGCATGAGACCAAAACAGGGGTATAAAAGTGTTGTAAAATATGGTTTTTATCCTATGGCTTTACATTTTCTAGGGTCGCGTCCTATAGTTAGCGTGTGCTCTGATACCATCTTGTAACGACCCGATCTCAAGGGATCAGAGTCTCTATGCTTAACTGTCATCCCTAGATCGGTATGCTGACACACATAGTACTTGAGGATTTACAACAGAGTTCAATCACACATTTATTACATCAAGAATCCTTATAGAGTATTTATTACATTAATATGGCCTAAGGCCAAGTAAAACAAAATAATGCGGAAGCAAATAAGTGTAACGAGTTCATCAACTCCACGAGCAAGCTGAGTGCAGAACAACGACCTATCGCATCTTATTCGTCGTCGGATAAATCTGCAACATGATAAGTTGCAGCCGTGTAGGTCAGTACATGGAATGTACTGGCAAGTCACATCATAAAGTGTAATGAGCCAACATAGTACATGCAATTTGGCTGGTGGAAAGCTCTAAGTTTAGTTTTGCATAAAGCTAGTTTTTCCCTATCAAAAATAATTGTTCTACTTCTACAAATATCATAAGTCTGAGATGATGCCCATCTCAATCATTCCAAAATTTTGTACCCAGTTGATTAGTTAAGAGTGATGAGATCTCCCTACATTTCCACTACTAAAAGCTCAAGTTGTCCATGACCGGGGACACGGCTAATCGATTAGATTTACACTCTGCAGAGGTTGTGCACTTTTCCCCACAAGACTCGACCACATCCTTGATCGGAAGATCGAGACATAGTCTTTCGAAAGCATTTCTCCGAAACCACGGATAGGCCGGTACACCTACATCATCTACATCTGCTAGCCTATCCCAGAAGAGATCACACCATCTACTCAACTAAGCCAGCGCCCATATTGGCTTGCGGCTGCACACGGAAGCTTCTAGACATGAAAATAAGGTTAATCCCTTTGAGCCTGGGTGGACGGATGTCACATCCCTGCACACGGTGGCGACAAAGTTGGTATGGTTCATACCTACCTCCAATGAACTATTGGGTGATAGTAAAACCAACAAGTATAAAATCCTACCATGCAATCCTACATCAAAGGACTATGTGCAAAAATAAACCATAGGTAAAACATGTATGATCAAAATGTAACTTGCCTTCGTGCTGGGAGTGAAGTTCTAGTGAGTGGTAGTATTCTTCTTCGCACTCTGGACAATCTATCGCAAAGTAAATGAACAAACATAAACAAGCATTCATACAATTCAAAGAAAACATGCAAGAAAATATTTGCAAAAGCCAAATAAAATCCAACACAAGTCTTTAGCATGAAAATTTTCAAAGTATAAATAGTGTTCAAAATTCGTGACGTGCACTAGTGTTCCTACAAGGCGTTCTAGAAAAATTATTATGAATAGAAAATAATTCTGTAGAATATAGAGTGGAAAAATTTCATGGCAAAGGATTTAGTTCGTGTGACGTGGTGCAAAAAGAATCACTTCAAACGGGTATACCGTTTGGAAGATATGACCTAATGAAATTTAAATTCAAATCTGAAATAATTTCAAATTTGAACTTGCAAAAGTTTGCAATGATGGGTTCTCTGGTTAGGGCTATTCGAGACGAAAATTTAGCCGCTGGTTTCATCTCGTTTCGATCTACGGTTGAAAAATTAAGGCCGTTTGAATTTTTAAAACAAATCTGAAAAAAAACTGCTACATTAGTGTTTCTGAAAATACTAAATTGTGAACATTCGCGGCTAGAGCGCAAAGTGGATGGCTCTGGTTTGCTGGCTGCGTTAGCGGCGTCGGCTACGCGGTGAACATTCACGAAATAGGTAGGTTGGCTAAACTTATAGAAAACCGACGTTCGGTTCAAATAAACCGCACGGTTTAGATCAAAACACGGTTAACCGCGTACCTCTTCGGTCTAATAAAAAATCTAATCTAATCTACAGAATGAACAGAGGAGCGGCGAGAGCTTACAGGGCGAGGCCTGACCCTCGGTAGGAAGCTGGTCGGCGTCGGGGCGGTGGCTCCGGCGGGCTCCGGCGTGGGCGAGGTAGGCGGGGAGGTGCGGCTTGGCGAGGGTTGCCAAACGGTGGTGACGGTGGTCGACGGCGATGACCGGAGGGAGCGGAGGGAGGCGGCAAAGCTCCTGTGCTCTGGTGAACTCCGGCGACGCAGGTCGTCGGGGTGGCGTCTCCTGGGCATCCTAGGGGCAAACGAAGACGTCAAGGAGGTGCACATGGACGAGGGGGTCTGATTCCCGCAGTAAAAAGGCGTCATGGAGGCTCACCGGTGTCAGAAACTTCGACGAAAAGCTTTGGCTCCGACGAGATGCAAATGGACGGGGCGAGCGGTGCGAGCGGCGAGAGGTGGAGTAGGTCGGCTGAATGGAAATAGGAGGATCGGGGCTTTATATAGGCTCGATCTGGCGGCGCGGGGCTGCGGGATAAGCTCTATCCCGAGAGCTTCGCCCGGCAGGTGCGGACGCGCTCGTGCAGCTCTATACCGTTCTGCGTGGGAGGTTGGGGACGAAGGCTGGGGTCGGGCCCCACCTACAGGTGAGAGAGAGAGACTAGAGAGAGAGATCGTGGGGAGGGAGGGGAGCGAGCGAGCACAGGGGAGGGCTCGGGCGATCGGCCTGGCTGGCTCGGCCGGCCTGGCTGGGTGGCTTCGGCGTGCGTGTGTGCGTGCGTGTGTATTTTTTGAAACTTTTTTTAGATCCAAATCAGAATCATTAAAGAAGAGAAAAAATTATCGGAAAAATTCCAAAAATCCTTATAGCTAATATAGAGCACAAGGAACATTAATTCTGCTCTTAGCATTTAGAAAATATTTTCCTAAAGAAATGATTTAACTTTGGCTAGCAAAATAAATTTTAAATGCAACTTTAAAACACCAAATACAATGCAAATGCTATTCCACTCCTTTATATTTTGAGGAAGTCATATTATCCCCTCTCTATTATTTTATGTGAGTGGAAAAACTTGAACATCATAAACTCCAAATGCAATAAAGATATGATATGCAATATGATTCTATTAACATCCTAATTTAATAAAATTGGGATGTTACAGAAGCATGACAATATCATCACAAGAAAATAAAATGCCAACAACCATGGGCTTGTCATCTATGCCATATGTGCAAATTGGATTTATTTTAATGGCATATGCATAGTTACTACAATGATATTGCAAAGATGCAATATGGGTGACGTCATGCATAGCATATGACAAGTCAAGCGGATTATCAAACATGATGTGACCTATAGAGTTCTCACAAGAAATCCTATGCAACATGACATCACAAGTAATAGACTCCACATGAGAATCGTCAAACACATCATAATTGGGACATTCATCACATGAGGAAGTCCCATAATTATGAAGCATGGAAAATAGGTGGATCTACATCATGCAAGCAATCAATGTCCACTAGTGGTACAAGATCAACACCTTCACCTATGTTACCTTTTTCATTCCACTCATGTGGTGTAGGTGAGGTGACATAGACCAACTCGGGGTCATCTTCATCGTGATGGAACCATGTGTGTGTGTGTGTGTGTGTGTGAGGGTTCATCATATTCCACCATGGCCATCGTCTTGTCCAAAGGAAGGACGAAGTCATCGAGGATCGGCGCGTCATCGTGTATGGGACCTAGCACCAAATGAGAAGACACAATAGAGGTAGAGGTTAAGTTGTTAGAAATCATAGTGGCCTCACATGCCATCTCAACTACCTCACTCTCTCTATGTGGTTGTGGCTCACACACTCCCTCGAAGTAGGTGCACTCAAACTCACATATGGTAGAGTCACTCATCTCACTCAAGTGGTGGGGGTTGTGGCTCTCCTCACATGGGAATTTTGGCAACTCAACATGTATGGGGCTAGTGGTGAAGGCACTCTCACTCTCAATATGGTGGCAAAATTCTCTCCACTCATCTCCAAACGCCGCCGTGGTCGAAGGGAAACTCCCATGCTCAACTATCTCGTCACCGTCGCCGTGGATGAAGGCCGAAGATGGCACATCATCACTCTCCTCCATGACCGAAGGGAAAATCCCATGCTCGATCATCTCACTCTCACCTCCAAACATGGAAGCATCCTCTTTGCTCGCCACCTTGTCGCTCGCCTCCAAAGCATATTCCTTGAGTGGCTCCGTAGTCGTGGTCGTCGCTGCACCATCATCATAAAGAGTTGTGGTACACTCAACATAGTCAACGCCACAAAGAGGGATGGCAGTGAAGTCATACTTGGGAGCGTCGTCTTGGATCTGTTTGGGCTTGGACATCTTGGTGGTACTGTCCTCATGCTCGTCGTCTCGGAGCTTGGTTGTCGTGAAGTGTGCGCGGGGTCGAGTAGGCTTGGCCTTGAGGTCTTGTGCCACCGTGATAGCACCAATGTAGAGTTCGTCGAGAGATTCGTAGTTGTTGTCGAAGATAGGCTTGGTGATGTCGTTGTTCAATCCCATCATGAAGTATAACTTCATCCAGATGGGGTTGGTCATGTCGGCTCGTCGCAAGGTTTTCTTCATCATCATGAAGTACTCGTTGATAGACTTGGATCCTTGTATGGTGTTCTCCAATTGGTGTTGAAGATGTTTTGTGTAGGTGCAAGGCACAAACTCTCGCCGCATTGCTTTCTTCGTCTTGGACCAACTCATGTTGAAGCTCTTCGAAGATGTGTGAAGCCACCATGTCGATGCGTCGCCGTGGAAGTTTCTTGTGGTGAACTTCACTTGATCTTCGGAAGGGATTTGAAGTATCTTGAGGTAGTGGTCCATCTTGCTCTCCCACTCGAGATACTCCTCGGGGTCTTGACTCCCATTGAAAGGAATGTCACGGTCGATGTCAAGGTCGTAGTAGCTCATGGAAGTCGAGGACTTGAGCTTGGGGAGCTTCTCTTGAAGTGCTTGTTGGCGAAGATGTCGCATGTCCAAAGGCAAAGATGCCTTGAAGTCGCTTGGCGAAGATGCCAATGTAGGTGGTGAAGTCATTGAGCTGTGGTTGGTGTCGAGCTCGTGACCTTCACACTTGTTCTTTGTTGGACGCCTTGATGTTGGTGTCGTTATTTCTTCATGTCGTTGATGGTGTCTATGTTGGTGTGATCTTGCCAGAGATGGTTGCTTGGGAGCATGTGCACTTGAGTGTCTTCTCGAAGATGATGAAGACCTTGCGCGGTTCTTGATGAGGACCTTGCGTTCCTCCATTTGAGTGTGCATCTTGGCGTCGATGATGTTCTTCATGGCATCGAACTTGTCGTCGTTGTTGTAGACCAAAGATTGTGTGCTTTGCCTAGCCATCAGAAGACTCGAGCAAAGGCGAGTCGGAAACGAGATAAACAATACCAAGATACCGTTCCCAAAGTTGAGGATGTATCCCACTTTACTCAATGTGAGTTGAGAGAATAGTGGAATTGGTATCGGACTTGTTCACTCACACCTACAACATAAAGCTTATCGAGTGGCTCGGTTAGGAGAAGTGACACAAAATTCAAGAAAAATGAAGTCCAAGATATTGTAAATGTTGAAATAAATCCAATGGACTCAAAATGCAAAGCAAGTGATCACAAATATAGAGGAGGGCAATAGAGAAACACACACGATGGGATAATGGGGCTTGTGAAACTATAGGGATGAGCAAAGCTCGTGTTGCACAAACACAAGGAGAGACGCTAGCTTATTGCACGTTTGGGCATGATTCACCACTTAGCACCAATCCTATTTATGCAAGCAAAACGTTTCCCATTCCAAGTATCCTCATGCACAAGTATCTCTTTTCATGCTCAACTCTTTTTGCTTATAAGCTTTGATCTTTCTTTCTTGCTTAGAAGCTTTTTTGACTCTTCTCTTCCTTTCCACTATTTTTATTGAGCCTCAACCAACTATATGAGACAAGTATCACAAGATATGCACGGGAACAAGCAATTGCACTATATGATATTTCCAATGATGCAATAATATGATATCGTATCACTATGGTGCACAAGTTTTCGCGAAGCCCGACAATACTCGGATAGCTAGTCTCAATAGGTATGAAGGTAATCGCAAAGATGGTGGGGCTAACAAAATGCAATGGCAAGGAAGGTAAAGTGTATGACGGAATGTATACCTTCATCACATTTAACCTTTCACGAAGTCGGGGTGAACCGGCCTTGCTTCCGGTTGAAGATGGTCTCAAAGGATGAATGGTCATTGTCGATGTCGAACGTCGGTGGTCGATGTAGATGATGGACTGATATAAGTCCCCGGTGGGTGATGAATAAGTAACCATTCCTAAGTAGTCGAAACACCTTAGGAGACTCAAATCACAACTCAAGCAACCACAAATGCAAAGGTAAACCAAATGGGTTAGGTTGCGGAAGACTATGGTGGTATTGCGGATGATATGGTGGAGGGCCTAGGAAAACTTGCCAAAATTTGAAATTTTTGAAGTGTTCAAATGATGGTAAAACCGATATGATCAGCTTGGGCATGCCGATAGCTTCAAAACAAGCCAAGGAACACTCAAATCGGAGTTCGGGAGCGAAAGTTACGGCTGAAACGGTGAAATGGCTAAAGCAGAATCTGTGCAATGATTCTGGTTAGGCCGGAAGTTCTGGGCCGGGTGGAAGTTCTTGGGGGGGGGACGGGAAAAATGTGGGGAAACTTTCTGTTAAGGGCGGAAGTTTCGGGCCAGGGTCGGAAGTTCTGGGCGATGCCGGAAGTTCCCGGGGACACGGGAACAACTCCGGGACGAACCCTAAATTCCGGATCTGAAAACAGAGGCGGAAAAATTCAATTTCCAGGGAAAAATTGAAGGGGGAAAGGGTTAAATTGGGGCTAGGGAACGCCAAGGGAGTAAGATCCACTTGCCAAACACTAGATCTACGGATCAAAATCAACAAAAACTCACAAGCACAACAAAATGCAAGTAATTTTTGGGCTATTTTTTGGGATTTTTTTGAATTTGAGGAGAAAAACTCGAACTAATGGCTAGAACATGGGGGGTAGGGCTCCAAATTCGTGATCAACGTGGCTCATGATACCAATATGATACGTGGCAAGCCCGTGTGTGTCGATCTTTCACGAATTGGAGGGGGATTCCACGAAGAACACAAAAAACATGGGGAAGAATGAGGAGAAATCACAAGAGTAAACACTCAAGAACAAGTCCAATCACCATCCACTAGACTCACCACACACAAGATCTACAAAGGTACATGAACAAGAAAGGGAAATAGGATACATGGTAGAGTTCATCCCAAATCCAATGGGGAGATGGGGCCTTGATATCCCGGAGTATCTTACCTCGCAAGGGGCCGTGACATCCACTAGGGGATCTTCTCCAATAGAGGCATCTACTCCATGGGAGAGGTAGTGGAAGGAGCTAGGCTCAACTATCTAAGAGAAAACCTAAGCTAACCCTAGAATGGAGGTGGGAGATGAGTATATATAGTCTAGGGGAAGTGGGGGTGAGAAGGGGGTACATGGGCCTTGGGCCCAAGTGGATGCACGCACGCAGGCCGGAAGTTCCGGGCTAGGCCGGAAGTTCCGGGGAAGGTCCAGGCAGGCTCCGGGGTTTCCAAAGAGTATGCACGCCTGGGGTCGCCTGTGGTCGAGGTGGCCGAAAGTTCTGGGCAGGCCAGAAGGTCCGGGGTCCGGAGGTTCCGGTCAGGTCAGAAGGTCCGGGACATCCAGAGTCTTGTCCTCGCTTCTTCTTCCTTCTCTTCCAAGCTTCCCTCGCGGATGGTGTAGTAGTACGTAGGTGCTGGCACTCCTCCTCGTCCTCGTGAAGCTCTGACAATACCTATGCATGCACATGAGAGGAGTGTCAAGTAGTATACCATCCTCGAAGGGGTCAAGTGAGCACGTGTAAAGGAGATGATTCACCTTTATGTATGTGGAGTAGATGTGGCACGTGTCACTTGGCAAAGGGACTCTTGCCATGGTGATGTCCATAGGATGCTCCGCATCACTTCCTGGGCCCCAAGATGGTTCTCTGGATGGAGAACCCAGCAGCAACAACCCGGTTGATGGCCACCTCGGCGAGTGTCTTCTACTTGTTGGCCTTCTCACGTGGTGGTGGCTGGGGCACCGGCAGGAGCGCAGTCACTGGCTGTTTTAAAAGCACTCTCGGGTCCTCCTCTTGGTGGGTTGGCATTGTAGTGCAGCTAACCGACTGGGTAGGGACGTGCAGAGGGGTACTCTCCGCCGCCGCCGCCAGGCCGGAGTTCTGCAGAGGCGGTGGAGGAGGTGCTGGAGACCCGAAGCCAGGCAGGTGAGTTGGAGTGGCAAGGTCCTCCTGCAACATGAGTAACGGGCCCTCTGGCGTTGCAACCACCGTAGGCATGGTCACCGATGAGAGAAGCGCAGGGAGGGTGGAAGTTGGACACGTCGATTGCGCCGCATCGAGTGGGTAAATGCAGCGCGAGGAGCCACCACGAGGACTCCTAGGAGGGCTGGGAGAGCTTGCGACGTCCACCACATGCCGCCTGCCATGGCCATCGCGGTCATCGCGTCCCCTCCAGTCCTCACCATGCTCACGCATCGCAAGCAAGCGGCTGCGACCAGGCCACCTGGAGGACCTCCCATCACACCCGTTGTCCCGGCCACGCCGGCTGTTGTCTTCATCATCATATTTGTGGCGCCTATGGATGCGCTCATCGCGTGTCTCTTCTTGCGCTTTAGTCGGTGCCCTGTTGTCGTCGACTGCCCGGTGCCACCAAGTGAACTCGAAGACATCCGCGGTCTCCCTAGGGTCATCCTCATTGATGTTGGTGTAGACCTCATGAAGCCCGAGATGGACTAGGACACGGTAGCGAAGCCGGTGACGACCACGCCCACGCCGCTCGGAGCGCCTGGCCGGGAGGGAGAGCTGCATCACCTTGGGGATATAGCTCGGGTTCATCATCCACGCCCAGATGTCAAGCGTGCGGGTGTCCTCCTTGTAGGCAGAGCACGGGAGGACGTAGTCGAGCTTGCTGTTGACGCCGATGACCCTGTCGATGGTGTCCTCATTCCAAGCATGCAGTGGGATCCCCTACAGGCTGAGCTAGACGTGGTGCTTCATCTCCTGGTGCTCTGCTTGTGCCTCCATGATCCATGCTTTGGGGTTGAGGAGCAGGTTGTCACACTCGAAGTTGCTACAGACGATGATGTCATCGCGATGGTGTGGATGGATGAACTTGGCGAGGAAATCCTCCGGGACGTGGCGCACGACGGTGACGAGGTGCAGCGGGATGTTGAACTCCTTGTGGATGGCGTCAGTGATGGCTGCCATGGAGACAGAGCGGCGGTGGCTTCCCCCCAGCATGATGAGGATGCAACAGCTGGCCAGGCGTCTGCCTGTACCTCCATGTCCGGTGTGGCCGGTGTGACGATCCTGCCCATGGCAGGACGGAGCTGCGGGTCACCAGCGCGGAGCTGCGAGTCGCCAGTGCACCAGGCCATCAGGGCATCGTGGAAGGAGCGGTCCAACAGACCTGGTGGGGCAGCAGGGGGCTGGCGGGGCCGAGCCAGTGGTGGAGGCACCGGGCGTGCAGGAGTAGGCGGGCGACCCCTGTTCGAGCAGTCCCTAACCAGGTGGCCAGACCGGAAGCAGCTGTTGCAGCGCACCTCCTCAGTGCAGTCTCTGATGCGGTGGAGTGGGGAGAAGCATCTGAGGCACTTCCCCTGTAGGTGCAGGGGGATTTGGAGGCGGGCGCGGGGCGCACGGCGGGGCGAAGGTGGGCGCAGCCACGGCAGGCCTCGAGACGACCCCATGCGCGTCCAACCTGTCTCCAGTGGCGCACCATGGTGTTGGTCTTGAAGGCGCGTGACGGTGGCAGAGCGAGGCCCAGGAGGGAGCAGGGGCGCGCCGTCCCCTTGTTGCATGGCCTCTTCCCTGCATTGAAGGCGGCCTCGCCATGAATGCCAGCGGCAGGGGCGACGATGATGGACGCGACGCGCACGCGCGTGCCTTGAAGCTCAGGTTGCGTCTTCGGAACCACCCACACATTGATGGCCTCCTGGATTCGCGCGAGGGAGGACGGCGAGCGAGATCTACGCGGTGACCGATATGGATCGGGATCTGACAAGGCTGCCCGAACGCACGCAGGGATGACGACGGGGTTGAAATCCTACGGCAGACGGGGTGGAGGGGGCGACAGTTGGAAGGGGCACAACGAGAGGGACCCATTGGTGGTCGACGGGTCCGGAATGGCCCTCACCAGGAGGGGCTGGTGGTGGTGAGGTGGTCTCGGGGGAGGGGGAGGGGAGCGGGGTCTCCCATCCTTCTCCTAGTGCCAATCTGGTCGACACCGAGGAGATTAAATTGATCTAGAACAACCGAGTGAGATCCAATGAGCGATCTATGATGGTAATCGAATTGTTCTTTGGTGTGGTAGAGAAGAGGAGTAATATGAGGAGTTGTGTCGTCTCTTCAGGCTTTAGTCATGCTAGCGGTGTGGCCGCTATAGCCGTTGTCTCCCCAACCTAGGCCGGTCGATTGGGAGCTTCATGTATTTGCCGCCAATGTTCCCAGTCGGTGGGAGATGCTCCCCAAGTTTGTCGCCCACGCGTAGTTTGCAGTCAGATCACAATCGATGAATGTTTTCCCTGCTACCATCTCTACTTTTTTCTCTCTAGTAGACAATCGCCCATATGTTTTAACAAAAGTATAAATATTGTAATATATTAGCTCGTGATTTGTCTAGCCATATTATGTGATTGGGTAAATAAATATTTACCAAATCGTGTCCATAATTTAACTATTTTGGTATCAGAAGCTATTGGCTTGCAAAAAACCATAATTTACTTTGGTAAGTCAATAAAAGATAGGACAATTAAGGCGGTTTTTAAGGAAACGAGTACAAAAGTCTAGAGTTGAAAAAAATAGAGATAGTGAGAGGTTAATGTATCTAAGGTTGGACGAAGAACGAGATGGACAATTGAACCTTATGTTCTTTTAAGTAGGATAGATATCTCTACTAGTATATGCCCACACGTTGCAGTGAGCTAAAAAACATTGGCAGACGACTTCTGCTTATCCTCCTCCCACCCTCGTTGACGTCTTGACGATGTCAATGGTGACCATATAACCATCCAACATAGTTAGAGCATCAACAACCGGACCCCCTATATCCCCACAAATGCCCATGCGGAATGTCCTGTCAATGTTTGGACGAAAAAATGCCAGCCAAATAGGCTCCTCGTATCCGGCCCAAATGTCTGGTTTGACTGACACTCTCCATATCCAACCCAAATACGTGGCGAACATGGGGACGCCCGGGCGCGCCTGTCCACACCCCTCATGCCGGATCCGACCCACTAGGGCCCACCCGACCCCCACATAAATTGACCCTTATCCACACTCTAGAGGAAACTCTAGCCGCAATCCACTCCACTCCCGTCCACTACCCTCCGTCCACAATTTCCTGTCAAGCAATCTCACGAAACAGATCCGAGTCCTACACCTCCGAATCCATTGACTCGGATCTCGTCCCATGTGTCCATAGGGAGGAGATGGTTGTCCGCCTTGTGCTCTATTGATCCCTAGGGGAGACTGCCCGACGGTAGTGGTCGGACTCCATCCGACGGGAATCCATTGTGTCCACCCAACTGGCGTAGAGATTTGGTGTGAGGCGTGTCTCCGCTGACTCGCCAGGTGCAGTACAGTCCACCTGGTATCCAAATATCATGGCGGATGTCGTGGGAATGATTCTGACGGTAGAAGAGGGGTAGGATAAAGTAGTGTGGTATATCGAGATGCAAATGGGTGACACAAGTATTTTTACGAGTATGGGCCTCTCATGGTCGAGGTAACAACCCTACGTCTCGTGCTCAAGAGAGGCCTTCTGTGTTTTGGTATGAATATGAGGATTACAAAGGATGTGTGGGAGAGAGAATGGGAATGGGAGAAAGAACCCCCAGTTCTAGTGGTGCATGGTGGCTTACAAAGAGTGCACCACCCTATCATCTCCTAAGTTACAAAATGGGACCGAACCATCAACCTTAATGTCGCCCACTAAGAGAGTAATTAATTGTTCCACTCGTCGATGGTGACACTTCAAATACTTTGCATGACTGTCATGCTTCTCTTATACAAGTGACCGTTTACCCGAGTATTTAGGAGTTCCTTGTCTGAGTAATCTGGCGCGCTCAATGTATTCAAATGATTTGGTATTGTCCAAGTAATTCCCACCAGTCTGAGTACCTGATAGTACTTCAGATCATTGGAATAGTGATGATCGAAATGTCATATGAGAAACTTCTTGGGTGGTTGAGATTGATCTGGAACCATCTATCGTATGTCCCTATGCTTTATGAGACTTTGATGCTTGCGCATGAGATAGACCCCAGCATTCAAACCATGAGGATCTTATCTTTCATGACAGGGAGTTTGTTGATGGACACAAAACAACAAGCAATGAAAGAATGGGATGCAATGGAGTCTAACAATATTAAGGAGGATATGTTATTGATAGATAACATACGAAGGACCATGTCTAACGCTTCGTGGGCTTCTTCAGTGGAGAGGAGGTAGACCTTGCTCTAGTGAGGCTTGGGCTCGATCTGGCTACTGTTGACTTGAGTCTTCATTTGGGGTACAAACATTCTGGTCTTGGTAGGGCATGCGGTTGAGCAATGTCATGATTTTCCACAGGTGAAGAGGGGAATGTTTCACTTGCAGTAGTCTAGCATGGGATGGTTTCCAATGGGCTTGGGCAGAGATTTCACCTTGGGGTAGCTGATGTGTGGGTTTCTAGTACAGGCCTGCTTGGGTGCCATGGTGGCAGGTGGCCAAGTGTGTGGCTTATGTCTAGGGGTTTCACAGGTGCTATTTAATTGTTCAAACTTGTGCTTAAGCTCATCGTAGTTAACCTTGTTCTCCCTCTCAATTATGAGGGCTTTGTTGAGTAGCGTCTGGAAATCTAGGAAGTCCAACATGCTGAGTGGACTTCAGATGGAGTGGTGTAGTCCTCCCGAAAAGTGGTCTATCTTTCACTCTTCTATGCTCACACCATGTGCCGAATAGCGGGTGAGGTTATTGAACTTTTTGAGGTAGTCGGTGATGAATATGCCTCATTGTTGTAGTGCGAGAAATTCCCTTTGCTTGACCTTCATGGCCCTTGATGGGATGTGGTATTTGCGATTTTTTCCTTCAAGCTTTCCCAACTGATGGTATCCATGCTCAGCCATATTGTCTTGGTATTTCCCCATCATATGGTGGTGGGCCCCTTGAGGTAATGGGTGGCGAAGGGAACTTTGTCTTGTTCATCACAATGGGGGGTCTCTAACTTTTTATCCTCAACTAGTCGTTTGCCTCGGGTGGGTCTATGGCTTGTTGGCCGGGTTCACTAGAAGTCGAACAACTTAAACTGTTGGCCTTGAGTTGTTCTCTGGCCAACCATAACTTCCATGCTCCTTAGGAAATCAGTGAAGTCTATGTTCATTTTCTCTTCGAACATCCTCATGATCTAGTTTCTAGTTGATGGCTGGTATGGAAGGCGAGGGCATGGCTCACACGACTGTTATTGGTACTAAAACTGGCTAATCTCGTGTAGGGGGTCCCGAGCAGTGGATCTAGGAACAATGGGTAACATTTCAAGGGAGATGATGTTTTTCCCAGGTTCGGGCCCTCTCAAAGACGTAAAACCCTACGTCCTGCTTTGATTATTTTTGATGTGATGGAGTACAGAGTACACGAGGATCTACAATGAGATCGTATGATAGTGTTCTAAACCCTAAGGCTTGTAATTGTGCCTCTACGGACTAAAACCCTTGGATTCTATAGATGCTCGGGGTACCTAGGTTTACGCATATGGTCGGTTGCCAAGTAGAGATAAACATGCCGACTACCAAAGTTGTCCTTGAAGCACACACCAAGTATTTGGTGGTTTCCTTCTTACTCGCGACGAGGTTTATAGCTTTAGTTGTCCTCTAGGTGGTAGCAAGTGGTCCATTAGCTCGACCCAGGGATTACATGCACTATGGGCTAGTACCCCCTAGTCTAGGACACCCTTAGTAGACTCTGAACTAGTTTCCAATGACGATGACTCGCTCGTGCTTGATGTCTTTGACTTGGCAACCAAGTTCCTCCATAGTTGATTCGCGTCTTAGACCTGAGGTCTTTTTAACCAAGGCATCTTTTTAGGTTCTTCTATTATGGCCGAACTCGCCTACCATATGCTTTAAAGGTCATACATCGACACCCAAAGTCTGGAGACCACTTAGCCTCAAAGGTTGGGCATGGGTGTGAACAAATGGTTTTTTACCTGACAACTTTTATCGAACCGTCACCGTCTATCATGCTAATTGAGAAATTTATTACGAATCGTATCACAACCAAAGGCATCTTTCTCATTGGCACGTCCTATCAATACAGAGATCATGCTCCTTTTGTTAAGGGATATCATCAACGAATTGATTCAACCAATGTGCGCTTAACGACACGAAGGGTTGGAAAGGGGAAATTTGCACGACATAGTAAGGGGACCCTTGGTCTTTTTACAGACTCATAAAAGAAAAGGATGGTTGCTCACTTCCCTTGACGCTTCCATCCCATGTTCCCTTGCTTACTGCTTCCAGAGCTCTAGCACCCCAGATTTGTTCCAAAGTTCCCAAGTTCTCCCTGCGCTCCAATCAAAATGGTCAAGAGTGGGACAAGTGCGCATATCCTTGCCTCACTCAAGAGAATATGAGGGAGTTATCATCACATCCGGACCCTTTTGTGCAAAACACGGAAGGTGCCGACGGAGTTCCTACGACCGAGGTCCAAACCTCGGTCACCAAGGACGAAGGGGAAAAACTTCCCCTGGTCAAAGAAGGAGCATGGCTCGGACACCCTAAGTCCTTGGCCCCACCATCCCAGAGCAGCCTCGACTCCCAGAGACGGCCATCCCTGCCTCGATGGGGGTGAAAGTCGAGGCGACTTCCCATCCCCACATGTTCTAGGACATGCCCACGTGGGGTGGCAAGAGGAGATGGAGGCAGCTATGACAAGCTCCTTCATTATTCCCAAGCATCGTGCCCTAGTGGGCACGGGGTTTCACCACTTCCGGTCCGTGAAGACTGGATTGAAGGAGGCCTTCAATGGCCTTTTAAAGGATTTGAAGTATGGCATATGCAATTTTTTCCACTTTTCTGATTCCAACACTATTAGTGAACACCTGATATAACCAGTAGCCCTTAATGTACCAATATGATAAAAAACATCCGAAGAATTTATTATAAATAGAAAGAAACCTTGCAAATGCATGTTTGGGAGGACAGTTATAGTATCCCCTGAGCCCTAAGTTAGTTTAGCAAACTGACTTGGGGGTCATTGTTTCCAGTTTAATTTGTATACAAGCGAATATGTAGTAGCCTCAGAGACTCTGATCGTCTCGATAAAGGTGATGAGAGGATCGATATTGTCGCCAAAGACTAACGGTTTTATTCTTAGGCCTATGATTTTTGAGTAGTTACTTTTGTTCCCAAGGACATGGGAGAAGTCTTGTTATAAATAATCACGTGAATTTGGTATTCGTTCGATATTTTCATGACATGTATGTTGTTTCTTCTCTTAGTGGTGCCGTGTGAATGTCAACTACACGACACTTCATCACATTATGTGCCTAAGGGAAGGCATATTGGAGTAATAAGTAGATGATGGGTTGCTAGAGTGATACAAGCTTAAACCCTACTTTATGCGTTATTTCATAAGGGGCTTATTTGGATCCACATGTTTCATGCTATGGTTAGATTTATCTTAATTCTTCTTTTGTAGTTGTAGATGCTTGCGAGAAAAAAAATGATAAGTGGGATTCTTGTTCAAGAAGAACATCACCTTAGCACCATTCCAGCCACATATCAAATTATCAAAGTAACAAACGCAAATCAACTCAACATGATGATCGTGACTAGATCAAAATTGCCATGTGTCCTCGGGAGCGCTTTGCTTCATATAAGAGTACTTTCAGGCCTATCGTTTTCTACAAAAAGGATTGGGCTATCTTGTTGCAAACTTGCTACTATTGTTACTTGTCACTTGTTACGAATCATGTTGCTACAAAACTATCTATCACTGTTACTTACAACATTTGCATAGAATACCTTACTGAAAACTGCTTATCATTTCCTTGTGCTCCTTGTTGGGTTTGACACTCTTATTTATGGAGAGGACTATGATTGATCCCCTATACTTGTGTGTCATCATTGGTCACCACACAAATAGCAGCGGCCTTCTCTAACACTGGTCGGCAACCTACATCCGAAGAGTTGGCAATCACCGAGAGTGCTCAGGCAGCGTCCGTTCGTCGGCGGCCTCCCTAGCCAAGATGGAGGCTGTCAATGCCCGGACCGAGGCCACCCACACCTGGCTCATGGCAGCCTTTTCCAGCGAGATGGCGGATGCGGACTGTGAGATGCTTGTGGAGTATGTGGTGATGGATTCCATGGAACCCCTTTGCCCGGAGGTCATCGAGCGCGAGCTGGTCATGGAGGATGCGGCGGAGATCAACAAGTGTCACGCAAAACACTAGTCTTTGTTTAGAGCGTTCGTCTTTTATTAGAGTTATGCTTAGGTCAACCAACTTTATTTAATTGCTCGATTAAGTAAGTGCGGGATTTGGTGTTGGATCTTTTGTGTAGTACCCAAATTAGCATTTGAAGTTAAATTATGAGACTACGTGGATGGCCATTGTAACCAGGGAAAATTGGACCAAATTTTTTCGCCATATCCCAATTCCGTCTTCCAAACGAAAATGACATTCAAGTAGATCACACACAATTTGTTGCCACAAACCGTGTGAAATGTAGTATCCAATCTTATGTTGGAAGTTTGGAGGCAAAAATTTGCATGTTCAAACTCATCACAAACGGGGTAAACTACATGATTCGTTTGTGATGTTTAGATATCGCACACAATTCTGAATAAGGGGCTATGTCCAATGACACTTTCCGCGTTCGTTGAACCGAACAAAAAATTTGGGCTATCGCGGAAATATCTATCTCCCTCACCCATGATACAAAACCAAAAGCCACATTTCCCCTATTTCCTCCTTCCTTTCCTAGTTCAAACCTTCACTACTAGCATGCAACGCTGCATCCTCGCTGATGTCGCTCCTTCCTGCTGCTCGGCCTTGTCCAACTAGTCAGGTAATCCACACCTCCCCCATACCCCTTCCCCATCCCCTCCTCCATCCCACATGCCCCGACCGTCGGCACGATACCTTCCACCCAAATAACCAACCCATCCTCCAAATAATCATCATCGAAAGCCATGGTGCACGTACTATAGCCACGATCTCAAGGAGCATTTGGCAGCCGAGAAGCAAACCGCGGCTGCGCGCGTGGATGAGGCAGCGATGGCTACCATGCGTGCTGACTCCCAAATCTAGGAGGAGCACCTTGCCGTCGAGGCCACCTTCGTTGCCTCACGCCCCGGACGCCGCCACACGGTTGGCTGCTATAAAGGACAACTCGTGGTCTTTTCTTGAGGGCACCACCGGTGCATTCAACAAAGACTATGAGGAGTTTTCTCAGCGTGCCCGTGCTTATCTCAGCTCCAGAGCCGACATGTTTGTGTCTGGGCAGGCTCTGGTCACTCACCACTATGAGGAGGGCACCCATGGTGTGGAGGCCTCGCCCTCTTCCAAGTTGAAGGAGCCCATCGTTATCGATATCTCCGACGATGAGGAATAGCTTGTTTTTTCTTAGCTTTATCACTAAGGACCTATGTTCATCTAGCTACATCGGTTAAGCATGTTTGTTTACCTGTTGCATGTGCTGCTCCTGCCTTTCATTTAGAAATTCTAGTGAAATGTCCTATGTAATGCTACTTGCAATCTGACCTTCTAGTATGTTCTATTGTGCAATGTGGTGCTCAATTAACTGTTTGGTTCATTTGTTGTGGTGATCATTTAACTGTTTGATTCATTTGTTGTGGTGATCATTTAACTATTTAGTTCAATTCTTCAGTGTGATGTTTGTTTGTTGTTAGTATAATTTTGTATTGTTATGCATGTGAGAAATAAATCAAATTTAGTTGTACTAAATACTACATGTGAAACATATACAATTGCTATATTTCCCAGTTCTTAGCATGCTTGGTTTAGATAACTGGCTTTCCCATGTGGCTCACATTAATCTGTTGGATGTACAATGTGTTTATTTTTCATTAGCATATTTCACTCATAGTATGCCAAATATCACTTATAACCTAGTCAATATCTATCTTAAATATGTTGTAGGGGGAAACAATGGGAGACAGTGAAGTTTACTATCGAGGTTTGCACATCCATGGTCCTTTGTTCACTAATTCAATATCTATCTTAAATATATTGTGTGATTGATATGAATAAGAAATATACTGTGTCCTTTGGTCAATAGAATGTCTCTGGTGTAATTGAACTATGAAATCATGGTTGCCATAATATGAATAGGAAATATATTGTGTGCTTGATATGAACTGTTAATTTGATTACTAAATAGAATATAAATAATAGAGCAATTGGGTTCATTATTGGGTTCCTATTGTAGACGCTATCTAAGACAACACCGTGGGCGAACCTCAACAAACCCATACGGTTTCTGCAAAGTTGGCCTGTTGGATTAGTGAACAATCACACACGACTTTCGGCCGACAACTGTGTGCATTAGGCCACCCTATCACAAACATTTTCACCTAACAAGTGTGTGTGATGCATAACCCTATGCCAAACAATTTCTTCTAGGCACCATGAGTGATGTATTGAATAACGCAATCGACATAATTACAACTATGAAGTGTGACAACCATCCCTATCACAGACGATGTTATGCAGAAAATTGTGTGTGATGTACAATACGAATGGAAACGTATCTTTGGGACTCTCCATGTGGAATGCTAAGCACATCTCACACGACTTTTGCAATATGTCTGTTTGTGATGGCCCTCCCAATCACACACACTCTATTTTTGCC
The DNA here is from genome assembly GCA_022496015.1 of Hordeum marinum. Lineage (NCBI taxonomy): Eukaryota > Viridiplantae > Streptophyta > Magnoliopsida > Poales > Poaceae > Hordeum > Hordeum marinum. Next base: position 104,646,786 of record CM039672.1, read on the forward strand.
TGGCGTGTATAACTGGATTGAGGCATCGCCGATGATTTATCTGTGTCGTGTGGGATAGGCCCCCCTATCGCCCACACAAGAAAGGTGACAGTTTAAAACTACGTTGCGGAAAGGGGGTAAAAACCATTTGTATAGGACGCAACTGCACTAGTGATATACAATATAACATAGTAATGATAGTTCATTCTCAAAAGAGTGGACATCAAGCATTGGTATGCCATACATACATTATATTTTTATGGGAAAATGGAAATTCCATTAAACTTCACACACATCAATGTCACTTGCTAATAGTTTTACAATGCAATTGGGGGTAGAGGACTCCTAGAAGGACTCATAAGACACAGAATGAAAGCCCAACTTGACAAGCTCATGGGCTAGACAATTACAAGTGCACCGGCAGAACAAAAAGTAAAGGAATCAAAGTTTAGAATGCATAGTTCTAGCTTCCTTCACCAGCACACCATTAGTTCCATTGTCGTATTTGTCGCTCTTCAAAGCATGAATAAGTATTTAGGAATCAGACTCGAAGATGATTTGATTTGCCCCGATCCTGATCGCCCCATCAATTGGAGCAAGATAGGCCACATATTCAGACTGCAAAGCATTTTTTAGGTTCATCGACTTGCCCACACCAGCAGTGATAAATTCGCCATTATGATCACGGACCACATGGCCCCAATCACCTACACCTGTATTTTCATCAAAGGCTCCATCAAAGTTAACCTTCACATGATGCATTGGAGGTTTGCTCCATATTTGAATGTCCGGTGTCTTAGGTGGCTTGTTCTGATTTCGTAGGCCTAGGGACTCAAGTAGCAACTCCTCCACACGGTGACAAATGACTTCAGGTTTTGGATCCGCCTCACCAGCATTGGCTTTGTTGTGGACATTCCACCACTCCCACATAAAGATCACGACCTTCAGTTGTGTATGTTCATCACATGTCCACAATTCATGAAGCATGGAGTGGGCAGAGTTGCAGAGATGAGATTTTCTTGGGATTCACCCGGAGCCAAAATATTCCAACATTATTTGGCTTTCTTGCAATTCAGGAAGGTGTGGCCTCCATTGATACTTGTGATCATCATTAGATTTTCCGCGAAGTGGAGCGGGTGATGCATCAAGAATAGATAAGCATTTCCCTTAGTAGAGAACCAAGGTTTATCGAACCAATGGGAGTAGCACGCAACCCCCGTCTTCAACGACTGCACACAAAGAAGCAAACACTTGCACCCAATGCAGGCAAGAGGGTTGTCCATCCCCTTGGACTCGTTACTTGCAAGCTAATAACTAGTGTGGATCATAATAGGTAATTATAAATTGCAAAAGAAAATAGAAAGTAAATAATAACAGAAAGGTAAACGATATTTTTTAAATGTATATTTGGATAGACGCAGGGGCCATAGTTTTCCCTAGTGACATCTCTCATGAAGTAGGCATACGGTGGGTAAACAAATTATTGTTCGACAATTGATAGAAAATCGCATAGTTATGCAATATTTATTCATGACAATGATCATGTGTATATAGGCATCACGTCCATAAGCAAATATGCCGACTCCTGCCTGCACCTACTACTATTACTCCATGTTGAGAGCGCTTCTATGCTTGCCTCTCTAAGTATTAACTTCATGACAAACACAATAATGCTTCAAGAACGATGAAATGATGTAGACAAAGAAAACTAAAGAAATATGATTTAACCCCATTGTTTTATTCTTAGTGGCAATAATACAAAGACGTGTCTTGTCCCTTTCTGTCACTGGGATATAGAGCACCGCCAGATTGAACCCACTACAAGGCACACTTCCCATCAAAGAAATATCAATCTAGTTGGCCAAACTATTTCAATAGATCAAAGAGATTTACGAAGCTAAAATAATCATGCAAATAAGAATCATAATAGATTTCATAGAAGGCTCAAATCTTTTATCATGAATAATCTAACATAAACCCACAATTCATTGGATCCCAACAAACGCATCGAACAAAAGAATTACATCAGATAGATCAAAGCAAAGATGCGATGATTATTGTATTGAATATCAAGACAGAGGGAGAGATATAGCCATCTAGGTACTAACTACGGACCCGTAGGTCTATGGTAGACTACTCACACATCACCATGGGAGCAACCAGGTTGATGTAGAGGCCCTCTGTAACATCCCAAAATTTCATTTTGGAATGTTATGAAATATAGCTATGCATCATCATCATCATTGCTTGAATGTATGTAATAGTTGAAATGCTTCTTCTGACTTTCTGAAAGTCCTTTTCTATTTTTAATATGTTGCTTTCACCTATTTGAAAACCTTGGAAAAAGTTCAAAATAAGAGGGGAGTAACATGACACTCCACACCAGGGTCATCTTGGTGATATATTTGAACAAAAAGAACCAGGGGGTCTTTTGAAAAATATTTGCAAAAGGTTTTAAAAACAAATATGCAATTTCTGAAAATAATTATTTTTTCAAAGTATTCAAATGACAGAGGAAAAATGTTCATTGAATAGCATTAATTCTCCTGATCATTTTGATATATATGTTGCCTATGTTTGGAAATGTTTTGAATGCTTTTAAAGAGGTTTTACTGCCCTGGATTTAAGAAAAGGAAAAAGATTTATATTTAAACGGGCCGGCCCACGGGCATTTACTCGCGAAGTTATTACGAGCCGGCCGACCGACGCGTCCGGATTTCTCTCCCTCTCTCTGACAGCGGGCCTCACCCCGACCGACCGCTGGATCAGCGCGGTCATCGTCTCCCTCGCACGCGCGCCGCCATCGCCGGAAACCTCTCCACCGGATCTCCCTCCTCCTTCCTTCTCTCGCTCTGCCTCGCCCCTATATAAGAGAGGCCACCTCCGCACTCCATTTCCCCCCCGAAATCCTCTCTCCCCCTAGCCAGAGCGCTGCATCGAGCTTGCCGGAGTTCCTGTCCCGACCGAAACCTCCCCAAGCACCTGGCCGTCGACTCCCTCGCCCTCAGCTCCGTTCGTCACCACCAATCGACTCCGGACGAACACCACTGTCGCATGGACCTCCCCGATGACCTCCTCGACCACCGCAGTGCCACCCCGACGACCTCACCACTTCGGACTTGCCGGAGAACCTCCTCGCCGGCAACCTCTTCCTTCACTGTGAGCCCCCCCGTTCTTATCTGTTCGATCAAAGATCGACGATCCAGATTAGAACCTTTATAAGTGCAAATCGTTTTCCCTTATGGATCAGTCGACCGCCCGCTTTTTCCCCGCGTTCATGCTAGCAGCCAATAGGGAGTTGCCACGTAGCCTCGACCGTCCGTTAGTTTATTTTTCTATTTTCTGTTTTGTTTTTAGTTAACAGAAGGTTTTCTGATTTTGTTTTGCTTATAACTTTTAAACTATTTAGTATTTTGAATTTATATTTTTTGCATTAGCTCACATATTTCATGTAGTTTCACCCTGTAGTCTTAGATTTTAAATTTGAACTCTAAAATTTGAATTGAATCAAATTTGCTCAAATCACTTAAATCTGAATAACTAGAGTTTAAAAATAGATTTTGATATGAATCTTTTTTCTACTGCTTGGTATTAGTTAGGACTATCATCCTGCTTAGTTTGAGGATTTTTAGGATGTATTTGTTTAGTGGTTTAGCTATAAACAGAATCTGCCTAGTGTTTGGTATAGTTTAGCTAATTTAGTTTTTAGTTAGTTTAAATCAGATTTAGTTATAATTGTTTTAGTAGGTTCTGTTGCTTAAACATTAGGTGTTTTACTTTCTGTTAATAAAAATATTTATTTGCTTAGTTTTATACTTAATATCATAGGAATCTCAATTCATTTTCAACTAGGTATAATTTGTTATAAAACAAACTAGTTAGTAATAGTTTTCTTCTAACAAAGTTTTATATAATTAAATTCTGTTTTCTCAGAAGAGTTTTTAGTAAATTCTTTTTCTGTTAATATAATGTTTATTAATTAATAATAAGTTTTGTTTTACTCTTTGTTAGTAAAACTTTAGTTACCTCATATAGTAGTGTTTATCAAAACTTTCAAAACCATACTAAGATTTGTCTTAACAAAACTTCAAATGGATTTTATTATGTTTATTAATAAAATATTTGATTGTTTCCTTGCTTTCAACTATTGTTTTGTTCATACAAGTAGTTTTATTATGTTAGTAGTGGTTTACCCATCACCTTTTTGAAAACAAAACTGTGTGTGTTTTCTTGCTTGTGATTTGTGCATTGTTTTGTCTTGATTGTTTACTAGTTCATTTCTGATTTTGTGAGTTACAAATAATTTTGTTGTATGCTTATTGAGTGCTCTTGTTTGCTTCGTTAGATTATCTGGAGTGCGAGGCTTGTTACCTAGAGTCACTCACGTACGAAGATCATCACTCAGGCAAGTCACTTGGATCATCTTTACCCATGTTTTTATTGCATTAGTTCTACCATCCCCCCAATTGCATGCAAAGTAGGTAATTGAAAACTTGGTTACTTGTTGTAGTATCATGTGGTAGGTACCCCCCCTCAACCCTTGACACATTTGGCCTCGGGAAACGTTGTTTTACATTTTGCAATGCTATTAGTAGACGGGGTTGGTTGTGTGATTCATGAGAGTTGAGAGAGTTAATAATTTCGAGACCTACATGATGATCAAGTCTTCAAGACTTCAAGTTTTCAACTTACCTTTGGGTGGATGATGGTTGAACGGCACCCTGGAGAAACCAGTGGTTAGCCTAGATGATGCTGGAGATGTGCCAGTATTCATGCGGAAAGGTCCACCCAGGCACAAAGAGATGGATGGATGCTTCAAGACCCAAGGCTTACCTGCACAGCCACAAGTCATTATGGGCTCTGGCTTGGTTGGATATCGTGGTGACCCTGGACAGGCGGTGCTACAAGATGTAGAAGAACGGTAGGAAAGGATGGGCACCGACAGAGTCGCAGGGAAACCCTTTGGAAGACCATGTTTTGGTCATCCATTTCTCAAACACCCTGAAGTGCGAGAAATCAAATGGAGGCGACCAAATCTTGTGGGGAACGTGTGCAAAACTCTGCAGAGTACTCAAACCTAATCGATTAGCCGTGTCCACGGTCATGGACAGTTTGAGCCAAAGGAACTGAAACTTCCGGAATTCTCAACACAATTAATACGATGATGTGGGTATTAATAACTTGGGTATGAGAATTTGGTTGGTGGAACCATCTCATTAATCAACCAACTTAGTAATAATTTTTGCTTACCCCTCTCTTGATGTAGGAAAAAAATTGGCTTTACGCAAAAACTTACTACCCCACCTGCCATATATGCATGTAGATTAGATGATTATCTTTTCACCCCTCTCTTGTGACTTTGCCGGCATATTCCATATGCTGACCTACACGGCTACAACGTATCATGTTGCAGAGTACTTTTCCGACCAGGAGAGAGGATACGCTCTACGCTCGGTGAGATGCCCTTGGAGTCAGATGGACTCACCTACCTTTGATGCTTCCGCAAGATTTAGATATTCTCATGAGTTGGCCTTCAGCCACTTTATTGTAATCCTTATTGTAATAAAGGACTTGATGTGAGATTTATGATTAATAAATGCTGTGTGATTTCCCTTTGATATATACATTGATATACCGTGTGTGTACCAGCATGATGTTGGGATGGTACAGAAACACCGGAGATTCGACCTTTCAGGTCGGGTCACTACACCCTCCATGATCGACACCCTCCTCCGGGAGGTCACCAGAACAGGGCTCTAGGTGGGCACACGGCAGAATAGAGACTTGCGGTGGCGTAAAAATGTTTTAGGAGGCTCTATAGGGTTTTGGGGATCTATTAGAATGTATAGGCCAAAGAGGGGCGTCAGGAGGCACCCGAGGGGCCACCACACATCAGGGCGTGACCACCCCTTTGGGCATGCCCTGTTCTGTGCTCTCTCTCTCGTGCGACCTCCGGTCTTCTCCCGAAGCTTCCAGGTCTTCTTTTGGTCCAAAAAAAACTATAAAAAAGTTTTGTGGCAATTGGACTTTATTTGGTATTGTAAACTTGAAAATCTAAAAACACGCAGAAAACAACAACCGACACTTGGCACTGGGTTAATAGGTTAGTGCTTAAAAATAATATTAATTGACACATAATTTCCCCAAAAGCATACTAGAATAATAATATTATAACATGGATCAATCAAAAATTATAGATACGTTGGAGTTGTATCAGCATCCCCAAGCTTAATTCCTTGTCGTCTGATATGTCTCCAATGTATTTATAATTTTTTATTGTTCCATGCTATTATATTATCTGTTTTGGATGTTTTATATGCATTAATATGCTATTTTATACTATTTTTTGGGACACCTATTAACCTAGAGCCCAGTGCCAGTTTCTATTTTCCTTGTTTTTGAGTTTTACAGAAAAGGAATATCAAGCGGAGTCCAAATGTAATAAAAATTTACGATGATTATTTTGGAACAGAAGAGACCCACGGGGCATCAGAGTTGGGCCAGAAGAGCCACGAGGCAGCCACAAGCCTAGAGGGAGCCCCCTAGGGCGTGCCCCCTGGCTTGTCGTCACCTCGTGGCCCCCCTTGACTTCTCCCGATGCGCAAATTTCTTATAAATACATAAACCTCTAGAAAGAAACCTAGATCGTGAGTTCTGCCACCGCAAGCCTCTGTATCCACGAAAAATCAATCTAGGCCCTCTCTGGCACCCTGCCGGAGGGGCCCATCATCACCGGAGGCCATCTTCATCATCCCGGCGGTCTCCATGACAAGGAGGGAGTAGTTCACCCTCGGGGCTGAGGTATGTACCAGTAGCTATGTGTTTGATCTCTCTCTCTCTCTTGTGTTCTTGAGATGACACGATCTTGATGTACCATGAGCTTTATTAATATAGATGAATCATATGGAGTTTTCCCCTCTATCTTCTTGTGATGAATTGGGTTTTCCCTTTGAAGTTTTCTTATCGGATTGAGTCTTTTAAGGATTTGAGAACACATGATGTACAACTTGCGATGGGATATCCATGGTGACAACGAGATGTTCTATTGATCCACTTGATGTATGTTTTGGTAATCAACTTGCGGGTTCCGTGACCTTGGTAATCTATGCATAGGGGATGGCACACATTTTCGTCTTGACTCTCTAGTAGAAACTTTGGGGCACTCTTTGAAGTTCATTGTGTTCGATTGAACATGATGAATCTGAAATTGTGTGATGCATATCGTATAATCAAGCCCATGGGTACTAGTGGTGACATTGGAGTATCTAGGTGACATTAGGGTTTTGGTTGATGTGTATCTTAAGGTGTTATTTTAGCTCGAACTCCAGGGCTGTTCGTGACACTTATAGGGATAACTCATAAGATTGATCGGAAAAGATAACTTTGAGGTGGTTTTTTACCCTACAATAATTTCTTCGTTTGTTCTTTGCTATTTGTGACTTTGGAGTGAACTCTTTGTCGCACATGAGGGATTTACATATGATTCAACTATGTTAGTATTGTTGAGAGAACTTGCACTAGCAAAAGTATGAACCCTAGGCCTTGTTTCTAAGCATTGCAATACCATTTGTGCTCCCTTTTATCATTAGTTACCTTGCTGTTTTTATATTTTCAGATTACAAAAACCTATATCTACCATCCATATTACACTTGTATCACCATCTCTTCGCCGAACTAGTGCACCTATACAATTTACCATTGTATTGGGCGTGTTGGGGACACAAGAGACTCATTGTTATTTGCTTGCAGGTTTGTTTGAGAGAGAGCATCTTTATCCTATGGATCCCATGGTTGATAAAGCTTAGCTCATCCACTTGAGGGAAATTTGCTACTGTCCTACAAAACTCTGCACTTGGAGGCCCAACACGAGTCTACAAGAAGAAGGTTGCATAGTAGACATCAAGCTCCTTTCTGGCGCCGTTGCCAGGGAGGTGAGTGCTTGAAGGTATATCTTTAGATATTGCAATTAAATATTTTAGTTTATTGTTTTTAACTAGTTTGGTTTTATAAAATAAAACTAAAAAAATGGAGTTTAGGTTGCATCATTTGTATCGTCTTTATAATGTCTTTCGTGAAAATAAGGATTTGGAAAATTATGCTCAATTGGTAGAGGAAGAAATTATGATAATACTTAATGAGAATTCCTTGAACGATGAGAATGATTGAAAATTGCTAGTATGAATTCTCTGAATATCCATGATGCTAATGATATGCAAAGCCACAAGCTTGGAGATGCTATGTTTGATGAAGATGATATTTTTAGTCCCCCAAGTTTTGATGAGCAAATTTGTTATGATAATGACATGCCTACTATCTATGATGATTATGATGATGACATGTATGCTATAAAGAGTTATAGTAACCATGAAAATTGTCATCATGATTTTAATATTCAAAGTGGTTATGTCAGTCAAGTATCTCATGATAGTTATTTTGTTGAGTTTGCTCCCACTATTATGAATGAGAATAAATATGCTTATGTGGAGAGTAATAAATTTTCTATGCTTGATCATTAAAAGAATGCTTTATGTGATTTTTATATTGTTGAATTCCTTCATGATTCTACTAAAAGATATTATGAGGGAGGAACATATGCTTGTAGGATTTGCAATAATATCAAGTTTCCTCCCTATTTGTTCAAAGTTTCGAAGTTGCACCTGTTTTGCCTTCCTATGCTACATGATTATTGCTCCCATAAATTGTTTGCTCAGAAAATCCCTATGTATAGGAATTGGGTTAGACTTAAATGTGCTTTTCATGTGTTTCATTATGCTCCCTTGCATGCTTCAAATACTATTCCTATGTAAGCATCATTGAAATCATCATGCCTAGCTAAAAGACATTAAAGAAAAACGCTTGTTGGGAGACAATCCAACACTTTTACTTTATGTTTTTGTGTGCTCACATGATTATTATACTGTATTAATCATGTTTTGTGTATTTTATTTCAATAAAGTGCCAATTAAAGCCTTTGGGACAACTCACAAGATGAGTAGAATTGATGCTGAACCAAAACAGAAACTTTTGACGCCAGTACATGATTTTTTATTTTTTTTACTGGAGCATCATAATTATCTGAAATTTTTAAAAAGTCTTAATATAAAAATTATTCAGGTTGTCCTAATTTTTCAGAATGTTTAGAGATAGGGAAGTATGGTTACACTATAGATCTTCACAGACTGTTCTGTTTTTGATAGATTCTGTTTTGCATGCATAGTTTGCTTGTTTTAGTGTTTCCATAGATTATATTTAGCGGTATAAATTACGGGAATGATAGAATACAGTATGTATCATGTGATAACAATTATGAATATTGTCTTGACAGTACCTAAGTGAATTATTTATCTTTATTACACTAACCCTAATATTTGTGTGATTGAAGTTCCGTTAAGTTTTGTGTGATTGAAGTTTCCAAGTTTTGGGTGAGACACCGATAGGAGGAGAACAAGGAGTGAAAAGAACCTAATATTTGTGAATCCCAAGGAACCCCTAAGGTAATATCCATGGAAGACTCAAGTGCAAAATCTTGGGGATGCTCCGGAAGCATCCCCTCTTTCATCTTCAACATTATCGGTATATCTTACTTAGAGCTATATTTTTATTCGTCACATAATATGTGCTTTGCTTGGATAGTCATTTTATTTTTTTATTTTATGTTAGGTGTTATTAATAATCTAGTTTTTCAATAAAAATTTCCAAGAATTGTCTTAGGATGCTTGCATTGCATGTTTTGATGTGTGCTGTGTAGAAACAGAAAACTTTTGCTGTAGTGTTTGAATTTTCATATTTTACTGGAACGTGAAAAGTTTCTGAAATTTTTACACAGTATTTTCATATAAAGTTTTTAGCATGTACTAAATTTTCATAATTTTTAAGTTATAGAAGTACAATGTTTTCACAAATTGCTACAAACTGTTCTGTTTGGACAGATTGTTGTCATAGTTTTGTTATCTAGTTATCCTATAGTTACCATAGCCTATATTGGTAGATTTAAATTGTGGAAACGATAGTAAACAATATATGATGTTTAGAAATTATTGTGCGACATGTCTTGGCAGTACATGAAGTGTTGATTTGTTCTTATGTGTACTAACATATCTCACGAGTTCTTTTTGAGTTTTTCGTGGATGAATTTTTTGAGACTTGGGTGATACCGAGATATGAGAGGATTGAACGAGATTCAAAAGTTAAATCTTGGTGATTCCCAAGGCACCCCAAGTAAATATTTCAAGAAGTCTCAAGAATCTACTCTTGGGTATCCTACGCATCCCACCTCTCTTCATCAACAATTATCGGTTGCCTATGTTGAGCCTAAATTTTTATTCGTTCACATGATGCGTGCTATTCTAGAACTGATATTTTTAGTTTTCTTGATGTTTAATAAAATACTTAAGATCTGAAATTCTTAGATGAGAGAGTCTTCACATAGTTATAATTGTTGGCTACTCATTTATCTTCACTTATATAAGTTTTGGAGTAGTTTGTCAATTTGCTCTAGTACTTCACTTATATATTTCTAGAGCACGGCGGTGGTTTTATTTTATAGAAATTGTTGAACTCTCATGCTTCACTTATATTATTTTTAGAGTCTCTAAACAGCATGGTAATTTTCTTAGGTTATGAATTTAATCCTAATATGATGGTCATCCAAGAGAGATATAATAAAAACTTTCATATAAAGTGCATTGAATACTATGAGAAGTTTGATTCCTTATGATTGTTTTGAGATATAAAGATGGTGATATTAGAGACATGCTAGTGAGTAATTGTGTATTGGTAGAAATACTTGTGTTAAAATTTGTGATTCCCGTAGCATGCACGTATGGTGAACCGTTATGTGACGAAGACAGAGCATGATTTATTTATTGATTGCCTTCCTTTGTGTGGAGATCGGGATCGTGCGATGGTTAACTCCTACCAACCCTTCCCCTAGGAGAATGCGTCTAGTACAATGTTTCGATGACTAATAGACTTTTGCAATAAGTATGTGAGTTCTTTATGACTAATGTTGAGTCCATGGATTATATGCACTCTCACCCTTCCACCTTTGCTAGCCTCTCTAGTATCGTGCAACTTTCGCCGGTACATTAAACCCACCTTCCTCAAAGCAGCCACCATACCTACCTATTATGGCATTTCCATAGCCATTCCAAGATATGTTGCTATGCAACTTCCAACTTGCTTGATCAAAAAGGCCTCGGGAATTTGAGGAAGCCCATCATCGGAATATACAAGCCAAGTTCTATAATGAAAAATCCCCACTATCATATGAAAGTGACAAAATAAGAGACTCTCTATATGAAGGACATGGTGCCACTTTGCAAAACAAGTGTGGAAAAGGAGGTAGTAGTACTGTCTCTTCTCTCTTCTCTCTCATTTTTTATTTCTCTCTCTCTTTTTTGTGTCCGGAGTCTCATCCCGACTTGTGGGGGAGTCATTGTCTCCATCATCCTTTCCTCACCGAGACAGTGCCTTAATAATAATGATAATCACACTTCTATTTACTTAAAACTCAATATGAAAAATGGATAAAGTAACATGACTCTATATGAATGCCTCTGGCAGTGTACTAGGATGTACAATGATCAAGCGTAACATGTATCAAAGATGATGAATGGTGGCTTTGCCACAAATACTATGTCATCTTATATGATCATCCAAAGCAATATGAGAATGGAAATATAATTCATATGATGTAACGGTGGAAGTTGCATGGCAATATATATCGGAGTGGCTATGGAAATGCCATAATAGGTAGGTATGGTGGCTGTTTTGAGTAAGATATAAGGTGGCTTATGTGCAACAGAGCATATCACGTCACGGGGTTTGGATGCACCTAAAAAGTTTGCACCAATCCTCGAGGTGAGAATGGGCAATGCACGACACCGAAGAGGCTAGCAAATATGAGGTGGTGAGAGTGCGTATATCCATGGATTCACATTAGTCATAAATAACTCACATACTTATTGCAGATTTTATTAGCTCCCTCGAACCAAAGTACTACTCGCATGCCCCTAGGGAGGAGGTTGGGAGGAGTTAACCATCGCACGCCTTCGACTTAAACAACACTAGGGTTTCAACGAGGAATAAGAATGCTCACACATCATCACCATGCTACACTGGTGCAACGACGTGCTATACAAACAGGTTTATAACCCCTTTCCACGGCATACTTTGAAACTGTCGCCTTGCATGTGTGGGCAATAGGGAGGTCCATCCCACACGACATTGAATAATCATTGGCGATGGTGTCCAACGAACGCAAATGTTTGGCAAAACTAAGCGTATGGGATGTCCGTATCTATCACAAATGAGAGTCACCAGTCAACCGTTTGAGATATGGTGGACTTCCCATACGACCCATCCTTGCAACTCGTGTGAGATCACACTAATATCGCACACGTTATTCTGTGGCTCACCGTTTACGATGTGCACCAAATCACAAACAGTTCACGATTATGAAATGTGTATGATAAGTGGTATATCACAAACACTTATATTGGACGAACTGTTGGCAATATTTAACTAAGACTATAATTTAACCATCGTACAAGTATCAAATAGTTTTAAGAAACGTCGTACTCACGTCCATCAGGATAAGTATTGCACGTGCTATTCTGTGGTCCAACGCGTGCGATGCATACTACATCACAAATAGTTCATCATTTTAAACTGTGTGTGACAAAGATTGTATCACCAACATTGCATTAAGTTGCACCATTTTTTATATTATCTAAAATCACACACGGTTCGCAAACAACAACTGTGTGCATGGTCGCACACGTTTTCTATCTATGAAACATGTCAGATCTTGTGGTATATCACAAACGTCGAGACTTACAAACCGTGTGCGGCGTAATGACCCGCAGATCATTTTTTTTATTTTAATCGCTACAATTTAAAATTGTAGAGAATTTGAATTTGAAAGTAGGGAATAGATTTTTACATATACATAGATAGGTTCATCAACCAATGCATTATTTCATTCACAGGTACATACGCTCAAGAATTACGTCAACGAAAGAATTACATAAGCACCAAATAAAGAATGATGAACGATGGTTGAATAATTGTATTAAATACGACAAATAAAGAGGCAAAATATATTCTGATTGCTGTAAAAGGTGAAGTGGAATGCCCGTAGTGTGCCCTTCTCCATGTCGTCTACAGACACGACTATAGCCCAATCCCTTGTGATGGTCGACTGCCCACCCTTCAATATCTTCATGACTTCTAGATAGTCATTCTAGTCTGGTAGAAATGCATGTACATTTGCATGTCCAACAATCATGTAGTTTGAAAGGTGGTCTTGGGTAGACTGCGTTGGGAACCAGTGCAAAGAAAAAAGATATAGAGATTGTCATCTAACAACTCATTATGTGCAGTAAAAGGGTACATAGTTCTGAGTTAATATACTTCATATCACCGTTGTCTTGGACAAACTGTAAATAATATGTTTAATTGCCACATTTTGACCCATTGTACTAGAAACCTTTATTAGTTACCTCACATGATGCTCTCTCCATCCCACTATATAAGATCTAGTTACATCCAATGCACAAACATATTTGATGTATTAGTGTCTTTTATTATGGGGTGGAGGGAGTATAACATGGGAAACAAATATAGCATATGAACCAAAAACCATTAAAATAGGCATATGCTCACTACATCAGGCTTAACAACAACCAAATAAAGTCATTCCTAATGGTATTGTTGGATTTGCATAGAACAAAGCTTGTACTTAAACATCAAATTGTATAATTGAACATCACAGAGTGAAAAAAATTGGTGGTGTAAACTAAATAAACAAGGCATACTACAACAACCAAATAGTCATTCATATCGGTATTGCTGAAATTGCATAGAACATAACATGTGCTTAAACATAAAATTCTATGATTGAACATCACATTGTTAGAAAACCAAAATAAACAGGGGCATGTTAACTACACCAAGTTTAACAGGAACCAATTGTATGATTGAATAACCAAATCTAGCAATTGAAGTTGGACATATGTTCACTACAAATAACCGAAAACAACTAAACAAGGTATATTCTCACTACAGACAACCAAACATAGGCGTTCGTGAAATTGAACTGAAAAATTCATACTCGAGCGTAGGGCGCACTTGTCAATGACAAGTTGTTGTCGTCAATGAGACCCGACTTGGTAGCCGACGATGCCAAAGCATCGCCATAGAACGGGACTTCCATAAATGACAAAAGGGTCCCATTGGTGATGAAGGAAAATTCCCAACAGCAACACAGAGTAGATCAGATGCATACTACAAACAACCAAATATAGGTACATGCTAACTACAGACAACCAAACATAGGCAATGAAATTGAACTGAACAATTCATACTCCAGCATATCAAATTGCACTTTTGAACATTACAATTCATACTCCAGCATAGCACATTCCTGACAGCAATCAGAGTAGATCAGAGGCATACTACAAACAACCAAATATAGCAATTGAAACCGGACAAATCATCACCACAAACCACCAGAAAACATTTAAATGAGGCATATGCTCACTACAACAGACTTAACAACAACCAAACAACCATTCATATCTATATTTTTGAAATTTCATAGAAGATAGAATGCACCATGTTCTTAAACATCAAATTCTATGATTCAACATCACATTGTGAGAAAACTGAAATAAACAGGGGTGTGTTAAATACACCAGCTTTAACGGGAACCAATTGTATGATTGAACAACCAAATCTAGCAATGAAACTAGACATATGTTTACTACAAACAAACACATATCACACTAAACAAGGTATATGCCCACTATAGACAACCAAACACATCAGCACTGAAATTGAACTGAACAATTCATACTCCAGCATATCAAATTGCACTTCTGAACAATTCGTACCCCTTGGAAGAGCCTGGAGTGGGGGTCACGTCCCTGATGTCGTGGATGGTCTATTTCCCCTTGCTAGAGATGGATAGGGCGCCTTGTCATCGCCGTCGTCAATGAGGTCTGACTTGACAGCTGACAATGTCGAGCCACCGCCATATATATAGAACGCGACCTTCAGTAATGACAAAAGGGTCTTAATGGCGATGAAGGCAAAATCCTAACATCGAAGCAGAGTAGATCAACACGGAGGCAGGGCCATGGAGGAGATCCAAGGAGGTTGAATCCGAAGGGGCGGGGGTTATACTTAACATGTGTCATAGCCCGCATCTCGGGGCCTCGATGGCCACCTCACCGTCGTCCAGCAGACATGCCTCGATATACCTCTTTTTGGCCATTCGCTCCTCCAGCTCCCCGGGAAGCATATCCATGATGAGGCAGCAACACTCTAGAGTGTGGGTGAGCATGGTGATGGGGATCTGCAGGGAAGCTGGTGCTTCGCAAGCCGACACTACAGGGTGGACCAGAGTTGTGTGTGCATTATTCGACATGGAGGAGCACTACTGTCGATTGCATGGACGATTCTAGTACAACCCCCTTGTGATGGATCTTCATGAGGACTTCGAGATAGTCACAGGAAGGCCTGCAGAGGATGACGGTGGAGTCAGGGGTGGCAGCGGCGGATATCTATGGTTTGAGCGAGCGAGAGGAGTGGTCCAAGCGGGAGGAGATGTTTTCCTTTTTTACGTTATCTGAGCAGAGGTTTTGTGGTGGGGATGGGGTAGGTGGTGTTTGAGGAAATGCCGCGCGGCTACTGAAAATTTTACTAGCCGGGAATGCCGGGGCTACTGAAAATTTTAGATTACGACATTGAAGCGGCGCAGTCAGAGCGGAAGCAACAAACATCGCACACAGCCGGAATATAATAAGTGTGTGCTATAAAATAGTAAAAAACCGCGAAACTGCCCTTTTTCAAATGGCTCAAGGTGGTAGATATTTTTAGGAGGGAAGTCTTGCGGAATCCAATCATGTCCGGCGCCCACCAATGGACCATGTTGTTGTGCCAGCGGCGGATATAATAGTTTTTGTTGAGTGTACAATGGCAAATGGTTGTTAGATTCGAATCATTTGCTATTTACTTCTAGAATAATAATATAAAGGAGAATTTTTTCAAAAAATGCAGGAAAGGGGTCAGAACACATACACACCCCTACGTTGTCTAAAAACATACACACCTGCATATGGAACAAAAATATGTATGCACAAGGTGGTTTGATCATTCAAAATACCCAATGCGCAACTTTTATGTGACACATGTCTACTCCTTCGCCACTTCGTGTTGGTGGAGGGGGAATCCTAGCCACGAATACATGCCCCCAAATAGCTCTTGCATAGAACTCATGTCGTAACACGAAAATGAATCATATACATGAATCCAACATGGTGGAACCTCCCCATCTCTTTTCCGGTCAAAGGTGGACTATGGCCCATACGCCTTGAAACACTGACATCCCGACCAAAGAATCAACACTTTTGGTCAAACCTCTCCAATTGTTGGTCAAAAGGATGGACGTCCACCGAGGCCCATGAATGGGTGTGGCACCGATAATTAACCACGTGATGGAGTGTCGAAGACAGCCATCACTTGTTGGTGATGCAAACATGTGTATGGAAATGTTGTGTTGCGTTTGAATTCATTAATATATACCTCATGTGCAACTTTGATGGGTCAATTCTTTGGAACGAGAAAGCCCCCCCCCCCGAGTGAGTATTCATGACGCGTACAACTAGTATGCCGAGCGTCCGTCGTAACGATTCACGCATTCGTAGGCATGTGATTAGACTTGGCTAAGGAAACTCAAATGACCTATATAATGTATACCAAAACACAAAACAATTGAAAATTGCACCATGGTAACCTCTCTCTCGTTGTTAGTCAATGTGATGGACATCCACACGGGCCCTGGAATGGACTTTACAACGACAACCACGCGAAGGAGTATCCAAAGACAATCACCATCTAAGCGTGTATCAAACATATGCATGGAAGTGTTGTGTGATGTTTACATACCCAACATACAAACTTTAGCATGGCACACCTTCCTCTGGAATATTAAAGTCCGCATAGAAAGCGAGGTTCACGATGCGTGCTATATCTATACCCCTCATTCGAGCCGATGGGAGAGACATTCATGCGTACACTACACACACTCAAATTATACCATGTAATCTCACACCCATGGCCTACTGCAAACATCGACCAAAAAAGAATCCACGATAATTAACCTCTATCGTTGCGGTACAAAAGTATGCGAGGCCACAGATGGGAGTGACGCTAATAATTGTGTGAGGGGGCGGTGTTCGAGGACAGCCACCGCCTCCATGTTGCCCTAACATATGTACGAAGGTGTTGTGTGATTTTTTGAATACCCAATGCACACCTTTCAGGTGGCACCTTTGCAAATCGGAAAAAACAGAGGTTCACAACTTATACAATGAGCATGCGCATGCACACATGCACCCAAACTTTCGTCCGTAATCTCACCATGATATTCGCCGAAACATGGACTAAGACGAATCCACCTTTGATCAAACCCCTCTCGCGCGCGCCATCCAAGGTGATAGACCACGTGGGGGCAACAAATGGGTGTGTCGGTTGTAACCGCATGAGTGAGTTTACAAGGACAACCTCCGCATGCATGAGACACAAACATATACATGAAAAAGTAATGATCGAGATGCTTTAAATATATACCCACTGCACGACTTTTGATGTGGCACGTTTGCCTCACCTAAAGTTGTCATTGGTTAAAACCGTTACCCACATCCCCATGGGTGTTTACTATATTAGGGCACGGAGAAGTGCTAGCTTGAATTCCCATGGGGAAGATGGTGGGTCAAATACCTTATCCAACGTGCAGGATGGGGATGGGGATGGGATATACATAGCATTACCCGCCTTAAAAATGAAGTACTTACATGTGGGATCTGAAATTTGTAGACCCCACATAATTTGTGACCTCAGTCACCCAAATTTCCACAGATCCCACCCATCTGGCCTAAATATCCCTAAGAATTCCCAAACTTAGCCACAACATATTGTTTATTTGCATTGGAGTATTGTTTTTTTACTGAAATACTACCGGATGTTATTCTTAAATGCATGTTGGGTTTCCCCATGGGGATAAAGAAGTGGCAAAGGGGATGGGAAACATTGTATCCCCATGCATGGGTACGGAGACAATGACGGGAATGGGAGGGCGGTGGTAGGGACGGGTATGGGAAACATTTTATCCCCACGAACGGGTACGAAGACGGTGACGGGAATGGGAGGGCGGTGATGGGGACGTGGATGGGACTCCTATATACCTTCCTGAGTAATCCTCGTTGTCAGCTTGATGCCTAACTAACCGGACAACCCCACATGATGGTGAACATACAACACATATTGTGTGCCGGACCCCACACCCCACTCGTCCCACCACACCACAGTCACTTCGAGGCATGCATGTCAAACTTTTTTATGTAGTGCACATGTGAAAACATGAGTGTAATGTTAAAATTCGATTTGTAAAGAACATTAGGACATTATATACATCAAATTGATTCCTTCGGTATTTAATTTGTAAAATTCAAATTTGAACAATATGCACACTAGGTTGTGCGCCCGAATGGATTAGAAATTCAATTTTTTTGTTGGGTGCATGTTTAGTCAACATGGAAGAAAGAACAATGAATTTTGAACATCTCGGGACCGCAAACATTGACTCTTGGCTATCAATTTGCAGCAAACGCCCAACTAAGCTAGAATTCATGAAACATTGACATGATTTCATGATATGAAACTTATAGGTCATGGTAAATAAATCGTCCAATTTGAGAGAAGTTTTCATCTAAGCTTCATGCAAACAGGGGCTTATTAATAAATGCAACACAGAATTGTCACATTTACATCACAAATGGTTTGTTAATCCAATTTTTTATTTACTCCACGTATTAGCGTTAGATAAAGTCAAGCTTTGTAAACTTTGAACAAATTTAGGAAAAATGTTAATGTTTACAATAAAAAATTGTTACCATTGGATTCTTTATTGAAAGTACTTTCACATCATGTATATTTGTCACGGTAATTATTTATAGTTCTTTCAAGTTGGTAAAACTGTATCAAGCACGATCCTTGCACGCAGATATGATTTGACGGGACACATGCTAGCAGCAGGTCGCCTCGTAGGCTGACCAGGATGCGTGTGAGAAGGTGGTTGAATTGATGGGAGGCGTGTTCTCTAAGCAGTTTCACAGGGAGACATGCCGTTAGACGTGTGAATTGACAGTGCACATGCCAGCAGTCCGACACACAGGCGCCTCACCAGGAGGCGAGCAGTCCCTTTAAACCACCGCCCACCTCCCTATCATGTCCCAACTTCCCTTTATTAACCGCGCCCGAGCCATTGGCTTTAACATTATCTCTACACACAATCCTCTCCCCCCGCATCTCGCCACCATTCTCAATCGTCATTAGCAGCCTCCTTGCACCATGGGAGGGAGTAACCACGTCGGTGCCAGTGAAGCACCCAAGCATAGCATGAAGGTGGGCACAGAGATTGCCGTCGTCGGAGATGATGTATCACGCGGACAACAACACGGCCTTGACATTGTCGCCACCGTCGTCCTTCCCCAGCCGAAGCCGGTGGTCTACAATGACTCCGACAAACACTCCAGCGAAGACAACGACTCAGAGGAGAACTGCTTGGTCATATATACCCATTTTGGGTAAATACATATGATAGGCTGATTGGTTTGCTACCAAAACATGGCATGCCAACTTTTGGAATCAAATCAGTTAGCTTTGATTTAGGGTTCACTTTGTCGCATGATATACTATGTTTCATAAACTTTGCCTTGCGAATTCGCATTATAAAATATAAGGACATCACATTTTTTTACTATGTATAGGTGCTATCTGACGATATGGAAAACTAGGATGAAGACGTCTAGGAGAGGTTCAAGAGGCAAAGGCTCAGAGAGCTTATGGCTGTAAACTATAACAAGCATGTCTGGAAGAATGGGGGCTATGGATGCTCGTTCTGCAACCATAAGATTAACAACACATACTCGAGTGTTTTGGTGCATGCAAGAGGACGAGCCGTTGGCTCCTTCAAACAGAAGTATTCTACCAGGATAGCGCATGCTGCGTACACCCAATTCCTGGAGAATCTTAACCATCAAGCATGAAGATGAGATGTTGGATTGACTGTTTCGAAGAAAAAATGTTGGATTCAATCTATCCAGTTTGTATGTATTATATCTATGCTTGTGTATTATATTTTTTCTTGAGATTGAAACTATGCGACGACTTTCATTATGCGGTATCTCCATCACACTGGAGTGCTAGTTTACTTGAGAGTAATATTTATATAGGATTTATCACACACGGTTGGATCTAATAAACCGTTTCCTCCGAAGCACATTATTCTAGGTCAGAATCCCTTAGCACCACTTGAAAAAAACCCTCAGGACCCACACGTCACATAACCCTCGCCTGCTCCCCTCCCCCTCCCCCTCCCCAACCCCAGTAGCACCTACACTAACACTAGTACTCCGGGACACTCCATGCATGCCATAGCGTATCCCCGCGGCAACCACTTAGCTCAATGCCTGTTGCCGCCGCCGGCTGCCGCAAAATGCCACCGCATATCTCCACTACCGATTGCCGCAGCCTATCGACACTGACTTTCTCGACGCTGCTCGCTGTCGACCCAACTCGCTCAATTGGGGATCTTCGCTACTGTTTCCCCCCCTGAATAACCAGGTAGCTAATCTACTGAAATATTTCCGCTCATCTCTTATCCCAGTCCGCCGGCCCCCTTTAATCACCCTTCTGACATCATGGTTACATTATTTGCTTACTTGTAATTTTTTATCCTTTCAAATCAATTGATGTGCATGCCATTCTTTTAACTACTACTCTCATACTATCATGTTACCATGTTCTATAACAATCTTATCATTTCCTATAGTACATCCCTTGCGCTACAACAACAACTGTAGCAATAAATCCTTGCCTTTACATAACTGAAGACACCACGGATGTCACATTGAGCACAAACCATGGATTTACAATCGTTGTTTCTATAAAAATTGATGAAGATTGTCACTCCTACTTTTAAGAAGGCCTTTGGGGAGAAATTTCTAAGTTTTATGTACTGAAATCTGGCACTAAAATTATGCTGCACCTAAAAGAGCCTTACCATACGATAAATGCTACCTTCCCCGACGATATTCTCCGTACATGCTATGGTGGAAGTAAGTGTTCTTTGTAGTATCTGCATGTTTACTCGCGTAGCAATATCAATGTAACTGTGTAGTATTTCAGCAACCAATTGGGATTTCATTTTCTTAATCTGTTAAAACTGTTCCTACCTAGTAAGTAGTAACTTGTAATTACTAACACACTATTCTTCTACCCTGATCTAGCTACATAATCACTATCCTCCCACTACTCCACTCTTCACAGAAAGATACATCGGCGACCATTCTGTGGACGTGGATGTCGAGGTTGCCAACAAGCAGAGGCGGGCTGAGCTAGAAACACAAGCGCCTCCGATAGGTAGACTTCATCAGCAGCCTCCCCGACAATATGTTGAGTGTCATCATCTTCCTCCTCCCTATCGAAGATGGCGTGCACACAACTGTCCTCTCTCGGCGGTGGCACCCCCAAGGTGCTGCACCCCTCCTGGCTTCATCGGCGAGCACATGTTTTTCACTGGATATCGCAAACACTTGGATGCATTATCCGAGATCCTGGGCACACACTGTGGCCCAATCAAAGGCCTTACCATGGGCAAGTTCCATTCCAATGGCAAGGACCGAGCCAAGCTTGATGAGTGGTTCTTATCGCCATCCCTAGATTATCTCGAGGAGCTCCATTTTAATGATGGACATATGCGCCCGTTGCCACCCTCCACGATGCGCCTAGTGCCAATGCTGCGCTTCACAAGGTTCTTGAACTGCCATTTCCCCTAGATTAACGCCAATCCTGCTTGTTTGCTACCTCGACTGACACACCTTGAACTCGTCGCCGTATGCATCCCCAACAACGACATGGAGCACCTGCTCCACGGCTGTACTGCGCTCGAGTACCTTCATATTCAGGCGATAAATGGGTTGAGTAGCCTCCACATCACCTCCATGAGTCTCCATGCAATTGGTGTGTATTGCTGGTGTTGAGACAGGAGATCGCACAAGGTGAAGCACCAAATTGTCATTATGGACATGCCTTTACTTGAGAGATTACTTGTTGTTGATCAACAAGGTCCAACAAGAATCGGGGCCATTCATGCACCGAAATTAACAATGTTTGGCTACTCGCCCGTCAACTTATCTGAACTTGTTTTTGGATCCATAACCGTCCAGGTACAATCACCCTCTTATCATTCTTAAATTAACATTTTTTTCTCTATTAAAGATGTATGTTCGTCTATCATCCAGAAAATCATATCGACAAGTTTGACCCCGTATCTACGTGGACTGAAGGTTTTAGCAGTAGAATCTATCGGCCCCGACCTGGACCAAGTTGTCAGATTGCTGAGATTCTTTCCGTGCCTGGAGAAGCTATATGTCGATGTTCTGCTCTTTCATGTTAAATTTTAACTACAAGGGGTTCAAATTTTGAAACCCTACAAGTCATAAGAGGTCCACTGTGTGTCCAAGCACTAATACATTCTCCTCTTTCGCAGATACAGTTAGGCCCGGTAGTGGATAATGTGATACAATATAACGATCCCATTGAATGCCTTGATCTCCATCTCTCAAAAATTACTTTGAAATCCTACCGGGGGACCTTACTGGAGATTATATTCGCCAGATTCTTTGTTGTGAGAGCAAGTGTGCTAAAGATAATGAGATTTTCTCTACATTTATTGTGCAAAAAAGAATGGTTTGATGATCAGCTCCGGTGACTAGGACAGAATGGAAAACTCTCTACATAAGCTCAATTTTGTTTTGTAACTTCATTTGACAGACTAACATTAACAACATGACCTCTAAGAATGGCGACTCCACCCTCCCTCCCACCCCTCCGGTGACTCCATGGCGATTTGGATTTCTAACCAATCTTCCCTCCTTCCCTTCCGGCCGTCAACTCAGGTGATCTCTCCCGACTCTGGTGATACCCCTATCAATGGGTTCTGGTTCTGGTTCTACCTTGGATCTAGATTTCTCTCATGGTGCGGCTTTTGCGGATGATTTATTTCGCCACTCTGGTCTCTCGGTACATCCTCTGGGCCATCGACGACCTTTCATCATGGTGGTATCATTTAGCAGACATGCTTTTCGGTTAACCGAGGATTCTATTGTTGCCGCCCTGGAATCGGTGATTGGTGGATCAGGCATTGATCTCATGGTTGAATGTATTAAGGATAAGGTTTTTTTCCTTTAAGGTTTCATGTAAACAAGTGGGGTTTCATACTCTTGATCTGCGTTCTTATGCATGCCTTGGTTTTAAATGTTATTTTCATCTCTGGGGCAATGGTGGTCCAAATTGGTGGTGAGAGTTCAAGTTGTGGAAGAAGCAGTGTGATGCTGAATGGATTTTAGTTAGTCCATCAAAGAGACGTTCTGCTCTAGGTCTAATGGCAATGCATTCCAGACCTCTTAAATCGGCCATTAAATCTGGTTCTTCAGTTCGTAAGAAACTCTCATTTGCAACCCTACATCAGTATGATGTCTGCAAAGGGTATCGATGTCCTGCTTTTGAGGATGAAATTGCCGCTCTTCAGTTTACTAGGTATAATTTGCCACCACATGAGCGGGTTGTCATCCATCCTTCGCCGCCGGTAGAACTCTGGTGGATTGTGACCTCACCGAATATCACTATTGGGACAGTTCCCCGATCTCTGCCGGCAATGGTGATCGGTTTTGGATTCGAGGGCCAATCGAGCGGGAATCCACGCTCTCCAATTCAAATTTTGGCTGACCCTACAAATGCGACGACCCCGCTTCATGGGCTGGCCTCGGACCTTCCTATCCCTGGGCCTGTAGAGTCCGATGGTGAGCTTTGCCTATCATTCCCTCTTCCCAGGAATCCCGGGATGATTTTGAGAATATGGTTAATGATATGGTTACCAGGGTCTTGACTTGTGTTATTTGTAGCCTTCACAGTCATTTATCTTCTAATTGTCCATCCCTAGTGACTTGCTCCTCGTGCTGTCGGGTGGGCCACACCAAATCTACGTGTGCCTCTTTTGCCTCTGAAAATAACCTTGTTTGGAAACGGAAGAGTCCCACCTCTGTTTCGGATTTTTTGGGAACTCCTTCCTGCCTCGACGAAAATGTGCAAGCTGCAAAGCCGCCCTGTCCCGTCCCATCACATTCAATCTCCCCAAGCCCTCCTCTGCCATTGGAGCCACCTCCACGGACGGCACCCCCGCCAGCTTCTCCATCTCCGATGGCTAACTTCGATCTTGACCCGGAGCGCTACGTTCCAGCCGGCCATCAGATCGTCGACAATGGCCCTCACCGTCTTCCTATGACTTTTGTTACTCCGGTGACGCCCATTGCTCGTTGCCATGAGCAGTATCTAGTGGCAGAAGTCATGCCTGCACTACCGGTGGAGCAGATTGGACAGGTACGACAACAGGTGGTTCAGTTGCTTAACAATCAAGGTTTTCACATGCGCTCAGCGCAGCCATGGATTGCGAGAGTAGGATTGTTTGAGTTGTGTGGTGCTGGTGAGCATTTTGCTGCGGTACAGATGGTTCCGCAAGACCTCGGAAATGATTCTTTTGTTTGTTTCATGATGCATAATGAGGGTGAGGGTTTTCGTGTTGCTGCTGGGTTCTGTCGGGGATGCATCATGTTCCTGGGGGTTCCTCTTGATTTACGAAACAGTGAAGATTTAAGGGCCATGGTTAGCACCTTTGGTGAATTCCATCATTGGGTCAGTGATGACCCCTATATGGTACGATCAGTAGTGTTCGCTTCTTTTCCTGAAGATGCTCCGGTTCTGTGAAGTGTGGTTTTCTCTGAATATGTTGCATGGGGTGGTGCGAGGGTCTCTTGGACAACACTGGTGTACATACTTGGAGCAAATTTTGTAGAACAACTACCCCAAGATGAAGACCCCATGCCACTCAATGGTAACCCCCATCCTTTGTCGGAGCATTTAGTTCCTGACAACCTTCTGTTTGCGCTTCCACAATATCCGGCTTTGGGCTGGAATGATGTGCCTCTGCGGCCAATGCCTGAACATCGGGAGCAGCAGGATCAACAGGATGGCAATGGTTGGGGTTGGAACGTTGAAGAGCCTGCTGTCCAACATGAGGCACCTGTCCAGGATCAAGAATCAACGGTCATTGATCAGCCAAGCTCCTCTGATTTAGTTCAAGTTATAGGAGTTCAGAACCAACATGTGCACGATGATGTGCAAGTGGAGCAGCACCCTCCCCCTAAACAAAACCCGCTGGCGATTGTCTGATATTAGCAACCTATTGTATAGCCGGTGAATCTAATGATTGGCATGGTCAGGGTTGTTTATGGGCCCCCATTACCCCCTGTTATGGCTTGGACGTGCACTTTTGAAACACGCATGGATATCCTCTCCCCCTAGTGATCCCTCGGTCTATGCATATGGCCTTTGCTGAGCCACTAGTGCTCTCCAAGCGATCCTGGTCTATTGCTTTTGATGATGTCAAATGGATGTCCAAGCTGGTTTTCCTATCTGATGGCAACTATGTTTCACCGCTGAAGCATCGACTTGTTGCTCGCATGCTTTTCTCTGAAGCTGATGATTCTGATGAGAGGAGCGTAACTCCCGAAGCGGCAACTGATGAGAAATTCTCCTTCTCTGCACAATGCATCAGCAAGAAAACTCTACGAAAGAAGGTGATCCCTGTTGTGGATACCTCTTTTCGCGATGCACTTGGAGCCTGGTCAAACATGATGGTTTTAAACCAATTCTACAGGAGCTACCTCTCCCTGTGCCCAAGAAGAGGAAGCCAAAAGCTAAGCCGATGGAGGAGCCAGAGAAACATTGCGGCGAAAGTGCATCATCACAGGCAGATCCAACTCCTGTGGAGGCCCCTCCTGTGATGCCCATCAGGGTAATCCAATCTGTGGGTCGGAATCTGGGCATTGCACCAGAAAAGCTGAGTGTGGAGCTTCTTATGGAAGATCCATCTGCCTCCTCCAAGAAGGACAATGATGAGTAAAAGGAACATGTTTCTTTCGTTTTGGGGAGCTGCTATGTTGGGCCCAGTTACTGCTTGTTTCAGTTCTATAACTTTTGGTATTTACTGTTGCCTTGGGTTGAACGTACTCAAACTTGTTTTGTGCTAGTCGCTGTGTGGCTGTGTTGATGCTTTAATTTCCTTAAGTTTTTATGGATTGTCGATCTACTAGAAGTTGGCACGTTCTATGTTGGAATGTGCGGGGGCTCAATTCAGATACACGTCAGAGAGCTGTACGCAACAAAATTGATGAAAGCTTAGCCTCGGTTGCTGCCTCCAGGAAACCAAAATGCAGACTATTGATCACAGATGTATTCGCAATTTCTGCCCCAAACGTTTCAATTGTTTTGCTTACTCCCCTTCAGTAGGGGCCTCGGGTGGCCTAATTGTGCTATGTAATTCTTTTTTTGATGGGTTCTTGATGGAGTCGTAGCGTTTTGGTCTCATTATTTCATTCACTTCCAAGCATAATTCAAAAAGGTGGACTTTGGTGAATGTGTATGGTCCCTACCAAGGTGAAGCCAGAGACCTTTTTGTCAGTTGGTTATATAATCTGAACATTCCGATTAATGAGAACTGGTTACTGCTTGGGGATTTTAATTTTATTCGGTCCACTCCAAACAGGAATCTTCCTAGAGCTGATGTTAATGACATGTTAATTTTTAATGAGATAATTGGCCACTTGGGTCTCCTTGAGTTGCCTCTCAAAGGAAGATCTTTCACCTGGTCAAACATGCAGGATTCTCCATTACTGGAGCAATTAGACTGCTTCTTCACCTCTGCTAATTGGATTACCTGCTATCCTCTGTCTCAAGTGTTACCCTTGGCCAAAATTGCATCAAATCATGCGCCATGTGTCATTGCTATCGACACCACCATCCCTAAGAGCAATCTCTTCCGCTTTGAAAACTACTGGGTTGAGCTCCCTGGTTTCCTTCAATGTCTAGAAAATAGTTGGAAGGTGCCCTCCAGAAAAGGACATATCATTATGGATAAGTTTAAGTTCTTGAGGCAGGCACTTAAGAAATGGCAAACAGGATTGTCAGCAATCAAGATTCTCATAACTAAATGCAATCAGGTGATTCTATTGTTAGATAATCTTGAGGAGCTAAGACCTTTGTTTAGATCCGAGGCTAATTTCAGGGTGATTGCCAAAGTACATTTGGAGCATCTCCTTCATCTACAATATTTATATTGGAAGAAGAGGGCAACCATCCGGAAAATTAAGGTGGGAGAGGAGAACACTAAATTCTTTCATGCTATGGCCACTGAAAGGTACCTAAGGAATTACATTTCCTCTCTTAAGTTAGTGGATGGTTCTGTTACTACTAATCATGCGCAAATTGCTGGTGCTTTTTGGTCAACTTTCAAAGGAAGGATGGGACTTTCAGAGGGCATCAATCTTGTTTTTGACCTGACATCTTTGCTGAATAAGGTTGAGGGTCTGGAAGACCTTACTGTCCCTTTCACAAAGGAAGAAATGGACATGACTGTCAATGAAATGCCCATTGATAAGGCTCTAGGACCTGATGGTTTCAATGGTTTATTCTTTAAAAAATGCTGGCATATCATCTGTGATGATTTCTATCCTCTTACACATGCCTTTCGTGATGGATCTGCCTTGCTGGAAATCATGAATTCCTCCTATATCACATTGGTTGCCAAGAAAAGATTCTCTGAGGAGGTTGGTGATTTCAGACCCATCTCTTTGACTGGGATGGGCTTGAAATTCCTTTCCAAGATGACTGCTAATAGGCTCCAGTTACAAATCATGAGATGCATTCACAAAAACCAGTATGGTTTCATTAAAACCAGGGCAATTCAAGACTGTGTGGGTTGGACTTTGGAGTACCTGCACCAATGTCACCAATCCAAGAGGCCAATTGTTATTCTGAAGTTGGATTTCAAGAAAGCCTTTGATTCCCTTGAGCATGAATTTCTTTACCAAGTCTTAAGGCACAAGGGATTTAATGAGAAATGGATTCTTTGGGTTAAACAACTTCTTTCCACTGGATCATCCTCTGTTCTTCTCAATGGGGTTCTTGGAAATAAATTCATGTGTAAGAAGGGGGTTAGACAGGGTGATCCAATGTCCCCACTTCTCTTTGCCATTGCAGCAGATTTTCTACAGACTCTGGTCAATGATATGCTATTGAAGGGAAAGATTCACCTACCAATTCCTTTCCATGATCAGGACTTCCCAGTTGTGCAGTATGCAGAGGACACTCTTATTATTTTGCCTATTGTGGAGTCACAACTGCTAGAATTAAAGGCCATGATCCTAATGTTCTCTCAATCAACTGGTCTTCACATTAATTATCACAAATCTGCTATGATCCCTAATGTCAATCATGAGGAGTTGTAGAGGCTGGCTGCTTCTGTTGGATGCAAAGTTAGTTCCTTGCCCTTTACTTACTTGGGATTGCCAGTTGGTACCACTAAGCCTCGGATTGTTGATTTAATGCCTTTGGTGGACAATATGGAAAGGATACTTTCTAAAAGTTCCTCTTTTCTAGCTCAAGGTGGTAGACTGCAATACCTTAATTCCACCCTGTCCTCGGTCCCAATTTTCTTTCTCTGCAGTCTGGACATACCCCCAGGAATTTTGAAGCAGCTAGAGAGAATCCAGAGACAGTGTTTGTGGAGGAAAAATGGAAAGGACCAAGCTCCTGCACTTGTTGCTTGGAAACTAGTTTGTATACCGAAGACAAAAGGGGGACTTGGAATCTTAAACTTGGCTGTGCAAAATGCTGCGCTGTTGCTAAAGCATGTGGATAAATTTTTCAACATGGCTAATGTACCTTGGGTAAATCTCATCTAGAACACATATTATCATGACAGGGTGTCGCAAGGTATAGCCTTGTGTGGGTCTTTCTGGTGGAAAGATATTTGCAAGAAGCTGGACAGTTTTAGAGCAGTCACATACGTCTAGCCAAAAAGGGGACTCTTTCCTCTTTTGGTCTGATTCTTGGTTGCTAGACAACTCCATGAGTATCTTGGTTAACATGTTTAAACGGTTGTTTTCCTTTCCCGTTGACCCTTTTACCACGGCTCAAGAGGTTTCCAAGGACTTTGATGGTAATGATCCCACTCGGTTATTCCACCTACCTTTGTCTGAGAGTGCTTTCACTGAGTTGCAAACTGTTCAAAGCCTACTCCAACATCTCCCCAGGGATGATTCTGTCAATGATGTTTGGTTATGGTAGGATGATGGCAAAGGGTATTCGACAAAGAAATTTTACTTGCATGTCCACAAACCAATCCCAAATAACCCTCTGCTCAGCAGGGTCTGGAAGAGTTGCCGCACCATGAAAATCAAAGTGTTTTCATGGATGTTAATCATGGATACACTGAATACGCAAGATATGCTAGAGCGCATACACTAGCATGTTTCCGAATCTAACCTGTGTGTCCCGTGCCATGCCAGGGTCAAGGAGGATAGGGATCATCTATTATTCAGATGCATGTTCAGCAATAGAGTTTGGAATTATCTACAAATTGAATGGTAGGGGGACTCCATGTGGGATGTTTCTATACGGGCCCGTAGAGATTTTCATCAGCCTTTCTTTGATGAGGTGGTTTTCACTGCATGTTGGAACATCTAGACTACTAGGAATGCCAAGGTATTTCAGAATGAGCACCCTAGTTTCAATAGGTGGAAGTGTAACTTTAAGCATGATATTTCTTTACTAGTTCATAGAATTAAAGTTAGTCTTAGGGATGACTTGTTAAAGTGGGTATCCTTTCTACCCCCATGAGGTTAGTACTTCAGCCCCACCCACCCACCCCCTTCTCCCCTCCCTTAGATTAGATCATGTAAATTGTATGCTGTGTTATGGAATAAAAGAAAAGCTATGGGGTGTTTTTGCCCTATAGTAGCTGGTCAAAAAAACTTCATTTGACAGACTATTTGGAAGTCCTAATGCCAAGCCCGTAAATGACATGTTAGTGGTGGATCCCTTTGTAGAAATATTGAAGTTGTAAAACTAGTAGTAATATTAGTATGAACCTATCATATATGTTCATGTTCAGCTGATCAACGCGAGCGTCTAGAGCTGCATGACAAAGTTTCCTGCATAAGCTGGATCTCATTTCTATTATCGGTTTGAACCTTGTATTCTTTGAATATGAGCCTTGTAATGCTAGAATTTGAACCTTTGTACTATTTATGTCATTTGTGATACAATCATGCAAATGACATCGTATGATGGAGACTCTTATTTTTATAGTACTATCTTTTCCTTAGTATGTAATGGACGATTAATATCTGAACATCAGTATGCAATTGATGATTAATATCCAGACCTTAAGAAGCCGAACCATGACCGAGGGTAGCCTACGCGGCTCGAATGGTGCTCCTAGTGGCTGCCGCCGACGAGCGCCAGTTCACCATGCATGCCGTAGTGGACACGCCCTATCGGTTCATGGTGTACACCAAACATCCAATTTGAATGGAGAACTCCAACGTCATGGACCTATTCTTGATGAGGATAATACGAAGTGGTCTG
The DNA here is from genome assembly GCA_022496015.1 of Hordeum marinum. Classification (NCBI taxonomy): domain Eukaryota; kingdom Viridiplantae; phylum Streptophyta; class Magnoliopsida; order Poales; family Poaceae; genus Hordeum; species Hordeum marinum. The sequence goes on from CM039672.1 coordinate 104,677,380, forward strand.
GTTCGACCTCATGTCCCACCGCGTGCTTTGCTCTCGCGTCCCTACGCGTGCTCTGCTCTCACGCCCATGTGTGTGCTCTGCTCTTGTGCCCCTCCGCATGCACTCTGCCAGCGGTTGGGGCCGGCCCACAATCACGTTCGGGGCTCCATATGCATGCGGCTGAACCACGTGTGTCGTCCCATGCAGTTACGTGCTCCACGACTGAATCACGCGCTACAAAAACTGCCATTGGGACATGCCGGTTTTCCCGGACGTCCGGCACCCATTTATACCCACGACCATTAACCATAGTCTCTTCGCGCTTTTTTTCATGCCCCACAACACAATAAGCACACCCTAGATGACACATACAGAGAGGATGTCCAGCGGCGCTCCAATGGAGTTTGGCGTCCGTCATGTGGAGACCCACATGAGGAAGACGGACCTCACGGTGGTGTACACCAATGACCCATGCATGGTGGAGGACTCCATTGACACCATGGAGCGTCTGCTTGATGTAGATGACAAGTACAAATTGGTCAGCTTTGACCTCGCTTACACCGACAGTCGTGTCGGGCCTGATCAGAAGGTTGTCGTCGCCTAGTTGTGCATGGGCCATCACGTCCTCCTCTACCACTACTTCCTGGCCACAGTGCCTTGTGATCGTTTCACCAGGTTTGTCAACAACCCTAACTACATGTTCACTATGGTGGACAGCGAAATGATCCAAAGGTGCTCAAGACTTCGGGCTTGTCCTGTCAGAAGCTTGTCGACATCCGCGGACACTACAAGCTCTAGGGCATCAATAAGAACATGGACTCCCATGTTGACCTGGCCGAGGCCATCATAGACCCCTACTACGCTGATATGAAGGCTGAGTGCAACAAGAACAAGCATGTCTGACACAAGGCCTGGGTGAAGAAACTTGATGAATATCGCCTCCATACCGCGGCCAAGGAAGCGTACACATGCTACAAGATGTTCAGGCAGATCGTTGACATGAGGAAGTGCCTCCTACCTGAAGACAACGAGGGATCGAGCCACAAGAAGAGCTCTAGCATCAAGCATCACAAGACGTAGATGATTTGATGATCATTTCTCAATTCTCATACTCCCTCTATGCAGAAATGTTCATAGTTTTAGAGGGATAAGTTCATTATGCATGTCATAGTTTATTAAGGTGTGCGTCGAGGTTATGTGTGTATTGGATGCTTAATTTGGTTGTGCCATCATGTTCTTCTAAACAGAGCATAGATGTTTGTGGGTAGATTGAGAAAATCACATTGCATATAGAATAAACAACCAAAACCGTCGGTGATGATTTCATTAGTCCCTGACAGTTCTTTATCCGGAACCGTTTTCCCACAACACATCTGAGTGGCCTGTGTACATCACACACATCTTGATTTGAGAAACCGTTTGTGTTACTTTTGCTTATCGCACACAGTTCATCCTAGTGGCATGTATGATGTCTATCACACACATCTTGATCTATGACCATTTACGTTATTTTACCTCGTCACATATAGTTCATCTGAGAGACCTGTATGTCGTCTATCGCACACGTGATCATCTGGACAATCGTTTGTGTTCTGCTTAATTAGCGCAAACAGTTTATTAGGGTGAACTGTATGTCGTACATCACACACACTTGTATTTTTATAAGCATTTGCGTTATATTATCTGATCGCAAACAATTTATCTAGGCCAACTGTTTGCCAAACTTTTTTAGATTGTATTAGATGGATAACCCATCACACACAATTTACGTCATTAGCGACAGAGCTATAACTATACCGTTTGCGATTTGGTCATCGCACACAGTTTTGTCGAAAGGTCTCTGATTGATGTGTCATATTTGGACCATTATGTAGTAGTGCTATAAAATATTTAGATGGAAACCAAGTTAAGAACATCTAATTCATGATATCCTTACTAATTAATAATCATGCACTCATGCCCATTCACATTACCACATTAATATCATTAGCTCAAGATTTCTCTTTTATGTGCTACATGAAGCTTTTGATTATGCACTCTTTGAATACCTATTATTTTTGGACTAGTTTTATAACCCATGCAAATTATCGTCACTTTGTATTAACTCTCAAACAAATATAAGTGAAGAGCGAGAGTGCAATTATTTCTTTAAAATCTACACACCACTGTTCTCTAAAAGATATAAGTGAAGTACTAGAGCAACTGCTTAGCTCCAAATATATAAGTGAAGCACAAAGGGTATTCTAATAAATCATGGTGATTTTGTTGTGGAAGTAGCGGTAAGCATCGTACTCCATTGGGAGCCGAGCCTTCGTGTTATATAGTAGAGGCTTATCTCTGATGTGCATACAAGTTGTTGAACAGATTACAACTTGAGATACAAGAAAGAATCTAGAGAGAAGATAAAGATGATAGCTAGCTATGGTTACAAGATAAACTAGTGCTAACAACCAGGCATGACAGATCTTGTGTAGCCTGAGATATTTCTCTTCTATGTCAACTGTCATGTTGGTTTAACATCCTCCCTTAATCACAACTTTCTCAAGTTGAGATTACGCTTGAACTCTTCAAAGATTTTGGTGGGTAACGCCTTAGTGAAGCCATCTACAACCTGATCCCTGGAATGAATAAAGCGAATTTTTAGTTGTCTATTTGCCACTCTTTCTTTGACAAAATGAAAATCAATTCCAATGTGTTTATTTCATGGATGAAAGATAGGATTTGCAGATAGATAGATAGCTCCAAGATTGTCACACCATAGGCAAGGAGCTTGGGTGCATTTCACCCCAAGTTCTCTCAACATAGATTGTACCCATTTAATCTCTGTGGTTGCACCTGCCAAGGCCTTGTATTCTGCTTCTGTACTAGACCTGGACACAATAGCTTGTTTCCTTGCATGCCAAGATATGAGATTAGGTCCAAAGAAGATTGCAAACCCACCTGTGGACCATCTGTCATCAAGGCATCCTGCCCAATGTTAGTCAGAAAAATCACTTACAAGAGTGGATGATGACTTACTGAAAGTGAGACCAACATTCATAGTATCTTTCACATATCTGACTATGCATTTGGCAGCTATCCGATGAACAATTGTGGGTGCATGAAGAAACTGGCACACCCTGTTAATAGCAAAAGAAATATCAGGTCTGGTAAGTGTCAAGTACTGAAGTGCACCTACCAAACTTCTGTACCTAGTGTCGTCTTCTTGGTTCAAGAGTGCTCCTTCTGCTAGAGATAACTTTTTTGTACTGGACAAGGGAGTTGATGAAGACTTGCATCCCTGTAACCCAACTCTTCTTACGAGATCAGCTGCATATTTTTCTTGAGAGAGATGAAGACCATCCTCTAGCTTCTTTACCTCAATGCCTAGAAAGAAATGCAAGTCTCCTTGGTCTTTGAGTGCAAATTCAGCACCTAGATCCTTTAGGAGTCCTGTTACTGCTTCATTTTATGAGCTAGTGACAATAATATCATAAACATAAATGAGAACAAATATTGAGGTGTTTGACTTATTATAAATGAACAATGAGGTGTACGATTTTGAAGGAACAAAGTCAAGTGATTGAAGCTTTTTTACTTAGTCTTGAGTACCATGCCCTAGGAGCTTGTTTCAATCCATACAAAGCTTTATCAAGTGTGCATACATGATTAGGGGCAGTCTAACTTTCAAAACCAGGTGGCTGTTTCATGTAGACCTCCTCTTCGAGAACACAATGAAGGAACACATTCTGCACATCCAATTGCTTAAGACTCCATCCCCTGGAAACAACTATGTATAGAACAAGACGAATCGTAGCATCTTTAACAACATGACTAAAAGTGTCCTCATAGTCTATGCCATAACTTTGTTTAAAACCCTTTGCACAAATTCTTGCCTAATAACGATCAATAGTGCCATCTGATTTTCTTTTGATCCTGAACACCCACTTGCAATCAATGAGGTTTTTACCTTGTCGGGAAGGAACTAGATGCCATGTCTTATTCCGCTGAAGTGCCATGTACTCTTCTTCCATGGCTTTCTTCCACCGGACATCATTAAGAGCCTCGTGGAGTGTGTTGGGTTCACTTGTTGAACATGCCAAGCCAAATTTGATTTTATAATTAGAGCATTGAATTACACCTTGTTGGAGATGTGTGCGCGGAGCTATCACAAAAGAGGTTATAGGAGGCGATGGTGTAGAAGATTGATACGTCTCCAATGTATATATAATTTTGATGATGGCATGCTATTATATTATCGGTTTTGGATGTTTTATATGCATTAATATGCTATTTTATATTATTTATCGGACTAACCTATTAATCTAGAGACTAGTGCTAGTTTTTGTTTTTCCTTGTTTTTAAGTTTTGCGGATATGGAATATTAAACGGAGTCCAAACGAAATAAAACATGCGGAAAGAATTTTTCTGGAAGGAAACAAATCAACCAGGCTTGGAGTGCATGGCAGGAAACCTTCCAAGGAGTCACAAGCCTGCTAGGCGTGGCCCCCTAGCCGCGCCTAGCAGGCTTGCCGTCTCCTGACAGGTCTCCTAACCCTAATCTTTGGCCTATAAATTCCCAAATATTCCCCAATATCAAAAAGAGCCACGCAAATACTTTTCCACCGCGAGAAGCCTCCATTCCTGAGAGATCCAATCTTGGAGCCTTTTCTGGTAATCTGCCACATGGGGTTTTGATCACGGAGGGCATCTACATCAACTCCATTGCCCCTCTGATGATGCGTGAGTTGTCCACCATAGACCTATGGGTCCATAGCTAGTAGCTAGATGGCTTCTTCTCTCTCTTTGATCTTCAATACCATGTTCTTCATGATCTGCATGGAGATCTATTCGATGTAATCCTATTTTGTGGTGTGTTTGTCAAGATCCGATGAGTTGTGAGTTTATGTTCAGATTATTCATCAATCTTATTTGAATCTCCTCTTATATGCATGATTTCATATCGTTGTAAGTCTCTTCGAGTTATTGGATTGGTTTGGCGACCTAGATTGGTAATTCTTGCAATGGGAGAAGTGCTTGGTTTTTGGTTCAATCTTGCGGTGTCCTCACCCAGTGACACAGTAGGGGTAGCGAGGCATGTATTGTATTGTTGCCATGAAGGGTAACAAGATGGAGTTTTCATCATATTTCTTGAGTTTATCCCTCTACATCATGTCATCTTTCTTAATGCGTTACTATGTTCTTCATGAACTTAATACTCTAGATGCAGACAGGAGTTGGTCGATGTGTGGAGTAATAGTAGTAGATGCAGAATCATTTCGGTCTACTTGATACGGACGTGATGCCTATATGCATGATCATTGCCTTGGATAACTACATGATTATTCACTTTTCTATCAATTGCTTAACAGTAATTTGTTTAACCACCATGATATTTTCCTTCGAGAGAGAAGCCTCTAGTGAAACATATGGCCCCGGGTCTACTTTCCATAATATAATTTCAGATCTACAAACCAAAAATGCCAAAAATACTTTGCTTCCATTTATTTACCTTTTACTTTCCATTCTCGTTTACATCTATCTCTATTGGATCTAATCCTTGCAAATAACCATGAACGGATTGACAACCCCTTTATAGCGTTGGGTGCAAGAATTTGATTATTTGTGTAGGTGCATCCATTGGTGACTTTCTTGTTCCTCCTACTGGATTGATACCTTGGTTCAAATACTTATCTATTTTGCTGCATCACCCTTTCCTCTTCAAGAAGGATTTCTGGCACCGTTGCCGGGGAGGATACACATCAAGCCTACCAAGTACCCATCACAAACTCATCTCTTGCATTTATATTATTTGCCATTTGCCTCTCATTTTCCTCTCCCCCACTTCTAAAACGATTTTCAGAAAATACCAAAAAGATTTGCCTTTTTGTTTGCCCTTCTTTCGTTTGCCTTTCGTTTGCTTGTGTGCTTCATTGCTTGCTTTGTCACGATGTCTGAGAATACCAAGTTGTGTGACTTTTACAATAATAATAATAATGATTTTATTAGTACTCTGATTGCTCCCGCCACTAGTACGGAATCTTATGAAATTAATGCTGCCTTGCTTAATCTTGTTATGAAAGAAGAATTTTCTGGCCTTCCTAGTGAAGATGCCGCATCCCATCTAAATACTTTCATTTCGTTGTGTGATATGCAAAAGAAGAAAGATGTGGATAATGATATTGTGAAATTGAAGCTATTTCTGTTCTCACTACGAGATCGTGCTAAAACTTGGTTTTCATCTTTGCCTACAAATAGTATTGATTCATGGAATAAGTGTAAAGATGCTTTTATCTCCAAGTATTTTCCGCCCACTAATATCATCTCCCTTAGGAATGATATAATGAATTTTAAGCAACTTGATCATGAGCATGTTGCACAATCTTGGGAAAGGATGAAATTAATGATTAGGAATTGTCCCGCACATGGTTTGAGTTTATGGATGATTATACAAATTTTCTATGTCGGATTGAATTTGCATCTAGGAATCTTTTAGATTCCACCGTGGGTGGTACTTTTATAGAAATCACGTTAGGAGAAGCTACTAAACTCCTAGATAATATTATGAGAAACTACTCTCAATGGCATACCGAAAGATCTCCTACTAGTAAAAAGGTGCATGTTATTGAAGAAATAAATACTTTGAGTGAAAAGATGGATGAACTAATGATTTTTTTCTAGTAAGAGTGCTCCTATTGATCCTAATGATATGCCTTTGTCTTCTTTGGTTGGAAATAATAATGAATCTATGGATGTGAATTTTTTGGTAGGAACAATTTTGGTAATAACACGTAAACAGGTAATTTCAAACCTAGGCTGTTTACTAGTAATTCCTCTAATAATTATGGTAATTCCTACAACAATTCTTATGGAAATTGTAATAAGATGCCCTCTTATCTTGAGAATATTGTTAAAGAATTTATTGGTTCACAAAAGGTTTTCAATGCTATGATTGAAGAAAAATTGCTCAAGATTGATGATTTCGCTAGGATGTTGATAGAATTTCTCTTGAGATTGATTCTTTGAAAGTTAGATCTACTCCACCTAAACATGATATTAATGAGTCTTTAAAAGCTATGAGAATTTGTATAGAAGAAAATAAGGAAAGAACCGCTAGAATACGTGCTAAGCGTGAATGGCTTGAAAAAGTGTTCTCGTGATAATAATGATGAGGATCTTAAAGTGATTGAGGTGACTCCTGTTGAATCTTTGTTTTCCAATATAAATCTTGATAAAGATGGGGCTGGAGATAAGTCAACTTTAGTTAAAGAGCGTCCCAATGATTCAGAGTCTATAGATCTTTATGCTAAGATTGATAAAAGTGGGATAGAAGAGGTCAAAACTTTAAATAGCAATGAACCCACTCTTTTGGATTTCAAGGACTTTAACTATTATAGCTTCTCTTTGATTCATTGTATTTCCTTGTTACAATCCATGATGAACTCTCCTCATGATTATAGTCAAAATAAGGCTTTTACTAAACATATAGTTGTTGCTATGATGAAATCTTTTGAAGAAAAACTTGAGTTAGAAGTTTCTATTCCTAGAAAGATTCATGATGAGTGGGAACCTATTAATAAGATTAAAATCAAAGATTATGAGTGTCATGCTTTGTGTGATTTGGGTGCTAGTGATTCCACGATTCCGAAAACTTTATGTGATTTGCTAGGTTACCATGATCTTGATGATTGCTCTTTAAATTTGCATCTTGCGGATTCCACTATTAAGAAACCTATGGGAAGGATTAATGATGTTCTTATTGTTGCAAATGAAAATTACGTGCCCGTAGATTTCATTGTTCTTAATATAGATTGCAATCCTACATGTCCTATTATTATTGGTTGACCTTTCCTTAGAACGATTGGTGCAATTATTGACATGAAAGAAGGAAACATTAGATTCCAATTTCCATTAAGGAAAGGCATGGAACACTTTAATAGAAAGAAAATAAGATTGAGTTATGAATCTATTATGACAACTACTTTTGCATACCAAAGATGATGATACCTAGATCTATTGTGTTTTGCCTAGCTAGGGGCGTTAAACAATAGCGCTTGTTGGGAGGCAACCCAATTTTGTTTTTGTGTTCTGTTTTTGCTTCTGTTTTTGAGTGTTTCCCACATTATTACTTCTGTAGTAATTGTGTTTCCGTGTTTCAATCAGTGTTTGAGCCAAGTAAAACCTTTGGGGTGATCTATGGTAGTTGTTGATTTGATCTCGCTAAAAAAATAAAAACTTTTGCGCTCAGTCCAGGTATTTTCTAATTATTTTAGAGAGTCAGATGAGTCTGAAATTTTTACAAAAGGTTGAGATATAAATTTACCAGTTTTTCCTAATTGTTCAAAAAATTGAGTTACAGAAGTGTACAAAGTATTCAGATTGCTACAGACTGTTCTGTTTTTGACGGATTCTATTTTCTTTGAGTTGTTTGCCTATTTTGATGAATCTTTGGGTTGTATCATGAGGTATGAACCATGGAGAAGTTAGAATAAAGTAGGTATAACACCAATATAAATAAATAATGAGTTCACAACAGTACCTAAAGTGGTGATTTATTTTCTTATACTAACGGATCTCACGAGTTTTCTGTTATGTTTTGTGGTGTGAAGTTTTCAAGTTTTGGGTAAAGATTTGATGGACTATGGAATAAGGAGTGGCAAGAGCCTAAGCTTGGGGATGCCCAAGGCACCCCAAGTCATATTGAAGGATGCCAAAGAGCCTAAGCTTGGGGATGCCCCGGAAGGCATCCCCTCTTTCGTCTTCAATCCATCGGTAAATTTACTTGAGGCTATATTTTTCACCACATGATATGTGTTTTGCTTGGAACGTCTTGTATGATATGAGTCTTTGATTTTTAGTTTGCCACAAACATCCTTGCTACACACATTTTTTGAGAAAGACACGCTGAATCATGAATTCAATAGAATGGTCTATGTGCTTCACTTATATCTTTTGAGTTAGGCAATTTTGCTCTATGTGCTTCACTTATATCTTCTAGAGCACGGTGGTGTTTGAGTTTTATAGAAATACTTGAACTCTCGTACCTCACTTATATTATTTTGAGAGTCTCTAAACAGCATGGTAGTTGGTCTAGGTTATGAATTTAGTCCTAATATGATAGGCATCCAAGAGGGATATAATAAAAACTTCCATATTAAGTGCATTGAGTATTTATGAGAAGTTTCATTCCTTGGATAAAGTTTTGAGGTATAAATATGGTAATGTTAAGAGACATGTTAGTAAGTAATTGTGATTTGGTAAAAATACTTGTGTAAAGGTTTGTGATTCCCGTAGCATGCACGTATGGTGAACCGTTATGTAAGGAAGTCGGAGCATGACTTGTTTATAGATTGTCGACCTTTGTGTGAGGGTCGGGAGCGCACGATGGTTAACTCGTACCAACCTCTCCCCTAGGAGCATGCGTTTAATACTTTGCTTGAATGACTAATAGACTTTTGCAATAAGTACCTGAGTTCTTTATGACTAATGTTGAGTCCATGGTTTATACACACTCTCACCCTTCCACTTTTGCTAGCCTCTCTAGTACTGTGCAACTTTCGCCGGTACAACAAACACCTTCCTCAAAACAGCCACCATACACTTTCCTCAAAACAGCCACAATATTCTTTCCTCAAAACAGCCACCATATACCTTCCTCAAAACAGCCACCATATATCTTTCCTCAAAACAGCAACCATACCTACCTATTATGGCATTTCCGTAGCCATTGCGAGATATATTCCCATGCAACTTCCACTGTTTCCTTTTATGACTTGCACGATCACTTCCATATTGCATATATGGTCATGTTTTGTCATAGGTATCGAGTTGTAATTTTCTTTTGAGTTGTAAGTAAATAAAAGTGTGATGATTGATACATCTCCAACGTATCTATAATTTTTGATGATGGCATGCTATTATATTATCTGTTTTGGATGTTTTATATGCATTAATATGCTATTTTATACTCCCTCCATCCGGAAATACTTGTCCTAGAAATAAATAAAATGGATGCATCTATAACTAAAATAAGTCTAGATACATTCATTTCTAGGACAAGTATTTGCGGATGGAGGAAGTATTATTTTTGGGACTAACCTATTAATCTACAACCAAGTGCCAGTTTTCTGTTTTTTCCTTGTTTTTGAGTTTTGTTGATATGGAATATTAAACGAAGTCCAAAGGGAATAAAACCTTCGGAAGGATTTTTTCTGGATGGAAACAAGTCATGCAAGCTTGGAGTGCACGTCAGGGGAGGTGCCAGGGCGCCACAAGCCTGCTAGGCGCCCCCCTGTCCGTGCCTAGTAGGTTTGTGGCCTCTTGGCAGGTCTCCTAACCCTAATTATTGGCATTTAAGTACCCAAATATTCCCCCAACACCAAAAAGAGCCACACAAATACTTCTCCGCCACCGGAAGCCTCCGTTCCCAAGAGGTCCAATCTTGGAGCCTTTTTTGGTAATCTGCCGGAGGGGGTTTCGATCACGGAGGGCATCTACATCAAATCCATTGCCCCTCTGATGATACGTGAGTAGTCCACCATAGACCTACGAGTCCATAACTAGTAGCTATATGGCTTCTTCTCTCTCTTTGATCTTCAATACCATGTTCTTCATGATCTTCATGGAGAACTATCCGATGTAATCCTCTTTTGTGGTGTGTCTGTCAAGATCCGATGAATTGTGAGTTTATGTTCAGATTATCCATGAATCTTATTTGAATCTCCTATAATTTCTTATATGCATGATTTCATATCCTTGCAAGTCTCTTCGAGTTATTGGTTTGGTTTGGCCAACTAGATTGGTAATTCTTGCAATGGGAGAAGTGCTTGGTTTTGGGTTCAATCTTGCGATGTCCTCACCTAGTGACATAGTAGGGCTAGCGAGGCACGTATTGTATTGTTGCCATCAAGAGTAACAAGATGGGGTTTTCATCATATTGCTTGAGTTTATCCCTCTACATAATGTCATGTTTCTTAATGCATTACCCTGTTCTTCGTGAACTTAATACTCTAGATGCAGGTGCTACTTCTCGAGCATGCATTGGTTTCCGTGAAGATGAATGGTTGATGCAGCAAAGTAGATAAGTATTTCCCTCAGTTGTTGAGAACCAAGGTATCAATTCAGTAGGAGATACAAGAAAGTCCCCAATAGATGTCCCTACACAAAGAATCAAACTCTTGCACCCAACGCTATAAAGGGGTTGTCAATCCCTTCATGGTTACTTGCAAGGATTAGATCTGATAGAGATAAATAGGATAGTTTGCTTGAATGGAAAGTAAAGAAAAATAAAAATAATACAACAAAGTATTTTTGGTATTTTTGGTTTTAGATCTGAAAGTATAAGATGGAAAATAGACCTGGGGGGCATAGGTTTCACTAGAGGCTTCTCTCATGATGGCAAGTATTACGGTGGGTGAACAAATTACTGTCGAGCAATTGATGGAAAAGCGAATAATTATGAATATATGCAAGGCAATGATTATGCATATAGGCATCATGTCTATGTCAAGTAGACCAAAACGATTCTGCATCTACTACTATTACTCCACACATCGACCGACTCATGCCTGCATCTAGAGCATTAAGTTCATAAAGAATAGAGTAACACATTAGGTAAGATGACATGATGTAGAAGGATAAACTCAAGCAATATGATGAAAACCCCATCTTTTTATCCTTGATCGCAACAATACAATACGTGCCTCGCTACCCCTAATTTGTCACTGAGTGAGGACACCGCAAGATTGAACCCAAAACAAAGCCCTTCTCCTATTGCAAGAATTACCAATCTTGTTGGCCAAACCAAACCAATAACCTGAAGAGACTTGCAAAGATATGAAATCATGCATATAAGAATTGAGAAAAGACTCAAATAATATTCATAGATAATCTGAACGTAAACCCACAATTCATCGGATCTCAACAAACACACTGCAAAAGAGTATTACATTGGATGCCCTCCGTGATTGAATCCCCCTTCGACAGATTACCAGAAAAGGCTCCAAGATTGGATCTCTCAGGAACGGAGGCTTCTGGCGTCAGAAAATTGTTTTCGTGGCTTGCTCTGGCATACAGGGAATATTTGGGAATTTATAAGCCGAGAAATAGGGTTAGGAGAGCTTCCATGGGCCCACAACCCTAAGGGGCACGCCCTACCCCCTAGGCGTGCCCCTAGGGCTTGTGGCCCCACGGTGGCTCTCCCGACTTCATCTCCAAGTCTCCTGGTTTGCTTTTGGTCCAAGAAAAACTATTCCGAAGATTTTATTCCGTTTGGACTCCGTTTAATATTCCTTATCTGCAATTCTCAAAAACAAGGAAAAAACAGAAACTGGCACTAGGCTCTAGATTAATAGGTTAGTACCAAAAATAATATAAAATGGCATATTAATTCATATAAAACATCTAAAACAGATAATATAATAGCATGGAACAATCAAAAATTATAGATACGTTGGAGACGTATCAGCAGGCAGGAGTCGGTCGATGTGTGGAGTAATAGTAGTAGATGAAGAATCATTTCAGTCTACTTGTCATAGACGTGATGCCTATATGCATGATCATTGCCTTGGATAACTACATGCTTATTTGCTTTTCTATCAATTTGTTGACAGTAATTTGTTTACCCACCATGATATTTGCCTTCAAGAGAGAAGCCTCTAGTGAAAACTATGGCCTCGGGGCTATTTCCATCATATATTTTCATATCTATACCTTGCAGCAATTTACTTATCTTTTACTTTCCGAACTCGTTTACGTCTATCTCTTTCAGATCTAATCCTTGCAAATAATCATGAAGGGATTGACAACCCCTTTATAGCGTTGGGTGCAAGAGTTTGATTGTTTGTGTAGGTGCAACCATTGGTGACTTGCTTGTTCCTCCTACTGGATTGATACTTTGGTTCTCAACAACTGAGGGAAATACTTATCTACTTTGCTACATCACCCTTTCCTCTTCTAGGGAAAACCAACGCAAGCTCAAGAGGTAGCAAGAAGGATTTCTGGTGCCATTGCCGGGGAGGATACACATCAAGCCTACCAAGTACCCATCACAAACTCATCTCGTGCATTTACAATATTTGCCATTTGCCTCTAGTTTTCCTCTCCCCCACTTCTAAAACGATTTTTAGAAAATACCAAAAAGATTTGCGTTTTTCTTCGCCCTTCTTCAGTTCGCCTTTTCGTTGCTATGTTTGCTCGTGTTGCCATATAACTTCTATTTGCTTGCATATTCGCTTGCTAAAAATCTATTGATATGGATCCTCATCCACTTGCTAATCTTTTCAAAAGATAAAATTATGATGAACCAATTGCTAGTGAGTTGAGTGCACTAGATTATCTCTATGAAGTTTTGTTTGAAATTCATGAATCTGGAAATTTTGATGAAGTATTGAAAGAAGAAATTTATAAGGAGATTCATGATAGGTCCTTGAATGAAAATAATGATTGCCATGTTGTTAGTATGTATTCTCTAAATATCCATTATGCTAATGATATGCAAAACCACAAGCTTGGGGATGCTATGCTTGATGAAGATGATATTTTTTGTTCCCCAAGTTTTGGTGATGACACGTACACTATAATTGATCATGAAAAGATCATTTATGTGATAGTTATATTGTGAGGTTCCTTCATGATTTTACTGAATTTTTTTATGAGGGAGGAACATATGCTTGTAGGAATTGCAATAATATCAAGTTTCCTCTCTATGTGTTCAAAGTTTTGAAGTTATGCTTGTTTTGCCTTCCTATGCTAAGTGATTCTTGTTCCCATAAATTGTTTGCTAAAAAAATCCCTATGCATAGTAAGTGGGTTAGACTTACATGTGTTTTAATGCTATTCATGATGCTCTTTTGCATATCTCGGTTACCACTCTTATTGTGAGCGTCATTGAAATCGTTATGCCTAGCTAGGGGCGTTAAACAATATCGCTTGTTGGGAGGCTACCCAATTTTATTTTTGTGTTATGTTTTTGCTTATGTTTTAGATTGTTTACCACATTATTAATTCTTTATTAATTGTGTTTTGCTGTTTCAATTAGTGTTTGAGCCAAGTAAAACCTTTGGGGTGATCTATGGTAGTTGTTGATTTGACCTTGCTGAAAAACAGAAACTTTTGTGCTAGGTCCAGGAATTTTCTAAATTTTTGAAAGTGTCAAATGAGTCTGAAATTTTCACAAAAAATTGATATATAAATTTCCCAGGTGTTACTAATTTGTCAGAATTTTTTGAGTTACAGAAGTATACAAAGTTTCCATATTGCTACAGACTGTTCTGTTTTTGACAGATTCTGTTTTCTTTGAGTTGTTTGCCTATTTTGATGAATCTATGGGTTGTATCATGTGGTATGAGCCATGGATAAGTTATATTACAGTAGGTATGACACCAATATAAATAAAGAATGAGTTCACAACAGTACCTAATGTCACGCCCAAGATGCGATTCTATCCTTATTTCTGCACGAGGGCCTCAACAGGGATAGAAGCACATCTCATTGTGTTGCAAGAATGGATATCATTACAAGTACATGTATAGAAGAGATGAGTATATGGAATTGTCTTACACTCGTCACAAGCTACATCAATATCACATCAATACAACAACATACTCAAACATCATACAAAAGAGCAGGGTCCGACTACGGATGAAAACAAACGGTAAAATGACATCCATCCTTGCTATCCCAGGCTGTCGCCTGGAAACCATCCTAGATTGATGAAGAAGAAGAAGAAGAACTCCAAACAAACAAGCATTGCTCTCACATCAATTCATCGCATTACCTGTACCTGCAACTGTTGTTGTAGTAATCTGTGAGCCATGGGGACTCAGCAATCTTATTTCCAAGGGTATCAAGACTATTAAAGCTTAATGGGTGAGGTGTGGTTAAGTGGTGAGGCTGCAACAAGCGACTAAGCATTTATTTGAGTGGCTAACTTATGAATACAGAAAGCAAAGTATGGTGGTCTACGCATAATGGACGTGAACTAGAAATGATCACTAACTGATCCTGAACACCTACTTACATCAAACATAACCCCACCGTGTTCTCCCTCGAATAAGGACTCACGAGAGGAGACAATCACGGTTACGCACACAGTTGGTGTATTTTATTAGAGTTTACTTCAAGTTTGCTATGATCGGGTGTTAAACAAAGTATCCAAGTTTGCCACATAACCGCGGGCACGGCTTTCCGAAGATTTAACCCTGCAGGGTTGCTCCAACTCATCCATCACAAATTAACCACACGTCGCGGGAATAACCTCGACCACAGATCTCGTGATCATCCTAGGCAATTCCAAAGGAAATCCGACACCTCGAGATAGCCCGAAGAAGATCAGAGTTCCTCATGCAAGACATTCAAGAAAGGTAAAACAAGTCCAGCCAGGCCTCCCAACGTGTCGACGATCCCGATAGGAGCCGCGTATCTCGTTCTCAGGACATGACCGGATGAACACTACATACGACGACCTGATAGAAATCCCTCGAGTTACCCGAGGTGGCCCTACAAGTGGCTCTATTTTGGACCAACGCTCATGAGGGGCACTAGACCAGATTGTTGATTAATCCACGGGGTGATCATGCCCTATGCAAATTTTAGTTGTTAATAAGCAAATAGTACCAATGTTGGGCCTTGCCAGACAAGCTTTATCCTAAAACGAAGATAAAGGGGGTCCCCATAACAACCCCGAGCATGTTAGGAGCGCTCAATTATGGAAGATAACACCAGTTCACAAGTAACTAGGGGCGGCAAGAGTGGAACAAAACACTGAGCAAAAGGCCAAGCCTTCCACCCTTTACCAAGTGTATATGTGCATTAAATTGAATAACAATAATATTGTGATAACAAAAGAATGTCCATGTTGTCACATGCAAGCAATAGCACCTATAGCTAGAAACGCTATAAGAAGGGCTGAGCAAGCCGTAACATAGCCAAACAATGGTTTGCTGGGAAGGTGGAGGGTTAGAGGCTTTTCATGGCAATGTTGGGAGGCTTGTCAAACAAGTGGTAGGTAGTGTGACATAATGATAAAAGCGAGACAACTAGCATGGCAATGATAGTAGTGGTATCCATGGAAATGTGTCATCTTGCTTGAGATCCCGCTTGGACGAAGAACGAGTCCATGAAGAAGACAAGCCAACGCAGTCGAACGAATCCTCACACTCCGAACGCTTTCGGAACTCTATCAAGAAGGATCAATCCGGAAACAACAATCAACACATGATACACCACAACATATTCATGATATGATGCACAAACAAATATGATGCATGTCTGGTTTAATTATGCAAGGCATGGCATGGCAAGAACAACAAACAACTACTACACATTAAGTGAAGTTCAATATGCAACGAGTTGCATATTGACGAAACTCCACGTTCGAATTATTTAGTTCACTCTCGTTTAGGTACTCATCAATATTAAATGTTGTTTAACATGGCAAATGGTGAAGCACAAACAACTACAACATCTAGGCATTTTAAATGAGGACGGAAGCATCATATAGCATTTCCGAAACGACCCCATATGCATAATATGAATTTTGACCAGATCTGTACTAACCATATTTTATAGTTGTCAAACAGTAAAATAAATGTCACCATGTGATTCTACACATTTTTCTAGTCAAGTTAGATATGTGGAACATTTTTATCGGAGCTACGGTTTTGTAGTTATGAATTAAATCATTTTTACATGGCAATTACGCAAATCAATGCAAACAGCAAGGTTAAACATTTTTATCATGTGTGAAAGTTGGATATTGTGAAACTACACGGAATTCTAAGCACTTTTCATGTATAAAGTTTTTTAATCCGATGCACGGTTAAAAAGTTATTAACAATTTAAAAACATGGTTTTTTTTCTATAATTCTAAAATTCACACGTAATTAGCAAATTCACTACACAGGGAAAAAACCCGAATCGGGCCGAATCTGCACATGGCCTAACAAATCACAGAGGTGCAACATAATATCCTTCGCACCGGGTGGGGAATAGGGCTGGCGGCTCACCTTGGGCCAGATCTGGCCAGGTGGGGGAAGGCATGGCTGGGCCGGCTGGGGCGGCGGCCCATGCGGCCAAGGCGAGGCCCATGTGTGGGCACTGGTGGGTAACGGCTGGGGTGCTCGTCTCTCTCGTCCGCACGAGCAAGAAGCCGATAGGGCATGGAGGCGGCGGTCTAGCGGCTGACGCTGGCGGCGGGCTCGGGGTCGGGCAGATCCGGGCCGGCGCCACTGGATCCGGCGACGGCGGTGGCCGGCAACGGAGCTGGGCATCCATGGTGGCGAGAACCTGCAGGAGAGAGAGATAGGGGGCGGGGTTAGGGAGAGGACAAGGAAAGGAGGAAGATAAGGAAGGGAGGAGGAGGTCCGGCGGAGCTACTCCAGCGAGGGGCGGCGGCGGCCGGAGACGGCGAGGTCCTCTGGTGGCACGGGATCAAGGGGCTCCTCTCCTCGATCCGCTGCAGGCGCGGCTGGTTCGGGTGCGGTCGAGTGGGAGCAGGGCTGCTCTATGGTTGCCGGACATTGTCTGGTTTGGCCACCGGACATGTCCGGTAGGTGGGATTTGGGCGATTTGCAGCCCCTGGATCAAGACCTAAGGGCTGAAAATGGCTATGGAGGTGTGATTTCGGGGGAGAGGGAGTGGAGCTAGCAGGTGGGGTTTTCTAGGGTGTGGCAGCAATTTTACATGGGGAAAACCCTAGAGAGTGAGGGGCTCTCTCCATGGGGGTTTAAATAGGGAATGGCACTAGGGTTGGGGGTTGGACCTTGTCTGTCCAACCACGATCCGATGACCACGAATGGAGGAAGGGGCTAGGTTAGCTTAGCAGACTGAGTAGAGGGCCCTGGGATGAGATGAGAGGGAATGAATTGTGGCCCGAGACAAAGTTTTAAACACCGAAAAACGTCCGACGAATAACCCGATGACCTCACTGCTAGGGTTGACCGATCGAATATCAAAAGAACTCAGAATGCGAAGGAAATTTGGCAGGCGGTCTACCTACACTATGATAAGACCGCACGCCAGGTTTTGACTCAATCCGAGAATATTTTAAAGGCACTTTTAAAAACAATATTTTTCAATGCTGCGGGTGCGTGCGTGTGAGGCTGGTCTCGAAACGGGCAACGACAAGAACGGAGAGAACCGGCAACTACCAACGAATGCAAGTTTTCGAACACGAGTGATGATGCCATGCAGATGATGTGAATGATGCAATGATGAATGCAACACCCAAACTAAACACAGACAAGAATGGAAATAAAACGGGAATCTTCTGGAGCGTCGGTCCTGGGCTGTTACACCTAAAGTGGTGATTTATTTTCTTATACTAACAGATCTCACGAGTTTTCTGTTAAGTTTTGTGTTCTGAAGTTTTCAAGTTTTGGGAAAAGATTTGATTGACTATGGAATAAGGAGTGGCAAGAGCCTAAGCTTGGGGATGCCCAAGGCACCCCAAGTCATATTCAAGGATGCCAAAGACCCTAAGCTTGGGGATGCCCCGGAAGGCATCCCCTCTTTCGTCTTCAATCCATCGGTAAATTTACTTGAGGCTATATCTTTATTCACCACATGATATGTGTTTTTCTTGGAGCGTCTTGTATGATTTGAGTCTTTGCTTGTTAGTTTGCCACAATCATCCTTGCTGCACACGTCTTTTGAGAGAGACACGCTGAATTGTGAACTTATTAGAATACTCTATGTGCTTCACTTATATCTTTTGAGTTGGGCAATTTTGCTCTATGTGCTTAACTTATATCTTATAGAGCACAATCGTGTTTGCGTTTTATAGAAATAATTGAACTCTCGTACCTCACTTATATTATTTTGGGAGTTTCTAAAACAGCATGGTAAGTGGTGTAGGTTATGAATTTAGTCCTAATATGATAGGCATCAAAAAGGGATATAATAAAAACTTCCATATTGAGTGCATTGAGTATTTATGAGAAGTTTGATTCCTTTCATAAGTTTTGACATATAAAGATGGTAATGTTAAGAGACATGTTTGGTGTGGAGGAGTCTTTCTATGGGAGTTTCGTTATTAATCACACGGCTAGGAAGTATGTTAATAATATGAACAACGGTAAGAAAGGCTTCATCCCAGAATTTTAAAGGCATGGAAAGCACCAGCTAAAAGAGAAAGACCAACTTCAACAATATGTGTGTGTTTGCGTTCAATAGACCAATTCTGTTGATGGGCGTGAGGGCATGACACATGATGTGAGATTCCAAGTGTTTGGAAGGAGTTTAATTTCTCATCCTCCCCTCCCCAATTGGATTGGACATCGAGAATCTTACTATCAAATTTACGTTCAACGAGTGCTTGAAAATTGTGAAAGAGTTGAAAAACTTCGAATCTTATCTTGAGAACATAGATCCAAGAGTATTTACTATAATCATGAATGAAACTCACATAATAGGTGTGTCTACCAACTGAACTAGGAGCAGGACCCCAAACATGAGAAAAAATGAGCTGCAAAGGTTGTGTGGAAACACTAGTAGATGTGGGATATGGTAATTAATGACTTCTAGCCTTTTGACAAGAATCACAAATTATTTCAAGATTACGCTCACCAACATACGGGAGCTTATTTTTCCTAAGCACTCGTTCAACTAATTGATCGTACCACCGAGCTGAAGATAATTTGGTGACACCATATGCTCCTTTATTGGATATCCTAAGCTTGGGAATTGTCGGATTTCGGGATCCACAAAACCCAAAGAAGTTCAAACATAGGGGAATGTGCAAAGATCCCCTACAACCTTGCCCTACCTAGCTCGCTACTCGATGATTTCTATGACGAACTCGCACAATGACGAGGAAGCAGATGCACATGATGATTTACCTAGGTACGGGCCGCTACGAAGCGTAATACTCTACTCCTGCTTTGGTGGATTGCCTCACGTGGAGGTTTGTGGATGAACTAGTACAGTGGTGGGATGCCTCGTGAGGGCGCTCTGGTCGCGTTGCCTCTCTTCTGTTGCCTCTCTGTTGTATTGTCCCTCTATGGAGCAGCCTCGCCTCTATTTATAGTGCCCCGGGTCCTCTTCCCTTAGCGCTATGGCGGAAAGGGATCCCAGAATGGCCAAATTCAAAGGGGGAGAGGAGTACATCTTTATCCTGACGAAAGGTGGTCTTCACCTGCACAGTAGCTATTGATGATCTAGAGGTGGGCTCGGCGATGACAACCTTCCTATTGGGCTCGTGGTCGTGGTCTCGTTGCATCGGAATGGAAACCTTTGGGGATGCTTTGGGAACCCGCGTACGTCCTTGCCCCTTTGCACCAAAGGGAAAACTGCTCCGCCTGGCATGTTGGCTCCCGCATGTCCTGCCTTGCGTCATCCCCGACCTCGCGAGGCCAGGTGCTGCGTAGGGATCTCCGCTGCTCTGGAGGGGGCCTGAGGAGGCCCATCCTTCGCTGGTCTTGGTGATGCTTCTCTCGCGAGCTCAGACCCTCACAAGCCTTGTATTGAGCGCGGTCTCGCCAGGCCGTGTCATGCCCTTGGCCGCACGCAGGTAGGTCTGGGTACCCCCATTCCTAAAACACCAACAATAGCCCCTAGGCCCAAGGCACGCTCGAGCTGGCTTCCAGGCGAAGCCGTTGAGGATGGGCCGAAGCGCTATGGGTCCAAGACGCATGCGGGCCTAGCTCGACATGCGTCGCGTTCCCAGTAAATGCCGTCCCCACTCCCGAGGTCTTCAGGGACCTCCCAGGTCAAACTGATGCGATGCTTGCGTGTTGCCCTGGCCATCGTTACCTTTTCTTGAATGTGGCTGCTCCCTCTGCCTTCTTCCTTTGGGCCACGCGGATGTGACCTTTTGGGAGCTGATGAATTGACGTGGGGGAGAGTTGCATGCCACCCGGGCCTGCCCCACAGCACTTGAGGATCTCCCGATGCCTGTACTCCCCATGACGCTCCGGCTGGAAAGGGTTGGGACGCGTAGCGGTGCCATCATTGCCCGGGATGCGAGGGGGGTAGGTTGGCCCTTGATCATATATAAGTGGGTGAGGGAGAGAAAACACTCAACACGTCTTCATCTTCTTCGCCTCCCAATCTTCAATCTGCCACTCTCCTAGTCATGGATCCAGTGAGGAAGTTCTCCGCCGCCGAGAAAGGGAAGGCCTCCAAGGAGAGCCCTGTCTGGCCACCGCCCAGGAGGGGCCGCGGTCGTCCCGGAAGTATGCCATGACGCCGGTAGTGGTTCCTCACGGGCACGGGCGTGCTCCAACGCGGCTCGGGGTTACCTTTGGTAGCCGTGAGGGGCTCCGTCTAGCGCGGGCGGTGGTAGGAGCCACGATGGAGGTGCCCGCGGTAGGAGGCTAGCGGTGGCCACCCGACCACCCCTCCCGCTGCTCCATTCAGCCGACATGGCCAGGAGTTTGTGGTGTGGGTGGAGTGTCCGGCTAGTGCTTGGTTTCAACTCCCGTTCTTCTTCGTGGAGGCGCTGCCATCCGGGGGGCTACTGGCCTATGGCAGCAAGGCGACAACTGCTGTAGCGTGGCCTCATGGGTGGAGGTCGAGGTCACCCCCGGGGGCTACATGTACCTGAACCATGGGTGGCAAACGTTTTCCCGCGCCTACGGCTTGGAGGGGAGGTGCACTCTTCACTTCAAGTACAACGGGGTGGCGACCCTCTTCGTCAAGATCTTCGGGGGAGAGGGTGAGCGCTTGGGGTGCTGCCCAAAAGACGACGGCTACGGCGATCTTGGAGGTGAGCTTGTCCTTAACGACGGGCGCCGCGGCGATCTTGGAGGTGAGCTTGTCCTTGACGACGGGCGCCGCATCTCCAGCAGCAGCGGCACCCCCTCCAAGGAGATCCCAAGTGACAACAGCAATAGCAGCTATGGCGTGCCACCGCACTGACACGCCCAGACCTCATGGGAAGCCAGCCGCCACAGCGTCGCTCCTCTGCCCGAGAAGCGGCCACACCGCCGCACCTCCACAGGCCTATCAAGGAAGAGGAGGACTCTGACTGAGTGCTAGTGCACTGACGCTA
This sequence comes from Hordeum marinum, assembly GCA_022496015.1. Lineage (NCBI taxonomy): Eukaryota > Viridiplantae > Streptophyta > Magnoliopsida > Poales > Poaceae > Hordeum > Hordeum marinum. Next base: position 104,699,329 of record CM039672.1, read on the forward strand.
GGGCTCTTGGAGGAGCAGCCCCCAAGGGGGCTTCCTCACTTTCTTTCTCCTCCTCTTCTCCCTTTCCTACGATCGAAGAAACAAGGGGTGCCCTATGGGCGTGTAATGAATTTCGGCGCTCGCGCCCTTGTTAGTACCCTCATCATGTGTCCTGGTTCTTGTGTCGTTATTAATTGGAACTTCCTCCTAGTCGTGGTTAGAGTAATTAGCTTGTCATGCTCGTGGTAGGCTTTTCATTGAGGATATTTGGATATGGCGCTTGGGGTTTCTGGATGTCCTAGGGACTTCTTCTTCTTCTTACGAGTGAGGCGGGTGGGGATCCCTTTCGGCACTCTAGGTCTGCAGGCCCCAATCCCGAACATTTCTCGACCACCATAAGGACGTCCGGATCACCAGGACGCAATTACGGGGTGAGGCCTCGACACCCTTGGCGTCGGCGTTCTGGGAACAAGGGTAGCCAGACTTGCCTACCTGCGGCCCAAGGCATGGCCCACCACGTCAGCCAGGCGCGGCCTGGTGAAGCACCACTCAAGACCAGGCCCTCACGAGAACCTTGACCTTGCGAGGGGAGGTGACACCAAGACCAGCGAGGAACAGGCCTCCCCAGGCCCCCTACGGAGCGGCGGAGACCTCTATGCAGCACCTGGCCTCGGGAGGCCAAGGATGACGCAAGGCAGGATAGGCGGGCGCCAGCGTGCCAGGCGGACAGTTTCCCCTTTGTTGCAAAGGGGGTCAGGATAGACGCATGTTCCCAAAGCGTGCCCCCAAGGTTTCCATTCTGGTGTAACGAGACCACGACCACGAGGCCAGCAGGAAGGATGTCATCGCCGAGACCACCTCTATATCATCGACAACTCCTTTGCAAGCGAAGACCACCTTTCATCAGGGTAAAGATGTACTCCTATCCCCCTTCGAATTTCGTCTTTATAGGATGCTACTTCTCGAGCATGCATTGGTTTCCATGAAGAAGAATGGGTGATGCAGCATAGATAAGTATTTCCCTTGGTTGTTGAGAACCAAGGTATCAATCCAGTAGGAGATACAAGCCTGTCCCCAATAGGTGTACCTACACAAAGAATCAAACTCTTGCACCCAACACTATAAAGGGGTTGTCAATCCCTTCATGGTTACTTGCAAGGATGAGAACTGATAGAGATAGTTGCTTGAACAGAAAGTAAAACAAAAGGTAAAAATATTGCAGCAAAGTATTTTTGGTATTTTTGGTTTTAGATATGAAAGTATAAGATAGAAAATAGACCCAGGGGCCATAGGTTTCACTAGAGGCTTCTCTCATGATGGCAAGTATTACGGTGGGTGAACAAATTACTGTTGAGCGATTGATAGAAAAGTGGATAATTATGAAGATATCCAAGGCAATAGTTATTCATATAGGCATCAAGTCCATGTCAAGTAGACCGAAACGATTCTACATCTACTACTATTACTCCACACATCGACCGACTCCTGCCTGCATCTAGAGTATTAAGTTCATGAAGAACAAAGTAACGCATTAGGTAAGATGACATGATGTAGAGGGATAAACTCAAGCAATATGACAAAAAACCCATCTTGTTAACCTAGATGGCAACAATACAATACGTGCCTCGGTACCCCTACTTTGTCACTGGGTGAGGACACCGCAAGATTGAACCCAAAGCTAAGCACTTATCCCATTGCAAGAATTACCAATCTAGTTGGCTAAACCAAACCAATAACTCTCAGGGACTTGCAAAGATATGAAATCATGCATATAAGAATTCAGAAAAGGCTCAAATAATATTCATGGATATTCTGAACATATAACCACAATTCATTGGATCTCGACAAACACACCGCAAAAAGAGTATTACATCGGATAGATCTCCATGAAGATCATGAAGAACATGGTATTGAAGAGCAAAGTGAGAGAACAAGCCATCTAGCTACTAGCTATGGACCCAAAGGTCTATGGTGAACTACTCACACATCATCATCGAAGGGGCAATGGAGTTGATGTAGATACCTGTTAGTGCATCTAGTGCCCCTTAGTGATTTTGGTGTATTGAAGACTTATAGGTTAAGGTACTAATGTGTTTGTGAGTGTACACAAGCTCTATAAGTCAAGTGAAGACTTTGCTGAAGACTTTGGTGAAGACTTTGAAAATGAAGAAGTTGGTGTGACCTTGAAGATACGAACGAGGAATATGAAGCGTGAAGACTTTTGTTTTCGTAGTATCATTTCCTTTATTTGAGTCATAGGAAACACCGTACTATTAAAGGGGGCCGAGGTAATACTAAGGAAAATTTCCAACTAATGCTCAACTCCAAAATCCTCAACCTATACAATCCTTCAAGTGAAGCCTTTGGAAATCTCTTACGGTTCAGTCAAGTTCTTCAGTTTTAGAGACGAAGTTCTTCTGGTCTCTGAGGAAATTGATCTGACTGAGGAGTTAGGATTTCGCTAGTGCGAATTGCCTACAAGTGAGGAACATGATATGTCTGAGGACTTCCATAGTTCGAAAATCCGACCATTGATGTGCTTAGCGCCAGCTGTCCCCAATTGCAACTATCCACATAACGGTCATATCATTGGGGGCATTTATGTCATATCATGTCAGGTTGCACCCTGGCTATAAATAGCCACCCCACACAACCACTAGTTGGTTGGCTGCTCCGAGAGAGAACTAACACTTGTCATTTGAGAGCAACCCATCCTCCAAGGACTTTGAGTGAAAATCATCAGTGAGGAAAAACCCACAACCAAACCACCAAACCCAAAGTGATTGAGCATCACTGAAGAAATTCTTGTGTGGAACCGACGCTTGTTACCTTTGAGGACTGTGCATCCTCAAGACAGTTAGGCGTCATGGTCTAGTGCTCCTGCAGTCAATTGGGGATAACAAAGTGACCTTGGTCTAGAGCATCCAGCAGTAAATTGTGGATCGCTGGGTGACCAGTTTGTGAGGGTTTTGGAAGTCTACCCTGAAGACTTACCACGAGTGTTGGGCGAGGACTGTGTGACCTTAGATCAAGGAGAATACGGTAAGGACTGTGTGTCCTGGGACTGTGTGTCCTCTGGTTTAAATACCAGGCCGCTCCAAACCAGACGTACAACTGTCACAGCAGTTGGAACTGGGTCATCAAATCATTGTCTTCATCAAGCTACCTGGTTCTATTTCCTCAACCCTTCCATTTCCTTGTATAACTGTTGATGAAATTGAACTTTACTGTTTGAAGAATTTGACTGAAGACTTTCACAATTTCCTCACCTCAAATTCTTCAAGTTACCTTGTTCATCACCTACTTATCATGTATCACGCTATTTGTAATCTGTGCATGTTTCATTTCATCATGATGACTATGTTGTCGCTATGTTCCTCATGCACTTGAGTACTTATTCCGCTGCTAGTTATTCATCACATTTCGAATTCCTCAAATTTGAAATTCCTCAAGTGATGAATTTGTAAAAATCGCCTATTCACCCTCCCCTCTAGTCGATATAACGCACTTTCAATTGGTATCAGAGCTGGTACTCCCTCGCTCTGTGTGATTTTGGTTTAACCACCTGGAGTTCTAGTTATGTCGACTGCAGGTATGATCAAGGTTTCCACGGGGTGTCCTACCTTCGATGGGACGGACTACCCCTACTAGAAGGACAAGATGCGTATGCACCTTGAAGCTATTGACAATGATCTCTAGTATGTTGTGGAAAATGGTGTGCCCTCTGTCACTCCCACTATTACTACTGCTGATGTGAAGAGATTCAAGCAACTCGATTCTCAAGCGAAGAATATCATCTGTGGCCATCTGAGCAAAGGTTAGTATGGCAGAGTGAGCGCTTTGGAGACTACCAAGCTTATCTGGGATAGGCTGTCCAAAGTCACTGAAGGTGTATCCACTCAACGTGACTCTCGTGTTGATGTTCTTCACAATCTCTTCAACCGCTTCAAGAGACTTGACAATGAAAATGTTCAGCAAACTTTTGATCGTCTCACTAATATCTCCAATGAGTTTCAAGCATTGGGTGCCACCGATATCACTAACCATGAAGTGGTGAAGAAACTGCTAAGATCTCTTGACTCCTCATTCGATACTCTGGAGTTGATGATTCAAGAATGTGGAGACTACAAGTCACTTGATCCTGCTGATATTCTTGAGAGACTCAATACTCATGAATTCCAACAAGCTAAGAAGAGAGACCTCTACGGGCCAAGCTATGGAAGATCTCGTGCTTTGAAGGCGAAAGCAATTTCCTCATCCAAAGAAGAAGATTCTGACAGCAGCCTTGGTGATCTTGAAGAACTAAGTCAGGAACTAGCAATGCTCGTGAAAATTCCAGAAGTTCTCAAGGAGAGGTGGATTTGGAAAGTCATCAAAAAGTGGCTTGAGGAAATCAGATTCCTCACAAGACTACAAGAAAAGAACTTGTCATCGTTGCAAGAAGCCTGGTCACTTTATCTCTGACCGTCCTCTCTGAGAAAAAGATTCAAAGAAGAAGAAGAATTACAAGGATGATAGTTCTGATGACTTGAAGAAAAAGAAGAAATCTTCAAAGTCCTCATCTGCAAAGTCCTCATCTTCAAAATCCTCAAAGAACAAGAAGAATGGTTCTACAAAGGCACGAGCATTCATCGGCAAGGAAATGGATTCTGAGGAAGAATCTGAAGACTATGAAGAAGAGGAAGAATCTGAGGAGGAATTAGAATCTGGTGTCGCTAGCCTTGCTCTTGCTACTGGTTTCGTCAGCAAGTCCATCTTCAACGATGAAGAATATGACTACTCCAATGACTCTGACGTCAGCAATGATGATTATGCTCCCACCTATTGCTTCATGGCAAAAGGCTCAAAGGTACACAAACATCATTCCTCATCTATATCAAGTGAAGGTGAATCTGATGAATATGTGAAACCTAGCTATGCTAAACTTGTTAAAATTGCCACTAAGCAACAAAGTGCACTTGAAAAGCTTTAGAAAATGCTAGGCAAAAGCGATGATCTGTTGAACTTTGAAGTGGATCAGACTCAAAATCTGTCTGACGATCTCAAAAGTATTCAGACAAAGTATGATAACCTTCAGACTCATCATAACGACCTCTTAGCCGATCATGAAAAGCTTTCCAATGAATTTCTTCAACGAAAGCAAGATCTTGAGAAACTGAGGGTGTCACATGAGGATCTCCAAAGGGAAAACGATTCCTTACTGGCTCAACAGATCAGTACCGCTTAGGAAGAATTCGTTCCACCTTGTTTGAAATGCATCGAACGTGAACCTGCTACTTCTTCACCTGGATGTTCAGATGCTTCTATTGCTGCAAATTCTTCAATTATTCCAGTGGTTTCAAATTCCTCATCTGAGGATACCACAAGTATCACTGATGACAATGCAGGGTTGAAGGAATTGTATGTGACAGGCATGTACAAAAGTCTCAAAGGGCATCAAACCCATTGCGATGTCCTCAAAAAGCAGATTCTGAATAGGAACCCTAGGAAAGAGGGTATTGCCTTTGTGAGGAAACTCAATGCCGATGGATCCTACTGGACACCCGAGCAGTACCCCAAAACCTCATGGGTTGCTGCGAAAGGACCTCCTGTAGATCCATCCACTTTATCTGGATTTACATGTGAAACTCCATATTCCTCTGATGAGTCACTTGACGCGAACTACAAATTCTTAAAAATCAGAAAGGTGAAGTATTTGCTAGATTTGTTGGAACTAACTGCAGGAACAGTTCTCCTATGAAGAAAATCTGGGTTCCCAAGAGCTACCTTCAAAATCTTCAAGCGAATGTCCTCACGACACCACTGATGAAGAATAGGAACCCTAGATCAAATTCCTCATATGGACCAAAGTCCTCACTTGGACCAAATTCCTAAAATGATCAAAATTATCATTCTTGTACTAATGCCTCTATTTCGCAGGGAAAACCTAAGAGTTATGAATATGTGCATTATTCTTCAAAGCATTATGTTCATAAGTCCTCGAAGAATTTCTCTGCTTATTCGTTTGAGTACTCTAACCCTCGCCCTGTGAAACATAGCACACATGCTTCTATGCCTCCCTTCTCATATGGTGCTCGCAGAATGATGAACTCTTTGCCACCCCTCCAGATGTGGGTGGTGAAGAAATTGAACTAACATCTTATGCAGGGTCAGGTTTCCAGATGAACATCTGATGAATTTGCTGGAGACCTGAGGAAATGCTTGAAAGGATGCAAGCTAACTATGCAGAAATGAATTCCTCATTTCTCTCGTCCTCACACTACTTGCTTACCATCTTGTGTGATGAAATTCTGTCTGATGAAATTGATGTCATATTCTTCACTCTGAAGCATATGAGTTCATAAGTTGTACTAATTCATCTACAGGATGATACTCCAAAAGCTACTGAGTGGGTGTCCTCGATAGTGGATGCACAAACCACATGACTGGTGACAAGAACCTACTGATGAATTTTCCACTCACTCCATCTCTTCTGAAGCATATCACCTATGCAGAAAAAGGAAAAAGCAAGGTATTGGGACTTGGTAAGGTTGCTATCTCAAAGGACCGAACCATGGATAAGGTGATGCTTGTTGAATCCCTTGTGTTCAACCTTATGTCTGTCTCAATGCTTTGTGATCTTGATATGATCGTCTTATTTAAAAAAATCATTGTGTTGTCATCATGGAATCTGACAATTCCAAAGTCTTCGAAGGCTTTAGGAGAGGAGACTTGTATATTGTTGATTTCTCTACAGGTCCTCAACCTGCCACATGCTTACTTGCAAAGTGTTTAGAAGGCTGGCTGTGGATCAACGACTTGTACATACGGGTATGAGGAACTTGCACACGCTCGTGAAGAAAAAGCACGTCATTGGCATCGAGGGTGTAAAATTCCTCAAGGACCACCTCTGCGGTGCATGTGAATCTGGGAAGATGACCAGATCCAAGCATCCCTCGAAGATAATCATGACCACGACTCGACCCTTTGAATTGCTTCACATGGATCTCTTTGGCCCCACTCATTACTCCATACTAACAAATGCTTCAAGTTTGTATGGCTTTGTCATTGTTGATGATTACTCTCGTTACACTTGGGTGCATATTATTCTGTACAAAAATGAAGTGTAGGATGTCTTCAAACGATTTGCTTCAAGGGCCTCCACCAACTTCGGCATCAACATCAAGCATATTAGGAGTGATAATGGGACTGAATTCAAGAACACTAATCTTGATGAATATCTTGATGAACTTGGTATTACTCATGAGTTATCTGCCCCTTATACTCCTCAACAGAATGGCATCGTGGAGCGCAAGAACAGGACTCTAGTTGAGATGGCTCGCACCATGCTTGATGAATACAAGACTCCTCGTCGCTTCTGGCCTGAGGCAATTGATACTGCATGCCACATCACCAACAGGGTATATCTTCACAAATTCTTCAAGAAGACTTGATATGAACTTATGACTGGCAAGAAACCCAATGTAAGTTATCTCAAAGTCTTCGGTGCAAAATGCTGGATCAGAGATCCTCACCACAGTTCTAAGTTTGCAGCAAAAGCACATGAAGGTTTTATGCTTGGTTACGAAAAGGACTCACACACCTACAAAGTCTTCAACACCTACCATCACAAGGTTTTTGAAACTATACATGTGTGGTTCGATGAAACTAATGGCTCGCAAAGAGAGCACCTGCCTTCTGTGTTAGATGAACAGTCTCCTAAGGAATCCATCAAGCTGAAGGCAACTACAGATATCATACCCACTGAGGAAGTCATTCTAACGAATGAAGACTTTCATGTTGATACACCTGAAGAAAATGATGCTAAAGGAAGTCCTCAGCCACGTCAACCTACTCATCCTAGAGTTGCGAATGAAGTACAGATTGACAAAATCATCGATGACATCAATGCACCAGGTCCCCTCACTCGCTCAAAAGCTTCACATTTAACTAACTTTTGTGGGCACTTTGCCTTTGTCTCTATCATAAAGCCCACCAAAGTTGATGAAGCATTCAAGGAGCCTAAGTCGATTCAAGCTATGCAAGAGGAATTGCATCAGTTCAAGCTCAACAACGTGTGGGAACTTGTCAAGCGGCTAGATCCTCGCAAACATAACATCATAGGTACCAAGTCGATCTACCTCAACAAGCAAGATGAAAATGGCCTTGTGGTGAGGAATAAGGCTCGTCTTGTAGCTCAAGGCTACACATAGGTTAAAGGAATTGACTTTGATGAAATGTTCGCACCTGTTGCTAGACTTGAAGCTATTCGCATATTGCTTGCTTATGCTAACCATCATAATATCATCTTATATCAAATGGATGTGAAAAGTGCATTCCTCAATGGTAAGCTTGAGGAAGAAGTATATGTTGCTCAACCCCCAGATTTTGAAGACCCTAAGCATCCTGACAAAGTTTTCAGATTCAACAAGGCCCTCTATGGCCTCAAGCAGGCCTGTCGGGCATGGTACTACACTCTGAAGGAATTCCTCATGAAGAAAGGCTTCAAACCCGGTTCACTCGACCCCACTCTTTTCACAAAGTCCTATGACAATGAACTGTTCATATGCCAAATATATGTAGATGATATTATCTTTTGCTGTACTGACAAACGTTGCAGTGATGAATTTGCCTATATGGTGAGTGAAGAATATCAAATGTCTATGATGGGAGAGTTGAAATTCTTATTAGGTCTTCAAATTCGTCAACAAGACAATGGCATCTTCATCTCCCAAGAGAAGTACCACAAGGATGTTCTAAGGAAATTTGACATGCAAGATTGCAAAGGCGTCAAAACTCCAATGCCTTCAAAAGGCCACCCCTGCACTGATGAAAATGGTAAAGATTTTGATCAGACAGTATACGGCTCCATGATTGGCTCATTATTGTATCTATGTGCATCTAGGCCTGATATAATGCTAAGTGTTTGCATGTGTGCCCGATTCCAAGCAACACCGAAGGAATCACACCATAAGGCTGTGAAACATATTCTTCGATACTTAGCTCACACACCAACACTTGGATTATGGTATCCCAAGGGCTCAAATCTTCACCTTGTCGGATACTCTGATGCTGACTATGATGGAGATCGCGTGGATCGCAAGTCAACCTCAAGCACATGTCATTTCCTCAGACGATCCCTAGTCTGTTGGTCCTCGAAGAAGCAGAACTGCGTCTCACTCTCTACTGCTGAAGCTGAGTACATTGCTGTTGGCTCAGGTTGTGCTCAGTTACTATGGATGAAACAAACCCTCAAGGACTACGACATCAAGTTGAAGAATGTGCCACTCTACTTCGACAACAAGAGTGCCATCAAGATTGCATACAACCCAGTTCAGCACTCCAAGACCAAGCACATCCAGATTCGTCATCACTTTCTTCGAGATCATGTACTCAAGGGCGACATCTCCATCGACCACATCCCCACTGAAGAACAACTGGCCGATATCTTCACCAAGCCCTTGGATGAAAAGAGATTTTGCAAGTTGTGGTGTGAGCTAAATATCTTAGAATCTGCGAATGTTCTTTGAAGAAGGACACACATCCTAACACTTATGCCAAATTGATGACTTTGATGTACAACACACGAAGTAACGTTTTTCTTCAATCAATGAAGAATAACCCTCTAAGTGTGAAGAAATTAATGAAGAATTTGATTCTCAGAACCCTATGACAATTGTACGCGGTGTCTGAAATCATCATTCTTATACGGTGGGTCACGCCACCAACCAAAGTTGAAATTCTTCAAAATTGAGTTTTTCGTCATTTTTCCAAATTCCTCAAATTTGCAAATTCCTCAAGTTTTCAAATTCTTCAAACTTTGAAACTCATGTTCTTCATTGATTTTATATATATATATATATATATATGAGTTTTCAATGTCCTCAACAGCATTCACTTATTGCTAATTCTTCAAGTTGATTTTCATCTAAGTGAATGTGATTGGACCCTTTTCCCTCTATGCTAAACTCAACCCAGTCTGTTCACAAATTCTTCATATGCGCTCTACTTTAAAACTTGTTCAAAGTCTTCACTGTGTCCTTGACAGCTGCAGAATTTGCGAATGAAAACTTTGAAAATTTCACTATCAAAATCTTTAGCGGTTCCCGCTCAAACGGTTCCGATTTCCACGACTAGATAACCCACGATTCTCCATAATCTCCACTACTCAGAACATGGGTGACACCTGTCGCATGGAGAGCAAGGGTCAGGGGCAATCTTGTCCAAAATCTTCGGGCAGATTGGTTTTCACTCCCTCTATAAATACCCCTCCCCTTCAACTGTGCTCGGTTACTCCTCATCTCATCCCTCTCCCGAGCTCCAACCTAGCGCCACCGCTAAAGTCATCGTTGCCGGTGAGGAAGAGCTTCACTGCCTCAACCTCGTCGTCTTTGTACTCGCATCGGCCGCGGAAGTCCTCATCCCGCCACTGCTATAGCTGTCTCCCTCTGCCAAGCTAGGGCGTGGGAGATCTGAACGGACGAACTTCCCAATCTCTTGTCTTGTTCGTCGTGTTCTTCACCAGGGTAAATAAAATTTATTTTTATTGCCCTTGTTTGATCCTCAAATGCTCTTCATATTCCTCAAAAGGTGTTTATTCTTCATGAACCTTATTCTAAAAATCACCGTACATCTTCACATACTTGATGTTTTTCCCTAAGTAATGATTTTCTTAAAGATTCCTCAATTGTGTGAATCCTCAAAATTTGCACAACTCTGGATCCTGAGACAAAGAACACTTAGTGAAATTCCTCAAGACACCCATGGTCAAATTCCTCTCACCTATTTTACTTAAAAATTTCTGAGAACGCATATGACCTCTTCAAATTCCTCGCACATATACTCTGTTCATAGGTACAACATGTCCGCTGATGAATCACTAGGTTCTCATCAACTTAACTCATTTGCAGCGCTCCTTGAGGAAAAAATGTGTACTTCTTCAGAGTCCTCAAGAATTCATATTCCTCAAGTGAAGAAATGGCTGACGGAAATAAACCTCAGAAAGGTGGAAAGAAGCTAGATGTGCACACTGCCTTTGAGATTCCAGATGACGTGTATGAGGAATACTGCACACCCAATGAACAAACTCATGGCAAAGAAACGATCAAGCAGAGAAAAATTCGTCTGCAGAAAATTGAGAGGAGATGGGCAAGGGAATGGAAGGAGTATCGTTATGTAACTCCAAAATACATGATGAAATTTGCAGTAAAACCTCCTTGCAGCAGGCCTCCCCTTGATCCAAATCAATTGCTGATCCCACTAGCATCAAGACTGATGAGGACTTTCCTCACATGTGGGACAAGCAGCAAGCCAAGCTGGCGAAGAAAGCCAAGGAGGCAGTGAAGAAATTCATTGAGGATTCTGATGTTGCTGCCTCCGCCGGAGCCTCTGCAAGTGCTCCTAAGAAATCATGAGGAAGAAATCTGCATTGAAGACAAGTTCTTCAACCTCAAAACCTTCACAGCAGATCCCTCAAGGTCAAAGGCCTCAGCCTGCAAAGTCTTCAGCTGCTGGAGCGGTTGCTGCTCTGTCTTCTATGACATCTTCAACTAGCCCTTTTGCGTTGAAGCTGAAGAAAACTGCTGGACGAGGTCAAAAACCAAGTCCTCACTCAAGCAAGGCTGTGGTGACCATACCCTCAGGTTCTGAGGATGATGATGATGATGATGATGAAGCTGATGATGAGGAATTGGAAGAAATCATCAAGCACAGTCAACAAAAGGCTGCTATAGCAAAGGGCAGCTCTGTTCCTCTCATGTTGGATCCCAAGATGATCCTCAACTTCATCGATATATGGCATGAAGACCCAAGCACCCCACTTTCTTCACTAAATCTGCCTCTTGGAGTGGATCATGTCCTCACCCACTTCATTTTTGAAGAAAAATGGAAAAGAGAGCAAGCTCTCAGAGCTAAGAGGAACAGGGTTCGGAAGGAAAAGTTTCTGAGAGACAATGTGATGAATTTGACCCCAAATCAACTCGTCACTGCTTAGTCTGAAATTCACACACTCTTTGAGGATCAAGAGAGAAATGATGCTGAATGAAAGGGCACCAAGGTTAGATTCGTCAGGGTTGCTCAAGCTGAAGTGAAGGATCACAACACTAGGGTTGCTGCTCGATCGCAACCAAAAAATCCTTAGGCTGATGAAATTGCTCAGCCTGATGAAACTACTGATGGAAATGCTTCTGCACCAGAAGCAACTGCCAGTGCTGCTAAGGAAACTCAGACCACTAATGATCATGTTAGGACAACCACCACTGTTGTGCGTGAAGAAACTGAAAGGCCAGCTGAAGCTTTTGCTGCGCCTGAAGAAACTGAACACACTAGGGCGGCTGCACCAGTCGTTCCTAAAGAAACTGACATTGCTGAGGAAAAGACTCAAGAGAAAAGCATCAGATTCAAAAACCTCAGCCGTGAAAAAGTTGAAGACTATGCCAAGTTCTTCAACTGGACCTATTGATGCTAAACCAATTTCCTCCGCACCTGCCTACTGTTAGGAATAAGAAACTTGAATTCCAATGAGGTCATAGGCCGATATATATACATGTACAGGTACAGAACATATGCAGGAAACACCTTATACAATGAGAGAAATACAAAGGGGTACGACTTATATTATAACTCTAACACCCCCCTCAAACTCATGGTGGATGAACAACACTGAGTTTGGAGAGATAAAAGCCATGTTGTGCTCTAGTCTGGGCCTTCGTCGGGAAATCCTCCAACTGTAACTCGGAAGGCACATACTGAAGAGCAATAACCTGATCCTGCACACCCGTGCATACATAGAAAGCATCAACACCAATATGCTTGGTGAGCTCATGCTTCACAGGATCACGCGCAATGCTAATAGCACATGTACTGTCAGATAAGAGCAGAGTCGGTGTAGTAACGGAAACACCGAAATCCTGAAGTAACCATCGTAACCAAGTCACCTCTGCCGTCAAAAGAGCCACCGCTCGTAACTCAGCCTCTGCACTCGAACGGGAAATGGCAATCTGTTTCTTCGTCTTCCAGGCAATGAGAGAACCACCAAGAAAAACACAGTAAGCAGAAAGTGAACTGGAGCGAGGAAAGAATAGACGGTGAGAGATCGTGCCCCGAAGATATCGGAGAACACGAAGGAGATGACTATAGTGAACCGATGTAGGAGCGGAGACAAACTAACTCAAAATATGAACCGGATAAGAAATATCCGGACGAGTGACAGCTAGATAGACAAGGCTGCCAACAACATGACGATTACGCATCGGGTCAGGCAGGGGATCACCATCAGTAGCACGGAGGTGAACATTGAGCTCCATAGGAGTCTCAACAATGCGCTCGTCAGTAATAGTAGCACGAGCAAGAAGATCCTAGATATACTTTTCCTGGGATATAAAAAAGCCATCAGAGGTAGAAGAGACTTCAATCCCAAGAAAGTAACGAAGAGGTCCAAGATCAGACATAAGAAACTGATCGCTAAGACGGGCCTTTACAAAGGCAATATACTCGGGGTCATCTCCGGTGATGATCATGTCATCAACATAGAGAAGAAGAAGAGTCCGACCACGAGGAGAAAGGTGAATAAACAATGCTGGATCATGAGCACTTGCTGAAAAAACAGTGGCAGTCACCACAGAGGCAAAGCGCTCAAACCAGGCTCGGGGGCTTGCTTAAGGCCATAGAGAGAGCGACGAAGACGACATACCATGCCATCTAGAACAGAGTAGCTAGGTGGTGGCTGCATGTACACCTCCTCACGCAGCTCACCATTAAGAAAGGCATCCTTAACATCCAATTGAGATATAGACCAGTGGCGTGCAGAGGCCACGGCAAGAAGTGTACGAACAGTGGTCATATGGGCGACAGGCGCAAAAGTCTCGTCATAATCACGACCATGCTCCTACCGAAAACCACGAGCCACAAGACGAGCTTTGTGATGCTCAAGAGAACCATCAGAGCGAGTCTTAACCTTGTATACCCACTTACAAGTGATGGGACGGACTCCGGGAGGAAGGGAAACAAGATCCCATGTTCCAGTGCGTTCAAGAGCAGCCTCTGCCATCGCAAACTGCCATTCAGGATGAACAATAGTCTGACGATAAGAAGTCGGCTCAAGAACAGCAGCACCAGCGGTGGGAAATCCAAAGTGATCAATAGGCGGACAAGGACGAGAACGCAAGCCATAAGTAGGCTGAGACGAGGACGATACATCCCCAGAGGCATCCACAGGACGTGAACGATGAGTGTAACACTGAGGAAAAGGTGGCACAATGGCAGGAGGAATCGCCAAGGTAGAATCGGAGGGCGGTGACGAAGAAGTCACCGGAGAGGAGGGTGTAGAATCCAGTGACATGCTAGACGAGGAGACCAGGGAAGATGGTGGCGGCAAATCGACTAGAGGAGGAGAAGCAGAGGGAGCGGAACGACTAGGCAAAGGCTCGATGAGGGTGATAGGTGAGTCAGGAAAAGTGAGGAAAGTGATATCCTCCACTGAAAAGGTCGAGGAAGATGAGCGTGGGTAGAAGGGACGAGACTCATCAAAAGTCACATCTCGAGAGATACGCATTCGACAACCAATAGGATCCCAATAGCGATAGCCCTTATGCTCATCACTGTAACCTAAGAAGACACACTCAACAGACTAAGTGGTCAGTTTGGTGCGTTCCCGAGGGGCAAGAAGAACATAGCAAACACAACCAAACAAGTGAAGCATCAAATAATCGGGGGAACGATCAAAAAGACGCTCGAAAGGAACACCACCCTGTAGAGCAGTGGAAGGCTGGAGATTGATGAGATAGGTGGAGGTGGAGACGGCCTCAGCCCAAAAATGAGGCGGGAGAGAGGCAGCAATCATCAATGCACGAGCCGTCTCAAGAAGATGACGATGCTTTCGCTCAACTACAGCATTCTGAGCATGAGCACCAGGACAAGAGAATTGAGAGAGAGTCCCTTGCTCAGCAAGAACACCACGCAACATCTTAGAGATATACTCGCCAGCAGAGTCAGCACGAAACACACAAATGGGAGAAGAGAACTGAGTATGAACCATGGCAACAAAACACTTATAAATAGACAACACCTCACTAAGAGAAGTCATTAAATAAAGCCATGTGTAACGAGAGAAATCATCTATGAAAATAATATAGTATTTATGACCACCTTTCGAATCGAAGGGATCCGGACCCCATACGTCAGAATGAACTAAATCGAAAGGACGTTTAGACACTGACTCACTATGTGAATATGGTAACTGAATCTGCTTGCCAAGATGACAACCCTGACACTCTAAAGCAACATCTCCTGAGACAGACCCCAGAAGACCTCGACGAACTAAAGATGACAAACGAGAACCACATAGATGACCAAGGCGATGATGCCACTACTGGAAGGAACCAATAGCGGAGGCAACTTAAGCGGAGGAACTGGCGATAGTGGTGGCAGCGGAAGGAACATGAAGCCAGTCCAACTCCCAAAGACCCTGAGAATCACGGCAGCGAGGGCCAGTTCCAACCAGAGTGTGCGTGCGACGGTCCTGGACAAAACAAGAGTCAACGTCAAGGATGACGCGACAACCAGAATCAATAAGTTGACCAACAGAAAAGAGATTCATGGTAAGTCGAGGAACATGAGCAACATCTGGAACAGAATAAGAAGGAGTGGTAAGATGGCCTCTACTAATGACAGAAAGAGGAGTACCATCAGCAGTGAGGACCTGAACAGGAGAATCAAGCGATAGAAGAGAGGACCAAGTGGAAGAATGAGAAGACATGTGAAAAGAAGCTCCAGAGTCCAGAACCCATGAGGATGTACCTGATTGTGTAGAGGGTGGTTGCGCAGTGCGGGAATCATCAGTCACAGAACCAGCAGTACCCGTCGAGGAAGAACCTGAAACCGCGAGCAGATGCTTAAGTCTCAGAATATCCTGCTCAGTCAGAGCGATGGCTAAAGCTGTCGAGGTAGATGACGAAGTCTCTGAAGATGATGATCGGGCCTTGCGCAGATGTTTCCTCTTTGTGTAGCACTGGGACTCAACATGACCATCATTGTTAAAGTAGCCGCAATGTGGACGGGGACGACCTGAGCCTCCAGAGGGAGTGGGCAAAAGCGGCAGAGCACTCAAGCGGGAAGGGGTCGATGCAGCAAGTGGTGCAGAAGGAGTCTGAGCAGCAAGCACAGAAGGAACCTCCAGTAAACCAGCACCACGTAAACGAGTCTCCTCAGCACGAATCTCAGAAAGCGCCTCCATGAGAGAAATACGACCACGAGCAAAAAACTGAGCACGCCGGGCCTCAAACTCCTTACGGAGCCGAGACAGGAACTCGTAGACACGATGAAACTCCAAATTAGCCTGGACAGCCTGGCAACAGGAGCAAGTACGACAACCAGCACTGCGGAGAGAATCAAGCTGGCGCCAGATAGCAGAACTCTGTGCATAGAAGTCATCAACTGTAGAGTCACCCTGCTGAAGAGCATGCTCCTGATGAACCATTGAGAGGTATAAGGCATCACGAGAGGGCTCATAGCGCTGACGAAGACGGGTCCACATCTCAAAGACTGTAGGAAGACCCAGAAACTCAGAAGCAAACTGAGGCAGAACACTGGCAGTAAGAACAGCTGCAGCACGAGCATCATCATCAAGCCACTGGGTGTAAATAGACAAAGCACCATGATACACCTGAAGAGCCTCCTCATAGGTCACAACCTGCTCCTCGTAAGCACGGATAGCGGCCTCATCAGCAACCTTAGATGCATCTTTCGCAGTCTGATTAGCATCCGCAGGAAGAGCCGGAGGGATCAGCACAGTGGGAGCCACATGAGGAACTGGACATGGCGGACAGCAGACCTCTCCAGAAAGAACACCCCAGAGATGGATGCCACGCATGTGAATGTGCATGAAGCCACTGAACTCGGTGTATTTAGAACCATCGAAGATCACCAGACAGCGAGGGACAACAACATAGTCCGATGCAGCAGACATTTTTTTGGAGAACCGATGAGATCACGAGATCACCAGGGGCAAGGCAACCAGCAGCAGCGTCCAATCGGAAGGAACGAGACCAGAGGGGGCACGGTAGCAGCAACAATCGGTAGTTTCTAGCGGTGGCAGCGGCCGGCTCGATCTAGAGCAGAGAAGAGTGGCGGCCAGCAGTCCTTCAAGCGGAGCCGGAGCGGTGGAATCGGGGCGGGGCAAAGACTGCGGGCGCCAGGGAAACCGGCTGCTGGCGATGCTGATCTGAGCGATGCGGCGGAAGACAGCAGTCGCGAGTTGAACCCGAGCGGAAATCGGGACGAGGCGAGGTGATCTGAGCGATGCGAGCAGCGAGGCGATCCCGAGCAGCGAGGGGAAGCGATCGAGGGTAGAAAAAACGGAGCGAGGCACGGGAAACCGAGTTGGACTCGGTAGCGACGGGAGAGCGGTGGCCTGCAGCGAGGGAACATAGCCGTCGGTCAGGAGACAACACCGGCGGCGATACTAAGAGTGGATCGGGAGAGCACGAGTTGCACCTGCGGAAAAAAACCTAGGGCTCTAGTACCATGTTAGGAATAAGCAACTTGTATTCCAATGAGGCCATAGGCCGATATATATACATGTACAGGTACGGAATATATGCAGGAAACCCCTTATACAACGGGAGAAATACAAAGGGGTACGACTTATATTATAACTCTAACACCTACAAAATTGTACCATTTGGGGTGGAGTATGTCATCCCAGATGAAGATGAAGATCAGTCTGTTGCTTCGACAGAGCAGATTGATGAAGAAATTGAAGTTAAAGACATTGCTTCAACTCCAAAGGTATCATCGCCCTGCCTTAGTTCACTCCTGAAGAGGCTGGAGTTGAAGAAATTGATGAGGACATAGACATTGGCAATACAACACCTGTCATCAATGATGAATATTGGGAATCAGCACACCCAAATTCACCAATGACTACTCCCCTGGCACAAATTCCTTAGTCGCCTGCTCTGACTGAAGAAATAAATGAAGAATCTGCAAATTTGACCATCCAACTCACTAAAGAAATTCCAGTTGCAACAGTTGATAATCTTGATGCTCCCGTTGCAACTGAGGAACCAGCTCTCCAAATCGTTCTGTCTGAAGGTGTTCCTCCCATGCCAAAGGAGATTAAGGGGCGCTTCAAGATAAATCTTCAACCGAAGCCAAGAATGCCATTCAAAGCCTCAGTATGCCCCAAATTCCTCAAGAGCAATTTCTTCAATGAATGAATGTTCTTCACTGGTCCAAATCCCTATGACTTTGCAAGGGCCGGGCGCAAGTAATTCTGGATGGCAACACATCTCAACTACTATGCATCAGTTCTGTTTGAGAGGAAGAAAGTCTTCGAGCACCACCAAATTCCTCATGCTGACATGGAAACCCTTCTATCATTCACATCGGTGCTCCAGGTTCTTCATGATGCAGGCATTCTCCCATTCTGCGTCGACATCTGCGACTGGAATGAAGAACTCATTCTTCAGTTCTATGCCACATTGCATATCAGCAGAAATGCTTCAGACGTCAACTCCTGGATATTGGACTGGATGACAGGATCAACACACTTCACTGCTCAAGCTTCTGAATTGCTTCAGTGTGTACCAGTTCCAATTCCCTCAGATGAAGCTCGCAAACTATTTGATGAGCCTGCACTTCCAAATCAGATGATGCAAGTGTTGATGAAGACATTGCCTCCTGGAAAGCCTCAACGAAAAACCTTCCGTGTGAAGGATCTGCTATATGTGCCCAGGACTATCTACCGTATACTCACAAATACTCTATGTCCTCAGAAGGGCCACAATTCTGAAGAATAAGAAGTAGAAGGACTCATGAAGAATATGCTCTTCAACATCATTCATGGGATTCCCATTGACTTGCAAGACTTCTTCATGAGGACTTTGGCCAGTGCTGCTTTAGCTCCATTTGAACAGAAGCCCTATGCGCCTTGGATAATGAAATTCATCAGGGCAAAGTCCTCAGTTCCCTTCAAGCCTGATTTCCAGAACCACTTTGGCTTCATGCCTCCAATTGATAGATCTCCATGATTCACTGGATCTCAACAAACACATCGCAAAAAGAGTATTACATCGGATAGATCTCCATGAAGATCATGAAGAACATGGTATTGAAGAGCAAAGTGAGAGAAGAAGCCATCTAGCTACTAGCTATGGACCCGAAGGTCTGTGGTGAACTATTCACACATAATCGGAGGGGCAATGGAGTTGATGTAGATACCTGTTAGTGCATCTAGTGCCCCTTAGTGATTTTGGTGTAATGAAGACTTATAGGTTAAGGTACTAATGTGTTTGTGAGTGTACACATCCTCTATAAGTCGATGAGGAGTTTGATATATTTGGAGATTATTGACCCCTAAAAATGTATGTCTTCAAGTGAAGATTTGTTGAAGACTTTGGTGAAGACTTTGTGAAGACTTTGAAAATGAAGAAGTTGGTGTGACCTTGAAGATACGAACGAGGAATATGAAGCATGAAGACTTTTGTTTTCGTAGTTTGATTTCCATTATTTGAGTTATAGGAAACACCGTACTATTAAAGGGGGCCGAGGTAATACTAAGGAAAATTTCCAACTGATGCTCAACTCCCAAATCCTCAACCTATACAATCCTTCGAGTGAAGCCTTTGGAAATCTCGTACGGTTCAGTCAAGTTCTTTAGTGACAGAGACGAAGTTCTTCTGGTCTCTAAGGAAATTGATCTGACTGAGGAGTTAGGATTTCGCCAGTGCGAATTGCCTACAAGTGAGGAACATGATATGTCTGAGGACTTTCATAGTTAGAAAATCCGACCATTGATGTGCTTAGCGCCAGCTGTCCCCAATCGCAAATATCCACATAACAGTCATATCATTGGGGGCATTTATGTCATACCATGTCAGGTTGCACCCTGGCTATAAATAGCCACCCCCACAACCACTAGTTGGTTGGCTGCTCTAAGAGAGAACTAACACTTGTCATTTGAGGGCAACCCATCCTCCGAGGACTTTGAGTGGAAATCATCAGGGAGGAAAAGCCCACAACCAAACCACCAAACCCAAAGTGATTGAGCATCACTGAAGAAATTCCTGTGTGGAACCGACGCTTGTTACCTTTGAGGACTGTGCATCCTCAGGATGGTTAGGCGTCATGGTCTAGTGCTCCTGCAGTCAATTGTGGATCACAAAGTGACCTTGGTCTAGAGCATCCAGCAGTAAATTGTGGATCGTCGGGTGACCAGTTTGTGAGGGTTTTGGAAGTCTACCCAGAAGACTTACCACGAGTGTTGGGCGAGGATTATGTGACCTTAGCTCAAGGAGAATACGGTAAGGACTGTGTGTCCTCTGGTTTAAATACCAGGCCGCTCCAAACCAGACGTATGACTATCACAGCAGTTGGAACTGGGTCATCAAATCATTGTCTTCATCAAGCTACCTGGTTCTATTTCCTCAACCCTTCCATTTCCTTGTATAACTGTTGATGAAATTGAACTTTACTATTTGAAGAATTTGACTAAAGACTTTCACAATTTCCTCACCTCAAATTCTTCAAGTTCCTTGTTCATCACCTGCTTATCCTCTACCACGTTACTTGTAATCTGTGCATGTTTCATTTCATCATGATGACTATGCTGTTGCTATGTTCCTCATGCACTTGAGTACTTATTCCGCTGCTAGTTATTCATCACATTTCAAATTCCTCAAAGTTGAAATTCCTCAAGTGATGAATTTGTAAAAATCGCCTATTTACCCCCCTCTAGTCGATATAACGCACTTTCAATACCCTCCGTGATCGAATCCCCCTCTGGCAGATTACCAAAAAGCCTCCAAGATTGGATCTCTCGGGAACGAAGGTTTCTGGCAGAAGAAAAGTGTTTTTGTGGATCTTTCTGATATATAGCGAATATTTGGGAATTTATAGGCCGAAGATTAGGGTTAGGAGGGCTGCCTTGGGCCCACAAGCCTGTAGGGCGTGCCCTACCACCCTGGGCGCGCCCCTAGGGCTTGTGGCCCCATGGTGGTTCTCCTGCGTTGGTATCCAAGCTTGGTGGTTTCTTTCCGGTCCAAAAAAAATCATTCCGAAGGTTTTATTCCGTTTGGACTCCGTTTAATATTCCTTATCTGCAATTCTCGAAAACAAGGAAAAAACAGAAACTGGCACTAGGCTCTAGATTAATAGGTTAGTCCCAGAAATAATATAAAATAGGATATTAATGCATATAAAACATCCAAAACAGATAATATAATAGCATGGAACAATCAAAAATTATAGATACATTGGAGACGTATCAGCATCCCCAAGCTTAATTCCTGCTCGTCCTCAAGCAGGTAAATGATAAAAACAGAATTTTTGATGTGGAATGTTACTTACCATATTTATCCATGTAATATTCTTTATTGTGGCATGAATATTCAGATCCGTAAGATTTGAAACAATAGTCTAATATTGAGATAAAAACACTAATACTTCAAGCACACTAACAAGGCAGTCGCGTCCTTTTGAAATAACATGGCCTTAGAGAGTTATCCCTACAAAATCATATGGTCTGGCTATGCTCCATCTTCCCCATAGAAAGTATCTAAATCATGCACAACCCCGATGAACAAGTCAAGCAATTGTTTCACACTTTTGGTGTTCTCAAACCTTTTCAACTCTCACGCAATACATGAGCGTGAGCCATGGATATAGCACTATAAGTGGAATAGAATATGGAGGAGGTGCAAGGAAAAAGGGATAAGATAGTCTCACATCAACTAGGCGTATCAACGGGCTATGGAGATGCCCATCAATAGATATCAATGTGAGTGAGTAGGGATTGCCATCCAACAAATGCACTTAGAGCTATAAGTGTATGAAAGCTCAAAAAGAAAACTAAGTGGCCGTGGAATAATATCCACCAGTTATATGAAAGTGTCAAAATAGGAGACTCTCTATCATGAAGATCATAGTGCTACTATGAAGCACAAGTGTGGAAAAGATAGTAGCAATTGTCCCTTCTCTCTTTCTCTCATTATATATATATTATATTTTTCATTTTGGTGGGCATCTTTGGCCTCTTTTATTATTTTTTGTTTGGGCTTCGTTGGCCTCTTTTATTTTTTGTAAAGTCCGGATACTCATCCCAACTTGTGAGGGAGGCATGGCTTCCATCATCCTTTTCTATCATGGGACAATGCTCTATTAATGAAAATCATCACACTTTTATTTAATTATAACTCAAAAAAGAAAATTACAACTCGATATCTAGAACAAAGTATGACTCTATATGCAAGATAAAGTGATGGTGCATGTCATGAAAAACTTCATGGTGGAAGTTGAATGGCAGTATATCTCGGAATGGCTATGGAAATGCCATAATAGGTAGGTATGGTGGTTGTTTTGAGGAAAATATATGGTGGCTGTTTTGAGGAAGGAGGGTTTGATGTACCGGCGAAAATTGCGTGGTACTAGAGAGGCTAGCAAAGATGGAAGGGTGAGAGTGCGTATAATCCATGGAGTCAACATTAGTCATAAAGAACTCACATACTTATTGCAAAATTCTATTAGTTATCAAACAAAGCATTGGACGCATGCTCCTAGGGGAGAGGTTGGCAGGAGTTAACCATCGCGCGCTCCCGACCCTCACACAAAGGTTGACAATCATTAAACAAATCATGCTAGGACTTCGTTACATAACGGTTCACCATACGTGCATGCTACGGGAATCACAAACTTTAACACAAGTATCTCTTACAATTCACAACTAATCACTAGCATGACTCTCATACCATCTCTATTATCTCAAAACTATATGCAAGGAATCAAACTTCTCATAGTATTCAATGCACTTAATATGAAAGTTTTTATTATATCCCTCTTGGATGCCCATTATATTAGGACTAAATTCATAACCTAAACAAATTACCATGCTGTTTTAATAAACTCTCAAAATAATATAAGTGAGGAACGAGAGTTCAATAATTTCTATAAAATATAACACCACCATGCTCTAAAAATATATAAGTGAAGCACATAGAGTATTATAATAAATTCACGATTCAATGTGTCTCTCTCAAAAGATGTGTGCAGCAAGGATGATTGTTTAAAACTAAAAATCAAAGACTCATATCATACAAGACGCTCCAAGCAAAACACATATCATGTGGTGAATAAAAATATAGCCTCAAGTAAATTTATCGATGGATTGAAGACGAAAGAGGGGATGCCTTCCGGGGCATCCCCAAGCTTAGCATTTTTGGTATCATTTAATATGGCTTGGGGTGCCTTGGTCATCCCCAAGATTAGTCTTTTTCCACCCTTTATTCCATAGTCCATCAAATCTTCACCAAAAACTTGAAAACTTCACAACACAAAACTCAACAAAAAACTCATGAGACTTGTTAGTATAAGAAAAATAAATCACCACTTTAGGTACTATTGTGAACTCATTATTTATTTATATTTGTGTAATACCTACTGTATTCTAAATTCTCCAAGGCTCATACCTCCCCGATACGACCCATAGATATATCAAAATAAGCAAACAACACAAAGAAAACAGAATCTATCAAAAACAGAACAGTCTGTAACAATCTGTAAATTTAGAATACTTCTGAAACATTAAAAATTCTGAAAAAATATGTAAATCAGGTAAATTTGTATATAAATCTTGTGTAAAATTTTCAGATCAATACGACGCTCTGTAAAAATTATAAAATTCGTGGACTGCGCGCAAAAGTTTCTGTTTTTCAGCAAGATCAAATCAACAACTACCATAGATCACCCCAAAGGTTTTACTTGGCTCAAACACTAATTAAAATGCCAAAACACAATTACTACAGAAGTAATAATGTGCAAAACACACCAAAACAGAAGCAAAAAGCATAAAGCAAAATAAAATTGGGTTGCCTCCCAACAAGCGCTATTGTTTAACACCCCTAGCTAGGCAAAACGCAATAGATCTAGGTATTGTCATCTTTGGTATGCAATCCATTAGTAGCTCTCATGATTGATTCATAGGGTAATTTTATTTTATTTCTAGGAAAGTCTTCCATGCCTTTCCTTAATGGAAATTGGAATCTAATATTCCCTTCCTTCATATCAATAATTGCACCGATCGTTCTAAGGAAAGGTTTACCAAGAATAATAGCACATGTAGGATTGCAATCTATATCAAGAACAATGAAATATATGGGAACATAGTTCCTATTTGCAACATTAAGAACATGATTAATCCTTCCCATAGGTTTCTTTATAGTGGAATCCGCAAGATGCTAATTTAAGGAGCAATCCTCAAATTCACGGAAACCTAGCACATCACATAAAGTTTTTGGAATCGTGGAAATGCTAGCACCCAAATCACACAAAGCATGACACTCATAATATTTAATCTTAATCTTAATAGTAGGTTCCCACTAATCATATATCTTTCCATGTATAGAAACTTCCAACTCAAGTTTTTCTTCAAAAGCTTACATCATAGCATCAACAATATGTTTAGTAAAAGCTTTGTTTTGATTATAAGCATGAGGAGAATTCAACATGGATTGCAGCAAGGAAATACAATCAATCAAAGATCAGCTATCATGATTAAAGTCCTTGAAATCCAAAAGAGTGGGTTCATTGCTATTTAAAGTTTTGACCTCTTCAATCCCACTTTTATTAGCAAGATCTATAAACTCTGAATCATTGGGACTCCTTTTAACTAAAGTTGACTCATCTCCAGTCCCATCTTTATCAATATTAACATTGGAAAACAAAGATTAAATAGGAGTCACATCAATCACTTTAAGATCTTCATCAAAGTTATCACGAGAACACACTTTTTCAATCCATTCACGCTTAGCACGTATTCTAGTGGTTATTTCCTTCCACTCATCAAAAGAAATTCTCATAGATTTTAAATACTCATTAATATCATGCTTGGGTGGAATACATCTATTTTTTAAAGAATCAATCTCAAGAGAAATTCTATCAACGTTCCTAGCCAAATCATCAATCTTGAGCAATTTTTCTTCAATCATAGCATTATAGGAATCAAAGGTATTGCTTCCCAAGAAATTTCATCCCATAATGGTATCCAAAAACATATCTATTACAATGAGAAACACCCACATAAAAATTCCGAAGGAGAACGGTACTAGATTGCTTACGAATAGATCTATTTTGAGCATTGCAAATTCTATACAAAACATCGTTTAAGTTTTCTCCCTCCCTTTGCTTAAAATTAAGAACTTCGTTCTCGGGAGTAATAGCGATAGTAGCAAGGCTAGCCATGAGTTTGAGTGGTCTAACACACAAGAAAGCAAAAAAGCAAACAAAAAGACGAACAAAAAAAGGGCGAATAAAAAGGCAAATATTTTTGGTATTTTCTGAAAATTGTTTTAGAAGTGAGGGAGAGGAAAATGAGAGGCAAATGGAAATAATGTAAATGCAAGAGATGAGTTTGTGATGGGTACTTCGTAGGCTTGATTTAGATCTCCCCAGCAACGACGCCAGAAATTGGAAAGTTGACGAGAGAGTTCTTATCCCGACTTGCTATGTATCTTCCCGGCAATGGCACCAGAAATCCTTCTTGTTACCTCTTGAGCATGCGTTGGTTTCCGTGAAGAGGAACGAGTGATGCAGCAAAGTAGATAAATATTTCCCTTAGTTGTTGAGAACCAAGGTATCAATCCAGTAGGAGATACAAGTAAGTCCCCAATAGGTGTACCTACACAAAGAATCAAACTCTTGCACCCAATGCTATAAAGGGGTTGTCAATCCCTTCACGGTTACTTGTAAGGATGAGAACTGATAGAGATAGATTGCTTGAATGGAAAGTAAAACAAAAGGTAAAAATAATGCAGCAAAGTATTTTTGGTGTTTTTGGTTTTAGATCTGAAAGTATAAGATGGAAAATAGACTCGGGGGCTATAGGTTTCACTAGAGGCTTCTCTCATAATGGCAAGTATTACAGTGGGTGAACAAATTACTGTCGAGCAATTGATAGAAAAGCGAATAATTATGAAGATATCCAAGGAATGATTATGCATATAGGCATCACGCTCGTGTCAAGTAGACCAAAATGATTCTGCATCTACTACTATTACTCCACAGATCGACCGACTCCTGCCTGCATCTATAGTATTAAGTTCATGAAGAACAGAGTAATGCATTAGGTAAGATGACATGATGTAGAGGGATAAAATCAAGCAATATGATGAAAACCCCATCTTGTTATCCTTGATGGCAACAATACAATACGTGCCTCGCTACCCCTACTTTGTCACTGGGTGAGGACACCACAAGATTGAACCCAAAACTAAACACTTCTCCCATTGCAAGAATTACCAATCTAGTTGGCCAAACCAAACCAATAACTCAAAGAGACTTGCAAAGATATGAAATAATGCATAGAAGAATTCAGAAAAGACTCAAATAATATTCATGGATAATCTGAACATAAACCCATGATTCATCGGATCTCGACAAACACACCACGAAAGAGTATTACATCAGATAGATCTCCATGAAGATCATGAAGAGCATGGGATTGAAGAGCAAAGAGAGAGAATAAACATCTAGATACTAGCTATGGACCCAAAGGTCTGTGGTGAACTACTCATGCATCATTGGAGGGGCAATGGAGTTGATGTAAATTCCCTTCGTGATATAATCCCCCTCCGACAGATTACCGAAAAAGGCTCCAAGAGTGGATCTCTCGGGAACAGAGGCTTCTGGCGGCGGAAAAGTATTTTCGTTGCTCTTTCTGATATACAGGGAATATTTGGGAATTTATAGGGCGAAGATTAGGGTTAGGAGGGCTGCCATGGGCCCACAAGCCTGCAGGGCGTGCCCTACCCCCTGGTCGTGCCCCTAGGGCTCGTGGCCCAACGGTGGCTCTCCTGCCTTGGTCTCCAAGCTTGGTGGTTTCCTTCCGGTCCAGAAAAATCATTCCGAAGGTTTTATTCCATCTGGACTCCGTTTAATGTTCCTTATCTGCAATTCTTAAAAACAAGGGGAAAAACAGAAACTGGCACTAGGCTCTAGATTAATATGTTAGTCCCAAAAATAATATAAAATAGCATATTAATGCATATAAAACATCCAAAACAGATAATATAATAGCACGGAACAATCAAAAATTATAGATATGTTGGAGACGTATCATAGGATCCCTTCCCGCCAAATAGATAAGGGAAGAGGACCCGGGGCACTATAAATAGAGGATAGGCCACACCGTAGACAACAACATGACACAACGGAGAGGCACTCGAAGAGAGGCAACACCACCAGAGCCCTCTCGCAAGGCAAAGCACCACTGTACTAGTTCATCCACAAACCTCCTCATGAGGCAATCCACCAAAGCAGGAGTAGGGTATTACGCTTCGCAGCGGCCCGAACCTGGGTAAATCATTGTGTGCATCTGCTTCCTCGTCATCATGCGAGTTCGTCATAGAAATCATTGAGTAGCGAGCTAGGTTGGGCGAGGCTGCAGGGGATCTTCGCACACGCCCTTGTGCTCTAACTTCTTGGGGTTTTGCGGAGCCCGAAATCCCACATTTGGCACGCCAGGTAGGGGGCGTGTCGAAGTCTTCCTCAAGCCGCGCTCTTCCTTTTCTTCGCCGCTCAGATGTCTGACGCTCGTCGGGCTCGCACAGAGCGTCAGGCTGCCCGCGTCGCTCAGACGACACCCGTGGGTTGCGCCGCCATGCGCCGGTCCCCCTCTCCTATGGCCAACGCCGCCACGGGCCTGGAGGCTCGTGAGCAACAAGACTACTCCCAGCTGGTCACCCCGTGGCGCGATGGCCGCACCGCCACTCTATCGATCGTCCCAACCACCGGGTCGTCATTCCATGCTCCTCCTAGACTAGTGCCATGGCGCGCGAGCTGCTGTGCTACTGCCCTACTCCCGACCGCTATGATGACTGGCTCGGGCGCATTGCGCAGCTCGTCAGTGCTTGAGGCGATGCATCAACCCTCTCCTACTCCTTCCGGCCCCAGCCCTCTCTGGCAGACGACTGGGCCCATGATGCGCCACCCCTTCCTCCATGATGCGACATCGACCTCGAGCCAAGGAGAGAAACGCGCCCGCGCGACCTGCCCCGCGAGCCGAGGGCGAGAGCAAGAGTCGAAGTAAGCTGCCAGGTACTGCCGAGACCGCGCATCGACGCGCGTGCGCTCCCTGCACTGTTGAACCAACGTCGTGATCAGGCACCCCTGGAAGCGCCCCCCAGGAGCATCAAGATCAGGCCCCCGCCAAGCACGCGGCGCTCACTGGGCCGATGGGGTGTCGTTCCATCGCTCCGGAGCTTCTTCTGACCATGTGGCCCTGCAAGTTCAAGCCTGACTTACCCCCACATTACAATGGCACCCCAGATCCTACTTATTTCCTACAACTCTACTCGCTAAGCATCTAGGCGGCATGTGGCGACGACAAGGTCATGGCGAGCTGGTTCAGCATGGCACTCAAAGGTGGCGCACTCTCCTGGTTCCTAAACCTCCCCGAGGGGTCCATCAGCTCTTTGGACGACCTGCGCAAGCGCTTCGTCGCCAACTTCCAAGGTACCCGAGACCGAGCGCTCACCGTGAACGACCTGCGGTGTGTGAAACAGCAGGAGGGAGAGACCCTACACAAATTCATACAACACTTCATGAGCACCCACCTTAAGATCCCGAGGGCATCGGATGAGGCCGTCATCTCAGCATTCTCCGACGGCGTGAGGGACCTCAAGATAAAGGAAGAGCTCACCATCCACGATGAACTATGCTCAACCCTGGAGATGTTTAACCTGGCGAACAAGTGTGCCAAGGCGGAGGAGGGCCGCCTCTTACTCTGCGAGCTTGTAGGATCGAAAGTAGTGCTAGAGGGGGTGATTAGATTACTTGACCAAATAAAAATTTACCTTTTCCCAATTTTTATTCTTGGCAGATTTTAGCATTCATAGTATGTCAAGTACACCCTACACATGCATGTCTAAGAGTATAGTAGCGGAAATAAAGACAAGCATGTAAGTAAAGAGAGGGTAGGAAGATCAAACGCAATTGGTGACACGATGATTTTTCCCGTGGTTCCGATAGGTGGTGCTATCGTACATCAACGTTCATGGAGTCTTCAACCCATGGAGGGTAATGGTCACGAGAGTCCACGGAGAGCTCTACCCACGGAGGGTTCCATGAAGAAGCAACCTTGACTATACCATGACAGCCTACGTCCATGGAGGACTAGCCTTACTCAGGGTAGATCTTCATGAAGTAGGCGATCTCCTTACAAACTTCTTGGTTCACTCCACAACACGAAGTAGGAGGCTCCCAAGCAACACTTAACCAATCTAGGAGGCACCACCCTCCAATAGGTAATAGGCTCGGTAATGACGATGAACTCCTTGCTCTTGTGCTTCAAGATGATAGACTCCTCAACACACAATCACTCTCTCACAGATATGGCTAGGTAGAAGAGATTGATTGGGTGGAAAGCAACTTGGGGAGGCTAGAAATCAACATCCATATGGTTGGAGTGGAAGATCTTGACCTCAACACAAGGATAGGTGGTTCTCTCTCAGAAAATTGATAGGATAGGTATGGAATAGTTCTGAGTGCTTCACTTTCGAGTAGGTGGTGGTGGAGGGGTACATATAGGCATCTCCAAAAATCCAACCGTTACACACAATAAGTCATACTCGGTGGAACCGATGTGTGAATCTCGGTTGTACCAAAGTGACTTAAAGTTAGCAACTTTTGAATCTCAATGATACCGATATAGGAATCTCCGTTGCATCGATAAGGTGACCAACGGTCAGAATGTCCAATCGCAGTGACGCCAATTCAAAAACCTCAGAGGGCCTGAAACTATGAACTTGTGTAACAGAAAGTTGACAGCCCAACTCGATGGCACTGAATGCAGTATCGGTTGCATCGAAAATCTAGGGTTTGGCTGAGTCTGTCTAGGGTTTGGAATCGGTGGCACTGAGTGTGGAATGTTGGTTGCATCAATTTTGACTATTTGGCTTTGGACAGACTTTGGTGGGAGAGTTTTTGGGTGTTTTTGGTGACAATCACTTGTGCACGTATGAGCATTTTGTTCACCAACAAAACCTTGCCCCCTTTTAATAGTTTTGGCTTTCCTATGGACTCAAATTGACTTCTCACAAATATAAAATGTAGAGTCCTCTTGCTTGAAGTTTTGCCAACCTATTTCCTTGCATCTCGGGGTATTCCACAATCTCCACAATCCTTTTTCCAATCCTATCATTGAACATTTCCTGAAACATACTTGGTGGAAACATTAGTTTAGTGACTTATACGTTGTTATTAATTACCAAAACCACCAAGGGAGTAGATGTGCTTTCAGAGCTTCCGGCGGCAGAGGCAGAGGACAAGAAGGCCAAGGCCAAGGAGGCGAAGTGCAAGGCCCCCGCGGTGCTTGCGGTCGAGCCTGAGGTGGAGCGCAGCCGAGACGAGGAACCACCCTCAGGAGGGCGGCCGTCTTGCATCTTTCATGGCACCAACAACCACAACACCATCGACTGCCAGGAGCTCAGGCTGGTCCGTGATGAGCAATTCGGCCGGCGCTCGGGATCCAGTGACCGCAGCTTCGAATGCGGTGTAGGCTGTTGGGACATTCGGGAGCCACGCCAGGAGTGGTGAGACCGGCCTCGGGAGGACCGTTGGTGCGATCAGCCTCAGGAAGACTGTTGGCGCGACGACCCTCTGGAGGGGTCACACCATGGCCAGCCTCATGAGGACGGCCTACCCCCACTACTGCTACCAACCAGAAGGAAGGAAGAGGACAGGCAGGACGATGGGGCTGGGGGCTTCTAGGAGGTCACGGGGATAGATTGTATCCTGGGCAGCGCCCAAGCCCCCGCATCAAACCGCATCTTCAAGTAGTTCACTCGAGAGATCAACGCGGCCCTCCCGAATCCCGAAGCCATGCGTCCTCTCAAGTGGTCCCATACTACGATCACGTTTGACGCGAAGGATCAGCTCAGGTGTTCGGCCATGGCGGGCAAGCTCCCCATCCTCTGCATGCCAACCATCAGCAATGTCCTCATCACCAAGACCCTCACTAACGGCAGAGCGGGACTCAATGTCCTCTCCATCGACACCTTCGAGACGCTCCAAATCCCATATGAACAGCTTATGCCGACCAAGCCATTCTCAGGAGTCACTGGCGGGTCAACTCCCCATCGGGCAAGTGCGCCTGCCTGTCACCTTCGGCGGGAGTAAGAACTATCACACCGAGATCATCGTCTTCGACGTCACCCACATCCACCTACCTTACAATGCGATCCCCAGGTACCCTGCCCTTGCCAAGTTCATGGCGGTGACTCACCATGGCTACGACGTCCTCAAGATGCTGGGGAGCGGCGGCGTCATCACCGTCACCTGCAAAGAAATGGACATTGTCTGCTCCCCCGAGCATGCCTACCGAGCAGCAACGGCCAAGCACTCGGATGATGAAGGAGACACCCTTCCTCGCGAGGGTGCCCCCAGGAAGAAGAAGCAGCTCCTCCTCGCAGGGCACCAGGGGGCTGGAACCTCCAAGGATGGCGCCTCAGGCTCAGCGCCCAAGACCGGGGGCCCTCCCACCATCGCATAGGAAGGCGCGCTCGACGCCCCCCTCGGGTCGGGCTCGGGGGCTTCCGTCCGGGAAGCTACCGGCCTGACCGGTGAAACGAGGGAGGCGTCCGGGCACAACCTTGAGGTGCGTTATGGCACGCGTCTACCCAAGCCAGGAGTACGGTGCGAGGACTCGAGCTCGCAAGAATTCATCACCAGAGCGATCGTGGAGCTTTAGGAGGCACAGGCCACATGGGGCGGGAGTTGCCCTACACCGCCAGGTGCAACTGCCATTGTCGCCTCAACCGACAAGCCGCACGTCTGCGTCAGCATGCTCGTGTCCCAAGGCGTGTTCTGGCTGACGCATACTGACCGTGGTGGGGTCTACCTGTGCAGCTACGTCTGCATGCCCTTGGGCTTGGCAGACTCGAGCGCCACATTCCAACGCCTTGTCCAGGCCATGCTCATGCCGTATCGAGCAAGGCACAACAAGGACTTGGAGGATGCGTGTGACAACCCAAGTGTTGTCCCTACCTTATTTGGCATGTAACCCCATGTGTGAACCTTGTGTCATGAACTATGAGGTGTATGGTTGCTCCTTGCCATTCAATGTGTTTGCATTCATGCATCATCATGCATCATTCTCATTTCAACTCTATGTGCATGTTGGTTTCTTGTGCTTGCTATG
Source organism: Hordeum marinum (assembly GCA_022496015.1). Taxonomy (NCBI): domain Eukaryota; kingdom Viridiplantae; phylum Streptophyta; class Magnoliopsida; order Poales; family Poaceae; genus Hordeum; species Hordeum marinum. The sequence goes on from CM039672.1 coordinate 104,731,472, forward strand.
ATGTATGGTGGTGAGGTGTGGTTTTGTGATGTGTGAGATGTTTGTGAGTGGTTGGATTCATGGGTGCAACTTATTCCCTTCCCCTCTCTTTTTCCTTTGCAACATCCCCTCCAAAACCCCTTTTTCTCCTATTATTTTCATCTTCAGATTTAAGTTGTTTTAAAAATTGTTTAAAAATGTTCATGAGGTGGCCACAAGTGTTTTATGAAATGTGAGTATGTTGGATTTACTGTTTGGCATTTGTTTGAATTGTGTTTTAAATTAACAGGAGCTGTCATTTTAAATATTAAATAAAATACTTGTTATATAATTCAACTTAATATTTTTAATAATAAGTGCACATTATTTCCTCCTCATAATTATTTTTGTTTTGCTCAAAACCCTTTTAATTTGCTCTAGGAATTAACTTGATGGTGGTTGGTTTTATTAAATGGAAAATCCCTTTTATTTCTCTGTTTTTTTAGAGTGTGTGTGTGAGAAAGAAAGTGGGCCGCGGCCCAGCCCAGCTGGACACAATGGCCACCTGCTCCCATCTCCTTCTCCGTTAGGAAACCTTAACGATCTTTCAATCAACGAGCTAGTTGTCAACGAGCTAGTTGACTAGAGGCATACTAGGAACATTGTGTTTGTCTATGTATCCACACATGTATCGATGTTTCCAATTAATACAATTATAGCATGGATAATAAACGATTATCATGAACAAGGAAATACAATAATAAACACTTTATTTATTGCCTCTAGGGCATATTTCCAACAGTCTCCCACTTGCACTAGAGTCAATAATCTAGTTCACATCACTATGTGATTTACATTGTAATGAAACACCCATGCAGTTCTAGTGTTGATCATGTTTAGCCCTTGGAAGAGGTTTAGTCAACGGGTCTGCAACATTCAGATCTGTGTGCACTTTGCAAATATTTATGTCTTTCTCCAAGATGTAATCGCGGATGCAGTTGAAGTGTCGCTTTATGTGTCTGGTCCTCTTGTGAAACCATGGTTCCTTGGCCAGAGCAATGGCACCAGTGTTGTCACAGAACAGGTTCATTGGATTCAGTGCACTGGGCACTACTCCAAGATCTGTCATGAACTGCTTCATCCAGACACCTTCCTTCACCGCCTTCGAGGCTGCGATGTATTCCGCTTCGCACGTAGAATCAGCTACCACACTTTGCTTGGAACTGCACCAGCTTACCGCTCCCTCGTTAAGAATAAATACGTATCCGGTTTGCGACTTAGAGTCGTCTGGATCTATGTCAAAGCTTGCATCAACGTAACCCTTTACGACAAGCTCTTCATCACCTCCATAAACGAGAAACATTTCCTTAGTCCTTTTTAGGTACTTAAGGATATTCTTGACCGCTTGCTAGTGCTCCATTCCAGGATCACTTTGAAACCTTCCAGCCATACCTATGGCAAGGCTGACATCGGGTCTTGTGCACAACATTGCATACATGATAGAGCCTATGGCTGAAGCATAGGGGGTGACACTCATCTTTTCTCTATCTTCTGCAGTTACTGGGCATTGAGTCTTACTCAACTTCACACCTTGTAATACAGGCAAGAACCCCTTCTTGGACTGTTCCATTTTGAACTTCTTCAAAACTTTATCAAGGTATGTGCTCTATGAAAGTGCTATTAAGCGTCTTGATCTATCTCTATAGATCTTAATGCCTAATATGAAAGCAGCTTCTCCTAGGTCCTTCATTGAAAAACTCTTGTTCAAATATTCCTTCACGCTTTCCAGCATTTCTATATTGTTCCCAATCAGCAATATGTCATCCACATATAATACTAGAAACGCTATAGAGCTCACACTCACTTTCTTGTAAATACAAGCTTCTCCGTAAACTTGTATAAACTCAAACGCTTTGATCACCTCATCAAAGCTCTTATTCCAACTCCGAGATGCTTGCACCAGTCCAAAAATGGATCGCTGGAGTTTGCAAACTTTGTCAGCATTCTCTGGATCGACAAAACCTTCGGGTTGCATCATATACAACTCTTCCTCAAGGAAACCATTGAGGAACACTGTTTTTACATCCATCTGCCAAATTTCATAGTCAAAATAGGCATCTATTGCTAACATGATTCTGACAGACTTAAGCATCGCTACGGGTGAGAAAGTCTCATCGTAGTCAACTCCTTGAACTTGTGAAAAACCCTTTGCCACAAGTCGAGATTTATAGACGGTGACATTACCGTCCGCGTTTGTTTTCTTCTTAAAGATCCATTTGTTCTTAATGGCCTTTCGCCCTTCAGGTAATACTTCCAAAGTCCATACTTTGTTTTCATACATGGATCCCATCTCGGATTTCATGGCCTCTAACCATTTCTCGGAATCCGGGCCCATCACTGCTCCTCCATAGCTCGTAGGTTCATTGTTGTCCAACAACATGACCTCCAAGATAGGGTTGTCGTACCACTCAGGGTTAGTACGCGGCCTTGTCAACCTACGAGGTTCAATAGCTGCTTGATCCGAAGCTTCATGATCATCATCATTAACTTCCTCTTCTACCGTCGTAGGTTCCACAGAAACATCTTTCTGTGTTGCACTACTTTCTGGTTGAAGTAAAGGTTCAATAACCTCATCAAGCTCTATTTTCCTCCCACTAAATTCTTTCGAGGGAAACTCTTTCTCAAGAAATGTTCCGTTTTTAGCGACAAACACTTTGCCTTCAGATCTGAGATAGAAGGTATACCCGACTGTCTCTTTCAGGTATCCTATGAAGACACATTTCTCCGCTTTGGGTTCCAGCTTTTCAGGCCGAAGCTTTTTGACATAAGCATCACATCCCCAAACTTTAAGAAACGACAACTTTGGCATCTTGCCAAACCACAGTTCATATGGCGTCGTCTCAACGGATTTTGATGGTGCCCTATTTAAAGTGAATGCAACTGTCTCTAATGCATAACCCCAAAACGATAGTGGCAAATCAGCAAGAGACATCATAGAATGCACCACATCTAATAAGGTTCGATTACAACGTTTAGATACACTATTACGCTGTGGTGTTCCGGGCGGTGTCAATAGTGACTGCCAAGCTCATAACTCGGATATTCACCTCCTCGATCAGATCGTAGGAACTTAATGTTCTTGTTATGATCATTCTCAACTTCACTCTGAAATTGCTTGAACTTTTCAAACGTTTCAGACTTGTGTTTCATCAAGTAAATATACCCATATCTACTTAAGTCATCAGTGAAGGTGAGAAAATAACGATATCCACCACGCGCTGTAACATTCATTGGACCGCACACATCAGTATGTATGATTTCCAATAAGTCACTGGCCCGTTCCATTGTTCCAAAGAACGGCGTTTTAGTCATCTTGCCCATGACGCATGGTTCACATGTGTCAAGTGATTCAAAATCAAGTGACTCCAAAAGTCCATCAGCATAGAGCTTCCTCATGCATTTTACACCAATATGACCTAAACGGCAGTGCCACAAGAAAGTGGTACTATCATTATCAATTCTACATCTTTGGCATCAATGTTATGAACATGTGTGTCATCACTATCAAGATTCAATACGAATAAACCCCTAACATTGGGTGCATGACCATAAAATATATTACTCATATAAATATAACAACCTTTATTCTCTGATTTAAATGAGTAACCATCTCGCAATAAACAAGATCCAGATATAATGTTCATGCTTAACGCAGGCACTAAATAACAATTATTCAGGTTCATCACTAATCCCGATGGTAATCGAAGAGAGAGCGTGCCGACGGCGATCACATCAACCTTGGAACCATTTCCCACGCGCATCGTCACTTCGTCCTTTGCTAGCCTTCGTTTATTCCGTAGTTCCTGCTTTGAGTTGCAAATGTGAGCAACCGAACCGGTATCAAATACCCAGGCACTACTACGAGAGCTAGTAAGGTACACATCAATAACATGTATATCATATATACCTTGTTTGTCGTTGGCCGCCTTCTTGTCAGCCAGGTACTTGGGGCAGTTCTGCTTCCAGTGACCAGTTCCTTTGCAATGAAAGCACTCAGTTTCTGGCTTGGGTCCATGCTTGGGCTTCTTTGCAGGAGTAGCAACTGCTTTGCCATCCTTCTTGGTTTTACCCTTCTTGCCCTTGCCCTTGACTTTGCCATTTTTCTTGAAACTAGTGGTTTTGTTGACCATCAACACTTGATGTTCTTTTTGGATTTCAGACTCAACGACTTTTAGCATCGCAAACAGCTCGGCGACTGACTTGTTCATCCCGTGCATGTTATAGTTCATCACAAAGCTCTTGTAACTAGGTGGCAGTGATTGAAGAACTCTATCAGTGATCGCCTCTGGCGGAAGGGAAATTCCCAACTCCGCTAGACGAGTTGAATACCCAGACATTCTGAGTATATGTTCATTGATAGACCCGTTCTCCTCCATCTTGCAAGCATAGAACTTATCGGAGGTTTCATACCTCTCGATCCGGGCGTTCTTTTGAAAGATAAACTTCAACTCCTGGAACATCTCATATGCTCCATGACGTTCAAAACGTCTTTGAAGTCCCGGTTCTAAGCCATACAATATTGCACACTGAACTATTGAGTAATCTCCAGTTCGTGCCTCCCAAGCGTTCTTAACGTCTTCGGAGGTCATGTCTTCTGGTTGGTCACCAAGTGGTGCATCCAGGACATATGATTTCTGGGAAGCCATGAGGATAATCCTCAGATTACGGGCCCAGTCAACAAAGTTACTTCCATCATCTTTCAGTTTAGCTTTCTCTAGGAACGCATTAAAATTCAGGGGTGCTACTGCGCGAGCCATTGATCTACAACATAAATATGCAATGTTCACTTAGACTATTGTTCAAGATAATGAGTTTAGTTAATCAAATTACTAAAGATCCCACTCAAATTGACATCCCTCAGGTCATCTGAGTGTCACATGAACCAAATCCACTAACTCAAGTCCGATCATCACGTGAGTTGAGGTGGCTTCAATGGTGAACATCATTATGTTGATCATATCTACTATATGACTCATGTTCGACCTTTCGGTCTCTTGTGCTCCGAGGCCATGTCTGTACATCCTAGGCTCGTCAAGTTTAACTCGAGTGTTCTGCGCGTGCAACACTGGCTTGCACCCATTGTATGTGAACGGAGAGTCTATCACACCCAATCATCACGTGGTGTCTCAACACGACGAACTTTCGCAACGGTGCACACTCGGGGAGAACACAATTTTATCTTGAAATTTAAGTGAGGGATCACCTTATAATGCTACCATCGTACTAAGAATAACAAGGTGCATAAATGGATTAACATCACATGTAATTCATAAGTGACATGATATGGCCATGAACTTGTGCTTTAGATCTCCATCTTGAAAGCACCGGCATGATCTTCATCGTCACCGGCATGACACCATGATCTCCATCATCTTGATATCCATCAACGTGTCGCCATCGAGGTTGTCACGCCCTGCATGCTTCTACTACTATTGCTACCGTTTAGCGATAAAGTAAAGCATTACATAGCGCTTAATGATTGACATGCAGGTCATACAATAATTAAAGACAACCCTATGGCTCCTGCCGGTTGCCGTACTCATCGACATGCAAGTCGTGAAATTCTATACATCACATGATCATCTCATACATCACATATATCACATCATGTAATTGGCCATATCACATCACAACATACCCTGCAAAAACAAGTTAGACATCCTCTAATTGTGGTTGCATGTTTTACGTGGCTGCTACGGGTTTCTAGCAAGAACGGTTCTCACCTACGCATAAACCACAACGGTGATACATAATTTGCTTTTCAACCTTCTCAAGGACCGCCTTTGTCGAATCTGATCCAACTAAAGTGAGAGAAACTGCCACCCGCAAGCCATCTAGGCAACAAGTTGCGTCGAGGGAACCAGTCTCTCGTAAGCGTACGAGTAATGTTGGTCCGGGCCGCTTCATGTCACAATACCGCTGAACCAAAATCCGACCAAGGGAGGAAGCAATCTAAGCATCAACGCCCACAAACCTTTTGTGTGCTACTCGAGATCTCATCTACACATAGACCTAGCTCTGATACCACTGTTGGGGAACGTTGCATGGCAAACAAAAAAAATTCCTACGCAAACAAAGATCTATCCATGGTGATGAGCATCTACGAGAGGGAGAGTGGATCTACATACCCTTGTAGATAGCTAAGCGGGAAGCGTTAAGAAACACGATTGGTGTAGTCGAACGTCTTTGCGATCCAAATCGCCGTGCGTCCCGCGAGCCAATCACGATCCATCCCATGATCCAATCACGATCCGTCCCGCGATCCGATCACGATCCGTCCCACGAACTTGATCACGATCCTTCCGATCTAGCACCGAACGGGCGACACCTCCGCGTTCAGCACACGTATAGCTTGATGACGATCTCCACTGTCTTGATCCAGCAAGAAGGAGTGGAGAGGAAGAAGAGTTATCCGGCAGCCTGACGGCGCTCCGGCGATGGTGGTGGAGCAATTACGGCAGGGCTTCACCTAAGGACTGCAAAAAACCGATCTAGAGGAGAAACTATCCTCTGGAGGAACGGGTAGCACGTGGCTGAAATTCTAGTGCAAAAACCCTCAATACCACTAGTATATATAGGAGGAGAGGAGGAGAGGAGGCAGCTTGGCCTCCAAGCCTTCTAGGCTTCGGCCGAACTAGGAGAGGAGGAGTTCACCTCCTCCACTCCTAGTAGGATTAGGATTCATTCCTTTTTTTTCCCTTTTTGCCTTTTTCCACCTTTTTCCTTTTGGGTTTTCTTCTCCAGCCACATGGGCCTTGTGTGGGAGTTTCCACCAGTCTGGGATATCATCCGGGACTCCGAACAAACTTCGGTCACCACCATACATAACTCTATACTACTGAAACGTCACCAAACCTTAAGTGTGCAGACCCTGCGGGTTCGAGAACTATGTAGACATGACCGAGACACCTCTACGGTCAATAACCAATGGCGGGACCTGGATGTCCACATTGGTTTCTACGTATTCTACGAAGATCTTTATCGGTCGAACCCCTATGTCAAGGATTCAATTAATCCCGTATGGTGTTCCCTTTGTTCTTCGGTATGTTACTTGCCCGAGATTCGATCGTAGATATCTCCATACCTAGTTCAACCTCGTTACTGGCAAGTCTCTTTACTCATTCCATAATACAAGATCCCGTGACAAACACTTAGTCACATTGCTTGCAAGGCTTATTGTGATGTTGTATTACCGAGTGGGCCCTGAGATACCTCTCCGTCACACGGAGTAACAAATCCCAGTCTTATCCATGCCAACTCAACAGACACCCTCTGAGACACCTGTAGAGCACCTTTATAGTCACCCAGTTACATTGCGACGTTTGATACACACAAGGTACTCCTATGATATCTGTGAGTTACATGATCTCATGGTCATAGGAACATATACTTGACATGCAGAAAACAGTAGCAATAAACTGACACGATCATAAGCTACGTTTGTAGTTTGGGTCTTGTCCATCACATTATTCTCCTAATGATGTGATCCCGTTATCAAATGACATCTCATGTCCATGGCTAGGAAACCTGAACCATCTTTCAATCAACGAGCTAGTTCACTAGAGGCATACTAGGGACATTGTGTTTGTCTATGTATCCACACATGTATCCATGTTTCCAATTAATACAATTATAGCATGGATAATAAACGATTATCATGAACAAGGAAATACAATAATAAACACTTTATTTATTGCCTCTAGGGCATATTTCCAACAGATCCCTCTTTCGATTCCGCCGCTCCCCGTCGCCGAAGACCCCCTGCATCGCCGGGGATCGCCGTCACCCTGCCGCTGTCGCCGCTGCCGTTGCTCCGCCTTTCTACAGTTTCGTCGGTAGACATATAAGTGTGTGTGTATTAGTCAGCCCGATCCCTCCTTCTGTTAAGTATCGAATCGGTAGCGCAGTGGTGGCCAGCTCGTTCGGTGACCAGGAGGTCAGGGGTTCGACCCCCGAACCCTCCCCTTTTTCTTTTTTGTGTGTTTTTCTTTTCTTCTTTGTTTTTTTCTTTTCTCTTGCTACATACATGTGTGTGTGCATTTCCAGCATGTGTGTGAGTTGTTTCTTTGTCATGTGAGTGCATATACATATGAGTGTGGTTGTGTGTGTATGCACAAGTGGAATATATACACATGTATGCATATAAAGTGTGTAAGTGTGTGTGTTTTCTTTTGTGATGCTCATGTGAGTGTAGTGTGCATGTGTTTGTGAGTTGTGGGTGTGTGTGTATGCTATGCATACATACCTACATGTGTGTGTGTGATTTTTCCATGTGAGTTTGTGTGTGTGTAAATGTGGGTGTGTGGTGCACCATGCATGGCACATGTGTGTGTGTGCTCTTTGCACACCCATACATGTGTGTGTCTTGTGGGTGTATGTGTAGTATAGGGTATGTGTGTGTGCTTCTTGCATACACCTATATATGTGTGTGAGTGAGTGTAGTGTGTAGGTGTGTGGATGTGTATGTTGGCATACATGTATGAAAGTGCATGTGTGCCTATATACACCCATGCTTGACTGTGGTGTGCTTGTGTGTAGGTGTAGTGAGCACACATGTGCATGTGAGTAGATGGTCATGTGTAGATATGCATGTATAGGTGTGTGGGGTTCCTTCTTACATGTTGCTGCCATGTTTAATGTATATGAGTTAGTGAGTGGATGCTAGACCTTGTGCATGTGTAGATCCATGTGTATGTGAGAGCTCTCATGTGTATATGTGCATGTATATCTCTCCTAGCTTGTTTCCTTTCCTTGTTCATGATGATATGCCATGATATCACATTCCTTGGTTTCTATTTAACCTTTTCCAACAAGTATCTATAGGGTTCATGCATTTTGGTCCATTTTCTTTATTGCACTTAAGTGACATAAGTCACCCTTGCATTAGGAGGTCCATTTTCGACCCCCCCCCCCCCTTATCTCCCTCTTGCCCCAAGCAAGTATAGGGTTATGAGTAATTAATTTGGGGTAGAATCAACCCATGAATGCATCTGTGAAGTCAGATTTGACTTTGGGGCAACATCACAAAAGTGCATTTTTATGCTGTGATGCCCTTTTGTCCATTTTATATGATTTAATCTAGACATTATTTTAAGTTCTTGCCAACATGTGGTTTCTAGTTAAAGTTGTTGGGAATGTCCCAGTATTTTTTTTATTTGTGCTAAGTCAAAATATAAGTGGGAACCAAGATGTTTAGAGAGCAACTTTATGTTTCTGTCCAGCTGCTTAAAAATGACTTAAGTCTGGGAGAACTGTTGTTTTTGTTTTGCCATGTAGAGTTGGTTGTAGCTAGTGATGTGTTTGGAATTTGGGAATGCTCAGTGCAACTTATTTGTAGTAGATATTGCCTTATACCATACAGTTAATTTTCATATCAAGAGGAGCTTTCTAGCATATGTAGATACTGCTGTCAACTTGCTACTTTATAATCACAGATTCCAGAAAACTGTAATTTTCACTATGTCCCAGAAAAACTGATTCATCATGCCAACTTGTTTGCTTCTTGCTTATTGATGTGTGGCTCCTTTGCTAGTGATGCAATTGTATGAGTTGATGTGTGTGTTGGGTAGATTCTTTCAACATATTGTTTGTGGTTGTAGGCTTCCTGTAGCTCCAGATGTGAGCTGTAGAAGTTGCTATGTTGCTGTTTAGTGGCAGATTTAGTGTTTTATTGTTTTGTGGTTTGTGGGAGCTATAATCCATGTAATTTATTGATTCTTGAGTCTATTGTGATTGATTTTTCATCACCTGTCCAGTGCTGCCTTGGAATGCCAAGAATCAGCCCATGGCTTGGTGATCTTGTGATATTGCCTCCGTACCTTGTCGTGAGCGTATCGTGAGATCCGTAACTCCGTTTCTTGCGATCTTTATATGCATTTCTATCTATTTTGCATGGTGCATCCATATTTTCCATGTTCATGCATGTCTAAATAACTTAACATGAGTTTCTATCCAGATTCATTAATAAACAACTTTGCACGTGAAACATGACTAGTTTTGGATTGCCATGTTAGAACTCTTCATAAATGGTCATGCATCATTTTGATTGTGCATTGCACCTTGGTTGGATGTTTATTGTTGCTGTTTCTCTTGGGTAGACGCGAGTGTTGATACTGAGTACGAGGAACCAGCAGAGTACCACTACGAGGATCTCGCTACTTGTTTCGCTGAAGAACCAACAGGCAAGATGATCGTTCCCGGATCCCGATACTATTTTTGCTTGCTAGTTTCTCGCTCTTATCGTTACAATTGCGCTACCTAGCACTTGATATCAGCCCCCATGTTGCCATGACAGCCTCTAACCTCCATTAATATCATGCCATATCAGCCCCCATGTTGCCATGACAGCCTCTAACCTCCATTAATATCATGCCATATCAGCCCCCATGTTGCACTTGATATCAACCTTTGATTGGCTAAGTTACTGCTGCTCAGCCCCTCTTATAGCATTCTTAGTTGCAGGTGCAGGTTGTTCCATGTGATAACATGGATTTGGATATAATAATAAATTCTGTTATTTAATTTAATGCACATATATATCTTGGTATTGGTGGAAGGCTTGGCCTTTTGCTAAGTGGTTTGTTCCGCTATTACCGTCATTAGTTCCTTGTTACCGGTGTTATGTTTTCCATACTTTGCGCTCCTAACATGCTCGGGGTTGTTATGGGGACCCCCTTGTTCATTCGGTTGAGATTAAAACTTGTCTGGCAAGACCCAACATTGGTACTACATTTTCTTAACAACTTAATAAAAATTGCATAGGGTCTTGCAAACCCGTGGATAATTTAATCAACCCCCGGGGCCAGTGCTCCTCATGAGTGTTGATCCAAACTAGAGCACCGTGCGGGGCCAACCAGGGGCAACTCGGGAGATTTCTATCAGGCCACCGTATGCTTTGCTTATCCGTCGTGTCCTGAGACTGAGATACGCGGCTCTTATCAGGTTCATCGACACGTCGGGTGCTCTTGCTGGATTTGTTTTACCTTTATCGAGTGTCTTGTGTGTGGAGTCTGACTTTCTTCGGGTTTACTCGAGGTGTTGGAATTCCTTTGGAATTACCTATGATGATCGCGAGATCCGCAATCGAGGCTTTCCACGGAGTGTGGTTAATTTTGTAATGGATTAGTTGGAGCACCCCTGCAGGGTTAAATCTTTCGGAAAGCCGTGCCCACGGTTATGTGGCAACTTGGATATTTGTTTAACACCCGGTTATAGCAAACTTGAAGTACACTCTAATTAAAATACACCAACCTGTGTGAGTAATCGTGATCGTCTTTGCTCGTGAACATGATCCGAGAGAGAACACAGTGGGGTTATGATTGACGTAAGTAAGTGTTCAGGATCTCATAGAGATTAACTAGATTCGATCGTTCTTCGTAGGCCACTCATATTATTCATGTTGCGTAAGCTAGCCACCATATATGCTTAGTGCTACTGCAGACTAAACACTATCCTTCCAAACCTTTAAGCTTGAATAATCTCGGTACCCGGGCACATGATAGCTGAGTCCTCTGTGGCTCACAGTTTACTACAACAATCCAGGTACAGGTTCAGATGAGTTTGTGCAGGATGATCTTACCCAGCTCCAGTGGGAGTATGACGAGGAAAGAGGCAGGATGTACGTGACATATCCGGATGAGTAGAGGACCTGGTCGTGAACTTTGGGATAGCTTGATAGTATCATTTGCAACTTCTTTTATCATTTGATTTCGTCCGTAGTCAGACCCTGTGTTCAACTTGATGTTGTGATTTGAGTGACATTGTAAGTTAGCATGTGGCGAGTGTAAGCCAACTTGTATACTCTTCTCATTCAGTATTGTATGTTGTGATGATACTATTCTTGCTAACGGCAAGATGCACATCTATCCCTGGCGAGGCCCTCGAGCCTTAAATGGATAGGCGCACATCTTGGGCGTGACAATGCGCCCGGACCAAGCAGAGGTCCCGACCCCCGGGAGGTGACGGGCTTGTGAGGACCATGCACGGAAGCGCAAGGTCAGGCTACGATGACCGCTTCAACTCTTCAGCGGCGTAGCCGCCAGGTGATTTTTTGGTTGTGCCAGGTAACTTTTTGGTTTATGCCGTTTGAGGGCGCCCTCGGGGCCGCATTATCCTCTGGCGACCAGGGCACACCCTTGTAGTCGCCCCATTTACGCTTATTTTAGTAACCTTCCATGCATGTGATCTATTTCCTAATGTTTCACCTTGCCTGCATGGCTCTTCGCCGACATGAATGTTGTCGCGCCTGAATGATCTTGCCTTCGACCACCTCATGAGAGGACTGGGCACAACGTCTGTGCTTGGGTCCATCCCTATAGCGTTGATAAATCTAGTGGCTGAGCTCTATCTGGCGGGCCGGCCTTGTTTATGTCACATCCTGGGGTCACTAGTGCTTGGCCTTCTCATGCGATGGCCCTTGGAAACACATTCGGCGCAGGCTTCTCAAATTTACAGGACTCTGGACGACACTCTCCACAAGAAGATTTAGGCGCAACCCGCCTTTGAGGAAGGGCCCTTGCTAGGCCAAAGCGCCCTCACGAGCGCCCAGAGACACCTCCCAGTTCTACCATCTAGACGCGTATGAACTTAATGGGTTGTACAAACCCGGGGGGCTTAGGATCCAGGGCCCCCAATTCCCAAGCCCAAGTGGAAGCCCCATGCTCCATGCTGGCGGATGACACAGTCCATCAATGACTATGCCCACGCAACATGGAAGACCTATGCTCCGCGCAGGGAATAAACAACTGAGGGCGCCCCCGCGGCTGCATCCAACCTCAGGAAAGCTCCTCGCGGCCCCGTCTCGCTGCATTCCCTCAGGATGTGCGTGTGAGGGGGCTGCATGGGGGCTTCTACCGGGTTAAGCCTGGTACACGCACCTTCCCAGGTCCTCAAAACCTAGTCTTCACGCGCCCCTCTCAGGAAAAGCAGGCGAGGGAAGGTATGGGAGCTGCTCGTACGTCAAGGGGGACTCCTGAGCATCGCGACTCAAGAGCCTCAATGCCCCTGTACCCCTCACCCCTTGGAACCGTCCTAGTGATCCAAATGGCCCAACAGCAGCGGAGGTATGCACGGGGCCGGGCCCTATCGACATAGAGCTCAAAAGCGCTCAAAATCTCTAAGGAGGACGCCAGAGCTTGTACGTCAAGGGGGACTCCTGAGCATCGCGACTCATGAGCCTCACTGGCCCTATAGCCCCTCACCCCTTGGAACCGTCCTGGTGATCTGGACGGCCCAACGGCGTCTGAGGTTTGCGCGGGGCCGGGACCTGCCGACGCATAGCACAAAAGCGCTCAAGATCTCTAAGGAGGACGCCAAATCTCGTATGTCAAGGGGGACTCCTGAGCATCGCGACTCAGGAGCCTCACTGGCCCTATAGCCCCTTACCCCTTGGAAACGTCCTAGTGATTCACACGACCAAACGGTGGCTGAGGTATGCGTGGGACCGGGCCCTACCGATGCAGAACTCAAGGTGTTCAAAACCTTCAACTCAATCCCATCTTCACCATGTTCCCTTCATGAAGGTTGCTCGTACGTCAAGGGGGACTCCTGAGCATCGCGACTTAGGAGCCTCACAGGCCTTATAGCCCCTCACCTCTTGGAAACATCCTGGTGATCCGGACGGCCCAACGGTGGCTGAGGTATGTGCGGGACGAGGCCCTGCCGATGCAGAGCATCACAGCAAGCAAGAAGGAAACAAGGCGAAGAAAGCGACCACACAATTCAACAATTATTACAAGCCTTAAGTGTTTCTTAAATGCAAACAAGTATAACACCTCCACGAGGCACAATGAACATTGCAGGAAGGAAACCAGGAGGAGGAATTAGGAGGAACCATCGCTGCCACTCGTCTCAACCACTGCAAACTCATTGTCGATGTCGCTGACATCATCTTGTTTGCCGCTAACCCTTGCAGCTTCAAGAGGCAGAGAAATGATGACACATGTGAACTTCTTCATCAGTGCTTCCAAGGCGCCCTTCACGACCACTGCCTCGGCAACACGAGCCCTGGGATCGACTAGGCGAATCATAGAGCTAAAGTCAAACCCCGGCTCGTGAAGGTGGAGGTGACTGAACATGCACGTCGCGACCTCAAAGAATAGGTTGCGGCACTCACTTTCCAAGACTGCCTCCACCTTGACAACGGCACCCTCCAATGCCTCAGCAAGATTTGAAGAGAGCCTCACGAAGCCGCTCTCTAGATCCGCCAGGGGCTTCGTGAACCCATCTCGGCAGAGGGAACAAAGCGTTGAGCGGAGCCGGAGCTCGACGGAGCGGAAGGTGTTGATCTCCGCAGCCCTTTCCTCCTTAGCCGCGACAAGGGCTTTCCCCCTGGTGCCAAGCCAAACCTTCTCTACAGCAACTTCCTCTGGTTGTGTATACAGATGCTTGCACTCTGTGGCTTGGGTGGTCATCGCTTTGGCGACCTTGTCCTTGTAGGTCTCTAGGGACTCTTCTCGCTGACGTAGCTGCTCCGCAAGTGATGACTTCTCCTCCTGAAGAACCTTTAGGCAGGCCTCCACCTCTTCGCAACGCCTGGCGGCAGAATCCGCATTGGCTAGTGCTGCCTCGCGGGCTGCTCTGGCTGACGCGGCCTCCTCCTCGCTCTTCTCCACAGCGGCCTTGGCTTGGCCCCAAACCTCCACGGCAGAGGCGTCAGCCTGGAGCCACCCGGAGAGGATCCCCAAGAGCACCCTCATGCGATGGTCGTTAGCGCCCTCGAGGGCGTCCCGAATCTCACCTAGAATGGAGTACGCGTTACCCGGAGCACCAAGGCCTCGCAGAACGGGCGTCATGACCTCGTCGGAGGAGTCACTTGGGGGATCACAGGAGACGCCCCTAGGGAGGCGGGGGCACGAGGAGCAGGAGGCTTCGGAGGCTGCGCCACGGCCACGGGCAAGGTGGACATAGACGGATCTGTGGGCGACTGGTCCTCTGGGACTGTCTCCCCTAATAGCAACGCCAGTGTCCCCCCAATAGCAGGAGCGGCTACGCCAACGGGCATCGGGGGCTCAGGGGGCTCCGCAGAAGCGGCCAGGAGGGTCGCCTCATGAGCCCCCACACCCGCAGCGTCAGGCGCCTCGTCCGGCGATGGCAAGGCGACAGGGGCAGGCGGCACGTCGGAAAGCACCCTTAGCTTGACGCCCGCTTTGTTCTTCCTCATCTTCGGCTAGGCGGCATTCCTAGGTACCAAGCAAAGGAGGAACCATCAATGCGTGAGCTACCGGCAAGCGGCCAAGGTTGGGCGGGACCACTTACTCTTTGACGCCGACACACTTCCTCTTCCTCTCCACCTCGGCAATGGCGGGTGCATCCACACCTTTCTCCACGAGGGCGCCGCCACATGGGGAGGCAGGGGCACTATCAGCAATGACAGCTGCCGAAGGAGCTGCTCTGGCTCCAGACCCGTCCACCTCGCCCGCGAGCTGCGATTCGGGCGGGGGCGGGACGGGCACTTCGACCGCCTTGCCGGGGGAAGTAGGATCCACCCGAGGAGACTCCATGCCATGCTTCTTGGGAGTCCCCAAGAAGGCAGACCGTGTGGTGCGAGGGGCTGGACCCAGCCCCCTGAGGACCTTGGTGGGATGAGGAGAACCTACAGTAGAAGCTTCGCCAATGTTGTCGTCATCCTCAAGGTCACGCAAGAGCATGCTCTGAGACGGGGGAGATGTTGGAAATATGCCCTAGAGGCAATAAATAGTGTTTATTATTGTATTTCCTTTTTCATGATAATCGTTTATTATCCATGCTATAATTTTATTAACTGGAAACATGGATACATGTGTGGATACATAGACAAACACAATGTCCCTGGTATGCCTCTAGTGGACTAGCTCGTCGATCGAAAGATGGTTAAGGTTTCCTAGCCATGGACATGATATGTCATTTGATAACGGATCACATCATTAGGAGAATGATGTGATGGACAAAAACCCAAACTACAAATGTAGCTTATGATCGTGTCAGTTTATTGCTACTGTTTTCTGCATGTCAAAGTATATGTTCCTATGACCATGAGGTCATGCAACTCACAGATATCGGAGGAGTACCTTGTGTGTATCAAACATCGCAACGTAACTGGGTGACTATAAAGTTGCTTTATAGGTGTCTCCGAGGGTGTCTGTTGAGTTGGGATGGAACAAGACTGGGATTTGTTACTCCGTGTGTCGGAGAGGTATCTCAGGGCCCACTCGGTAATACAACATCATAATAAGCCTTGCAAGCAATGTGACTAAGTGTTAGTTACGAGATCTTGTATTACGGAATGAGTAAAGAGACTTGCCAGTAAACGAGGTTGAACTAGGTATGGAGATACCGACGATCGAATCTCGGGCTAGTAACATACCGAAGAACAAAGGGAACATCATACGGGATTAAGTGAATCCTTGACATAGGGGTTCGACCAATAAAGATCTTCATAGAATATTTAGGAACCAATGTGGACATCCAAGTCCCGCCATTGGTTATTGACCGTAGAGGTGTCTCGGTCATGTCTACATAGTTCTCGAACCCGCAGGGTCTGCACACTTAAGGTTTGTTGACGTTTCGGTAGTATAGAGTTATGTATGGTGGTGACCGAAGTTTGTTTGGAGTCCCGGATGATATCCCGGACGTCACGAGGAGCTCCGGAATGGTCCAGAGGTAAAGATTGATATATAGGAAGTCCTGTTTTGGTCGCCGGAAAAGTTTCAGGCTCATTGGTAGTGTACCGGGAGTGCCGGGAGTGTACCGGGAGGCCATCGGGAGGGGGTATTTCGACCCAAGAGGCTACATGGGCTGTAGGAGGGTGTAAACCAGCCCTTAGTGGGCTGGTGGAACATCCATAAGAGGCCCATGCGTCTGGAGGAAAAATGGCCTAAGAGAAAAAGTGGAAAAAAGGCAAAATAGGGTGAATCCTAGTCCTACTAGGATTGGAGGTGGACTCCACCTCTCCCTCTCTCCTTCGGCCGAAGAAAGGAGACCTTGGCCCTTGTTCCAAGGCCTCTCCTCCTCTCTTATATATACTGGAGGTTTTAGGGGTTTTGCACTAGATTTTCAGCCACGTGCTACCCGTTCCTCCAGTGCATAGTTTCTCCTCTAGATCGGTTTTCTGCAGTGCTTAGGCGAAGCCCTGCCGGAATTGCTCCACCACCATCGCCGGAGCGCTGTCAGGCTGCCAGAGAACTCTTCTTCCTCTCCAATCCTTCTTGCTGGATCAAGACGGTGGGGATCGTCATCAAGCTGTACGTGTGCTCAACGCAGAGGTGTCGTCCGTTCGGTGCTAGATCGGAAGGACCGTGATCAAGTTCGTGGGACGAATCATGATCAAGTTCGTGGGACGGATCGTGATCGGATCACGGGACGGATCGTGATTGGATTGCGGGACGGATCGTGATTGGATCGTGGGACGCACGGTGATTTGGATCGCGAAGACGTTTGACTACACCAATCGCGTTTCTTAACGCTTCCCGCTTAGCGATCTACAAGGGTATGTAGATCCACTCTCCCTCTCGTAGATGCTCATCACCATGGATAGATATGTGTGTGCGTAGGAAATTTTTTGTTTCCCATGCAACGTTCCCCAAAAGTGGTATCAGAGCTAGGTCTATGTGTTGATGAGATCTCGAGTAGAACACAAAATGTTTGTCGGCGTTGATGCTTAGATTGCTTCCTCCCTTGGTCGGATTTTGGTTCAGCGATATTGTGAGACGAAGCGGCCCGGACCAACATTACTCGTACGCTTACGAGAGACCAGTTTCCTAGATGGTGAAGAACTTGGAGAAGGGCGAGACAAGCCTAGTGAAGATGCTATGGATAAAGAAAGGATAGGGCGACCTGAACGAGGGTTGCTTATCCGAGGAGCTGCCCCATATCAAGGTCCGCCCCAACTCATTGGTATCGTCCGCCATCAATGGAAGCACTGGGGCGAGGTCTCCGTCCTTGGCTATGATGGATTCCGAGAGCGCCGGTGAGATGGGAGCAGAGGCTGAGCTCTGG
This sequence comes from Hordeum marinum, assembly GCA_022496015.1. Classification (NCBI taxonomy): domain Eukaryota; kingdom Viridiplantae; phylum Streptophyta; class Magnoliopsida; order Poales; family Poaceae; genus Hordeum; species Hordeum marinum. Next base: position 104,749,463 of record CM039672.1, read on the forward strand.
GCCTTTGGCTTCGACTTGCCCGCGGGAGCCATCGGGAAGTTCATGGGACCGATGCGACAGGGGGGAGGACGGAGCAGCGCTAGGATCTGGAGAGGTTTCTGCTAAGGCCGGGGATCTGGAAGGAAGAACAAGTGCGCAGAAGAGTAAAGGAATAATGGCTCGGCACTGGAAGTCAGGCTTTTGTCGATTCGAGCGGTGGCCAAAGAGGCATCAGACACCTACAGCAACCGCATCACGCACGCCGGTCCTGGCCCGCAGGATTTTGGGGCCCGCGATGCTTCTGGACGCCCTCAACGGCTTCGCCTAGAAGCCGGACCGAGCGTGCCTTGTGCTCGGGGGCTACTGTTGGCATTCTGGGAACGGGGGTACCAAGATCTACCTGCCTACGGCCCAGAGCATGGCTCACCACGTCAGCCAGGTGCGTCCTGGCAAAGCACCACTCAAGACCAGGCCCTGGCGAGAGCCTTGAGCTCGCGAGGGGAGGTGACACCAAGACTCGCGAGGAACATGCCTCCGCAGCCCCCCCCCCCGGAGCAGTGGAGATCTCTATGCAAATCCCAGCCTCAGGAGGCCAAGGATGACGCAAGGTAGGACAGGCGGGCGCCAACGTGCCAAGTGGACAGTTTCCCCATTGGTGCAAAGGGGCAAAGACAGACGCGAGTTCCCAAAGCGTCCCCCAAAGGTTTCCATTCCGGTGCAACGAGACCATGACCACGAGGCTAGAAGGAGGGATGTCATTGTCGAGCCCACCTCTGCATCATCGACAGCTCCTTTGCAGGCAAAGACCACCCTTCGTCAGGGAAAGATGTACTCCTATCCCCCTTTGAATTTAGTCATTGTGGGATCCCTTCCTGCCAAAAGAGATAAGCGAAGAGGACCCGAGGCACTATAAATAGAGGATAGGCCGCACCATAGACAACAACACAACACAACGGAGAGCCAACCGAAGAGAGGCAACATCACTAGAGCCCTCTCGTGAGGAAAAGCACCACTATACTAGTTCATCCACAAACCTCCTCGTGAGGCAATCCAGCAAAGCAGGAGTAGGGTATTATGCTTCGCAGCGGCCCGAACCTGGGTAAATCATCATGTGCTTCTGCTTCCTCGTCATCGTCGAGTTCGTCATAGAAATCATCGAGTAGCGAGCTAGGTTGGGCAAGGCTGTAGGGGATCTTCGCACACACCCCTATGTTCGAACTTCTTGGGGTTTTGCGAAGCCCAAAATCCGACACTTGGTACCAACCGAATCACTAGGACAACATCAGGGGCGAGGGGCTATATGATTGGTAAGGCTCTTGAGGTGCGCTGCGTAGGAGCCCCCTTTGACGCTCAAGCAGCTCTACACCGGTAGGTCCCAGTGCTGCACATTTTCCGACCATCGCGAGGTGCGTTCGGATCACCAGGACGCAACTACGGGGTGAGGCCTTGACACCCTTGATGTCGATCGGATTGCCAAGACGACATCAAGGGGCGAGTGGCTAGATGACCGGCAAGGCTCCTGAGGCGCGTTGCTCGGGAGCCCCCCTTGACGCTCAAGCGGCTCCCCAAAAAAATTTGTTTCTTGTAGAGGGGGGGGGCACGAGCCTCCCAAGGCTCCGATATGGCGTGTTGGGCCATGGGTGATTGTTGAAGCTCAAGATAAGCATATTTCAGAGTATCCGGTAATTGTTTAAGCTTAAACACGGGATCACCCTTGGGTGGAGGAGGATCCCCAAGTATTTCAACAGGCAAGTTGTGTTTCAGAATAGGATGTTGATCAAAGAAAACCTTATCTATTTCAGTCCTTTCATTCATATGCATATCTTTTTCATGGTCTAGCAAATATTTTTCTAAAGGATCGGTAGGAGGCACAACAATAGAAGCAAGACCAATAATTTCGTCCTTACTAGGCAATTCTTTATCATGGGGTGGTCTACGAAATTTAGAGAAATTAAAATCATGAGACGTATCCCCAAAATTTACGGTAACAGTTTCCTTCTCACAATTTATCCTGGCATTAATGGTATTGAAGAAGGGTCAACCAAATATAATGGGACAAAAATCATCTTGTGGGGAGCCAAGAATAAGAAAATTAGTAAGATATTTTATTTTCCCACACAAGACTTCAACATCTCTAATAATCCCAACTGGTGATACACTATCTCTATTAGCAAGCTTAATTGTAATATCAATTTCCTCTAACTCAGTCGGTGCGTATTATTCATAATCTCTTTACATAAGGTAAAGGGAATTGCACTCACACTAGGACCCATATCACATAAGCCATGATAACAATGATCTCCTATTTTAACAGAAACAACATGCATGCCAACAATGGGTCTACGTTTATCTTTAGCATCAGGTTTAGCAATTCTAGCGGCTTCATCACAAAATTGAATAACATGAACATCAATATTATCAACCAAGAGATCCTTAACCATAGCAATACTAGGCTCAACCTTAATTTGCTTGGGGGTGTAGGTGTTCTAGCACAACTCTTACGAACCACGGTTGAAGCTTTAGCATGTTCCTTTATTCTAACAGGGAAAGGTGGTTTCTCAATATAAGCAACGGGAATAACATGATCAATATTATAAGTAATAGTTTCCTCTTTAACTTTAATAGGTTCAACTATTTGCACCTCAATTGGAGGATATATTTAAACCACTTCTCCTTAGGGAGATCAACATGGGCAGAAAAAGATTCACAAAAGGAAGCTACTATCTCAGAGTCAAGTCCATATTTAGTGCTAAATTCACGAAAAACATCGGTGTCTACGAAGGATTTAACACAATCAAACTTAAGTTTCATACCTAACTCCTTACCTTCATCAAGTTCTCAATCTTCACAATTGCATTTCATTCTTTCCAATAAATCCCATTTGAAGTCAATATCTTTCTTCATATAGGAACTAGCACAAGAAGTATCGAGCATGGACAGATCATTACGAGAAAGTCGAGCATAAATATTTTGAATAATAATTTCTCTTGAGAGCTCATGATTGGGCATGAATATAACATTGAATTAAGCCTCCCCAAGCTTGAGCGATTCTTTCTCCTTCACGAGGACAAAAATTATAAATATAATTCCAATCACGATGAACTAGATGCATAGGATAGATCTTCTGATGAAATTCCATTTTCAATCGGTTGTAGCCCCATGATCCAATATCATCACATAGCCTATACCATGTCAATGCCTTCTCCTTCAAAGATAAAGGAAATACCTTCTTCTTGACGTGATCCTTGGGCAGACCCGCAAACTTAAATAATCCACAAACTTCATCCACATAGATTAGATGCAAATCAGGATGTAGTGTTCCATCTCCTGCGTAAGGATTAGCCAGCAGTTTCTCTATCATACCCGAAGGAATTTCATAATAAATATTTTCAGTAGGTTCAGTAGGTTGAGGGACAACTCGTTGTGTTTTTGGTCGAGGTGAAGATACCCCGAACAAGCCCCTCAAAGGATTACTTTCCATAGTAACAAGTAACAGTAAATTTCAGCACACTATATAAATTTTTCCTTACCAGATTCCACTTACCAAAGGCGCTTCACTCCCCGGCAACGGTGCCAGAAAAGAGTCTTGATGACCCACAAGTATAGGGGATCTATCGTAGTCCTTTCAATAAGTAAGAGTGTCAAATCCAACGAGCAGCAGAAGGAAATGACAAGCGGTTTCCAGTAAGGTATTCTCTGCAAGCACTGAAATTATTGGTAACAGATAGTTTTGTGATAAGATACTTTGTAACGAGTAACAACTAACAAGTGTAGCAAAGGTGCAGCAAGGTAGACCAATCCTTTTTGTAGCAAAGGACAAGCCTGGACCAACTCTTATATAAAGCAAAGCGCTCCCGAGGACACATGGGAATTTCCATCAAGCTAGTTTTCATCCTGCTCATTTGATTCGCGTTCGTTACTTTGATAATTTGATATGTGGGTGGACCATTGCTTGGGTGCTGCCCTTACTTGGCCAAACCTCCCACTTATGATTAACCCCTCTCGCAAGCATCTGCAACTATGAAAGAATAATTAAGATAAATCTAACCAGAGCATGAAATATATGGATCCAAATCAGCCCCTTATGAAGCAATGCATAAACTAGGGTTTAAGCTTTTGTCACTCTAGCAACCCACCATCTACTTGTTACATCCCAATGCCTTCCCCTAGGCCCAAATAATGGTGAATTGTTATGTAGTCAATGTTCACATAACACCACTAGAGGAGAGACAACACACATCTCATCAAAATATCGAACGAATACCAAATTCACATGATTACTTATAACAAGGCTTATCCCATGTCCTCAGGAAAAAACGTAACTACTCACAAAACATGTTCAGGTTCATAATCAGAGGAGTATTAATTATCATAAAGGATCTGAACATATGATCTTCTACCAAGTAAACCAACTAGCATCAACTACAAGGAGTAATCAACACTACTAGCAACCCATAGGTACAATTTGAGGTTTGAGACAAAGATCGAATACAAGAGATGAACTAGGGTTTAGAGAGGAGATGGTGTTGATGAAGATGTTGGTGGAGATTGACCCCCTCTCGATGAGAGGATCATTGGTGATGACGATGTCTTCGATTTCCCACTCTGGGAGGGAAGTTTCCCGGCAAAACAGCCCTGCCGGAGCTCTAGATTGGTTCTGTCCGGTTCCACCTCGAAACGGCGGCGCTTCATCACGAAAGCTTCCTTATGATTTTTTTCCAGGTCAAAACCCTCCATATAGCAGAAGATGGGCGTCGGGGACCTGCCAGGTGGGTCACAAGCCAGCTAGGCGTGGCTAGGGGGTGGCCGCGCCTGGCAGGCTTGCCACCTCCTGGTGGGCCCCCTCTGGTATTTGTTTTGCCCAGTATTTTTTATATATTCCAAAATAATTATCCAAAAAAAATTAGGACTTTTGGATTTGTGCAGAATAGGTATCTCAGATTTTTCTCCTTTTTCAGTCCAGAATTCCAACTACTGGCACTCTCCCTCTTCATGTAAACCTTGTAAAATAAGAGAGAAAAGGCATAAGTATTGTACCATAACGTGTAATGACAACCCATAATGCAATAAATATCAATATAAAAGCATGAGAAATGGACGTATCAACTCCCGCAAGCTTAGACCTCGCTTGCCCTCAAGCAAAGCCGAGATCGATAAATATGTCCACATGTTTAGAGATAGAGGTGTCGATAAAATACAATACGAACATGGGGGCATCATGAACATCTTTAAAACAGAAATACTTATTGTATAAGATTTCTTATGCTAAACTAACAATTCATTCACAAGATAAAGTATGAACCAAGAACTCTACTGACAACCAACAAACTATGATCTTAGTCATTGAAGCAATTGGCAATTTATCATAACATCGGAAAGAGTCAATATAAGAGCTTGTAAAGCAAACCCACATACTCAATCATCTTTTAGTCTTTCATAATTGCTAACACTCATGCGGTACTCACAAGATAAAAGTTTCAATCGGACATAGAGAAAGATAGGGGCTTATAGTTTTGCCTCCCAACTATTCACCTCAAGGGTGATGTCAACAATAATAACTCATGATCACCAACATCCGAGTGGATATATGCATATAGATCATTCCCTGACACATAATGCTTGCCAAGAGAGAGGCGAAATTAGGGAGTGGTGAGGATCACCATGACTCTTGCATAGAGGTAAGTACTTAAAAGTAAAAGTATCAGATAGGCCCTTCGCAGAGGGAAGCAGAGGTTGTCATGCGCTTTTTGTTTTGGGATGCACAAACCCTCAGTGCAAAGGAACGTTGTGTTGTATTGCCCTTTGTGATAGCAATCTTTATTATGCAGTTCGTCGCTTTTATTTCTTTACTACCACAAGTACGTACAACGCTTATTTCCCTTACAATAAAAGATCACACATATTTAGGAGCAACTCTTATTGCCTTTTGCACCGAAGACAACTTACTTGAAGGATCTTACTCAATCTGTAGGAAGGTATGCTGGACTCTCATGGCAAAACTGGGTTGAGGTGTATGCATGCACAAGTAGCATCTCTACTTGGTGCAGAAGTTTTGGCTAATATGAGGTGGAAGCAAGCACTACATGTTGGAGGATCTAAAACCATATAACTTCTATCTGGAGGCAAGCAAACATAACCCGTTATGTCGTCTTCCTTGTCCAACATCAACTTCTTAGCATGTAATATTTCAATGAGTGGTCACAATCATAAAAGATGTCCAAGATAATATATTTATTTGTGAATCTCACTTTCTTTATCACTTCTTTTTCAATTGCACCAATGACCAATCACTATGTTTGTTAACTCCAACAAATTTCAGTCGACATACTTCTTATATGTGAAGTCATCACTCCCCATAAGATCATTATGTATACTCTTTGCTTTTATTCTATTCTTCTTTTATTTATTACTCTCAAGAGAATAGTAAGCTAGCAGAGCCCTCACATCAAAACTACTTTTTATTATATAACTCTCGGACTTGCTTACATAAGGGGAGCAAAAAGCAAAACTCAAAGCTAGATCATACTAAAAATTTATTCTACTAGATAGAAACAAAATAAAAAAAGGATCGAACTAAGAAAAACAAGAGGAAGGAAAAGGCAAAAAGATGTGATGGTGATACGATACCGGGGCTCCTCCCCCAAGCTTGGCACAAGCCAAGGGGAGTGCACATACCCATGTGCTCAGGTGTCCTTCTTCGGAGGTGATGGTGGTGGAGTTGTTGATGAGGTTGGAAGCTTGTCGTCCATCTTCCAAGGCATAGGCTCACCATCGTAAAAAGATGAACTAGTCTCTAGAATCCTCAAATCTGCAGCCAAACTCATTCTCTTAAATCTGTATTCATACTCATAGTTTTGTTTTTGCAGATCATAGATCTGGGCTTGGAGAGGCTCAATTTTCTCGTAGAGCTTGAAGATGTGCTCCCCAATGTCCTTGGTGTCTAGCTTGTGTTTATGGGTAAACTCCGAGATCATCATATGATTGGCATTGAGTCCACGTTCCATCATCCGTTGGCACTTGAAGACTTGTTGCTCCATTGCTTCGAGCCTTGTTTCCACGCTTCCGGTCTTCTTTGGCCCTTCAGCGTCACGGATGAGCAGCACCCCCTCATGCATCTCAATGGCTTGAGGGTGTCGCGGCACTTCTGCAAGATAGGGGTTGATGACCTTCTTGAAGAACTTGTCCTTTGGAGCACTTGGGGATGCCATGATGTTCGAAATCTGTAACAGAAACAACCCAAAACGAAAACAGGAGGTATTGTCGTGATACGGAAGTCCAAACCTTCGGGAGATTATATAATGAATTTTTGCCGATCCAAAGGAGTGTACCACAAGAAAACGGAGTCTGTAGAGTGCACGGGGTGGTGGCAAGCCCCCTAGGCGCGGCCAGGGGGTGGTTGCACCTAGCAGGCTTGTGGCCTCCTCGTGCGTCTTTCGGACTACTTTTGATTTTCCTAAATTTTTAAATATTCCAAAACTGAGTAAAATTGCTATTGGGAAAGTTTTGGAGTCGATTTACTTACCGTACTACATACCTATTCCTTTTAGGAGTTTGAAACATTCCGGTAGGTCTCCCTAATATACTCTTCCGAAGTTATGGTATTGATAACATTGGTTTCAACATTTATGGGAATACCTGAGATATAATGTTTGATTCTTTGCCCATTTACCACCTTCAGATTTGTGCCTTCGGTGTTGTTGATCTTGATGGCACCGGAATGATATACTTCCTCGACAATGTAAGGACCTTCCCATTTAGAGAGAAGTTTTCCTGCAAAAAATCTTAACCGAGAATTGTAGCAAGACATGATCGCCTATATTGAATTCACGCTTTTGTATCCTTTTATCATGTCATCACTTAACTTTCTCTTTAAACAACTTGGCATTCTCATAGGCCTGGGTTCTCCATGTTGGAAATATGCCCTAGAGGCAATAAATAAAGTGTTTATTATTATATTTCCTTGTTCATGATAATTGTTTATTATCCATGCTATAATTGTATTGATTGGAAACACATTGCATGTCTGGATATATAGACAACACTTTGTCCCTAGTGTGCCTCTAGTGGACTATCTCGTTGATCAAAGATGATCAAGGTTTTCTAGCCATTGACATGAGATGTCATTTGATAACGGGATCACATCATTAGGAGAATGATGGGATGGACAAGACCCAAACTACAAATGTAGCATATGATCGTGTCAGTTTATTGCTACAGTTTTCTGCATGTCAAGTATATGTTCCTATGACCATGAGATCATGCAACTCACAGACACCGGAAGAGTGCCTTGTGTGTATCAAATGTCACAACGTAATTGGGTGACTATAAAGGTTCTCTATAGGTATCTCCGAGGGTATCTATTGGGTTGGCATGGATCAACACTAGGATTTGTTACTCCGAGTGACGAAGAGGTATCTCAGGGCCAACTTGGTAATGCAACATCACAATAAGCCTTGCAAGAAATGTGACTAACTGTTAGTCACGGGATGTTGTATTACGGAAACTAGTAAAAAGACTTGCTGACAACGAGATTGAACTAGGTATGGAGATACCGACGATCGAATCTCGGGCAAGTGACATACTGAAGAACAAAGGGAACATCATACGGGATTAACTGAATCCTCGACATAGAGGTTCGACCGATAAAGATCTTCGTAGAATATGTAGGAATCAATATGGGCATCTAGGTCCCTCTATTGGTTATTGACCGTAGAGGTGTCTCAGTCATGTCTACATAGTTCTCGAACCCGTAGGGTCGGCACACTTAAGGTTTGGTGACGTTCGGTAGTATAGAGTTATGCATGGTGGTGACCGAAGGTTGTTAGGAGTCCCGGATGAGATCCCGGACATCACGAGGAGGTATAGAATGGTACGGAGGTAAAGATTGATATATAGGAAGTCCTGTTTTGGTCACCGGAAAAGTTCCGGGCTCATCGGTAGTGTACCGAGAGTGCCGGGAGGGTACCAGGGGACCATCGGGGCGGGTATTTTGACCCAAGAGGCTACATGGGATGTGGGAGAATTAATACCAGCCCTTAGGTGGGATGGCCGAAGGCCCACAGGAAGCCCATGCAGCTAGGAAGAAAACCCAAGGTGGAAAGAAAGGCAAAAGTGGGAAATAAGGAAGGAGTCCTAATCCTACTAGGAGTAGAGGAGGAGGACTCCTCCCTCTACGTCGGCCGAAGTGGATTTGGATCCATTGGGAGCCAAGTATCCTCCCTCCCCTCCTCCTATATATACTAGAGATTTTGAGGGTTTTTGACACAGAATTTCAGCCACGTGCTACCCTCTCCTCTAGTCCGTAGTTTCTCCTCTAGATCGGTTTCAGCAATGCTTAGGTGAAGCCCTGCTGGAATTACTCCACCACCATCGCCGCAATGCCGTCGCGCTACCGGAGAACTCATCTACCCTTCCGCTCCCTCTTGTTCTATCAAGAAGGCAGAGATCATCATCAAGTCATACGTGTGTTGAATGCGGAGGTGCCGTCCATTCGGCGCTAGATCGGGATTGGATCACGGGACGCTCGGTGATTTGGATCGCGAAGACGTTCGACTACATCAACCGCATTTCTTAATGCTTCCCGCTTAGACATCTAGAAGGGTATGTAGATCCACTCTCCCCTCTCATAGATTCTCATCTCCTAGACTGATCTTGGTGAAGCGTAGGAATTTTTTTGTTCCCCAACAGTGGCATCATGAGCTAGGTCTATGAGTAGATGAGATCCAGAGTAGAACACAGAGAGTTTGTGGGCGTTGATGCTTAGATTGATTCCTCCCTTGGTCGTGTTTTGGTTCAGCGGTATTGTGGGATGAAGCATCCCGGACCAACCTTACTCGTACGCTTACGAGAGACCAGTTCCATCGACTGACGTGTAACTTCGTTGCACAAAGATGCCTAGCGGGTGTCTGTTTCTCCTAATTTAGTTGGATCCGATTCAAAAAAGGCAGTCCTTGAGAAGGTTGAAAAGCAACTTATGTATCACCGTTGTGGTTTTTGCGTAGGTGAGAATTGTTCTTACTAGATACCCATAGCATCCATGTAGAACATGCAACAACAATTACAGGACGTCTAACTTGTTTTTGCATGGTATGTTGTGATGTGATATGGCCAATTACATGATGAGATATATGTGATGTATGATATGATCATGTGTTGTATAGAATATCATGACTTGCATGTCGATGAGTACGGCAACCGTCAGGAGCCATAAGGTTGTCTTTAATTATTGTATGACCTGCGTGTCAATCATTAAGCGCTATGTAATGCTTTACTTTATCGCTAAACGGTAGCAATATTAGTATAAGCATGGTGGGCGCACAACCCTGATGGCGACACAATAAAGGAGATCATGGTGTTATGCCGGTGACGATCAAGATCATGTCGGTGCTTTCAAGATGGAGATCAAAAGCACAAGTTCATGGCCATATCATGTCACTTATGATTTGCATGTGATGTTAATCCTTTTATGCACCTTGTTTTTCTTAGGATGATGGTATCATTATAAGGTGATCTCTCACTTCAATTTCAAGGTAAAATTGTGTTCTCCCCGAGTGTGCACCATTGCGAAAGTTCATCGTATCGAGACACCACGTGATGATCGGGTGTGATAGACTCTATGTCGTGGATTTATCACGGTAGATGTCCGGGTGAACGGACTTGGATTCAAGGCCATCGCTAACGGGGTGGACTCAAAGGGTTGATCGGGACGAAAGACACGGATTTACCCAGGTTCGGCCCCTCAAGTCGAGGTAATAGCCTACGTCCTGCTTGTGTTTGTATTGCTTGTGTATCGATTACAAGGAGCTAGAAGCTTGACCTAGTTCTCGATAACCTATCCTCTAAGTCGCCTTGGGTCTGCCTTTATATAGGAGGTCAGGACCATCGGGTCTTTACAATTATCTATCCGGGTCTTCTTGTGACTCCGAGTCTCTTTCTATCTTTCTGTCCAAGTTGTCCTTGAGGCGGCTTACACACCCGGGTCTTCTACGTCCGGGCCATCATGCGGCCCACATCTTGAGCCGTCTATCTTCCTAGGCCACCAGTCTTACGGCTCACCCATGGGCCAGCTTACAAGTCATCAATATGAACCGGAGCCTCTAAGGCGGGTCATATTGCGGGGTTATATCCCCAACATTAGGCCCGAGGTTGAATTGAGCTTGCTCACTTCAACCTTCTCTTCTGATTTTGGCGAGCCGCCCAGAAATGACCCGGCGTGACGTCATGAGATCTGCTGACGTATCACCGAATCTTTCATTAACTTTCATCCCGAGAATCGAGGCATCCGCCTCGGTCAAACGTTGTCGTCGCCTGGATTTCCGTGCCTTCCTCGTTCCTTCTTTAAATATGACTCGTGCGGGTCGAAGCTTTTCATCCTCCCGCTCGTGCGTCTTCTTCTTCTTCCTGTCGCCGCCCCAGCGTCTTCGAGCTTTGCTCCGACGCCGTCCGTACGTCGTCTCCAACTTGGCCGCTGCATCACCCTGAACGTACCAGAGATTCTTCCGCCTCCATCGCGCCTTCTCAGGTGAGTTCTCCTGTTTTCTAGATTACCACCGTCATACTAGGGATTTCACCGAGAGCTCCGCCGCCGCCGCTCGGGCTCCGGCGCCCCCGCCTGCGGGTATACCCCGATGTCGTAAGCGTTTTTAGAACATGCGCTCGCTTCGCCGCCCCGCGCGGGCCAGCCGCACGCAATGCGTGGACCACGATGGCTGCGGTCCATTTCTTTCCTTCTACTGTTCGTCGCCAGGTCGGGATAAAATCTTTTCCTCCGTTTTTCTAGATCTGTAGCCATAGCAATAGTTTGCGGAATCTATTTTTTAGGACTTAGCCGATTTTGAATCTTCCTTTCCCTGGATGAGTCGCTAAGCCACGTTCGGCTCTTGTTACCCGGACGGAAGCATGATATCGTAGAGTCCTTAAAATTGTAAGCCGTCGTAGATTCCTGCTTGTTCTTGACTTGCTGTTTTTATCTCCTTTGTATAGTAGTCAAGCCGCCGTCATGTCTCGTGCGTCCAACTCATGCAACTGGGTTGGCTCCTGCGTCACGGAAGAATATTTAGCAGATCTCCTCGAAGCGGGCACTCTCCCTCCCAAAGAGGTTCTTCACTAGCGGGTTCCGAGTAATGAGACCCGGCCTGTACCCAAGAAAGGAGTAGTAGTCGTTTTCACCGACCACATTGAGAGAGGGTTCGTGTCGCCCGGCTCTAAATTTTTCCGGGACGTTCTTTACTTGAATAAGCTGCACCCTCAAGACTTGGCCCCAACTCTATCTCGAATATATGCAACTTCCAAGTTCTCTATGAAGCTTTTCTGCAGTCTAGAGCGTCTGTTGGTTTCTTTCGGGAGTTCTTCTATGCCAACCGCTAAACTGAGGTGAAGGGCGGTCCGAGTCTGGAGCTTGGAGGTATTTCTATTCAGTGGCGCAGAGACATTACCTTCCCGGCTATGAGGATGCCGAGTCACCCAAAGGACTGGAATAAAACCTGGTTCTACTACAAGGATACTTCTCCTGAGGGTGAATGCCCCTTGCCGGGTTATCATGCTTCCCGGCTCAAGACAGATTCGGAACTTCCGGGCTGGCTCTCAGTATCAGAACATGCCAATTTTGAACCGGCTCACGCCAGACTCAAGGCGCTCATGGCCAACGGATTAACAGGAATAGATCTGATCCGCTGCTGGGTTTCCTGGCGGATCATGCCCTTAAGCCACAGGGGCCGACTAATGTGCGAGTACGAAGGCAAGTATGACAGCTCCTTGTGCTTCCACAAATCGACCTTGACAGAGGATGATATTGCGATGACCGTCCAGAGTCTTGTTCACGAAGCCTCCGGCTCCTGCAGCACCATCGAGTTGGTGCCTTTCTGCGTCACTAACCCCGCTCCAGACGTAAGTTGATCTCTTCATGTCCGTCTCTTGTATGTTGCTTGCAACTTGCTGATTTATTCCCCTTTTTCCGGGTCACTTTTCTAGGCCGACTCAGACTTCTAGAAGAAGAGGTATGTCCCTCCTCCAAAGAAGGCCAAAAAGAAAACAGTGGGCAAGAAGCCAAAGAAGAGCGCTCCACAGGAAAACTGGCTTGAGCCGCCTCTGTCGTCTGACTCAGAGGTAAAGTCTTGATTTGTCTACTTGACCCTTTGCCCCCTCTGCTTGTTATTAATGTTTATTGTATTCGCAAGATAAAGTGGAAACCAGCCATGCCGATGCTCCCGAGGTAACTTATATTTCTTCCGACTCAGAACGTTTTGTCCCCCGAAAGCCGCGGCGAGTTATCTGAAAAGTTCCTCTTTCTCATCCTCTAGCTTACCTGGCTCCCGACTTTCTTTTGAAAAAGCAACAGCAGGCCGAGCGTCGATAGACTCGAAGTACCGGCTCTACTGAGCTCGTGTCCGGGTTACCAAACTCTCCGGCTCCCAAGAAGCGCCCCGCGGAGGTTTACGTCTCTACTTTTGTTTGTCTTTCCTTTGTAATCTTGATGCTTTCTCGTTTTTCCTGTTTCATTCTTTTAGAAAACCCCATCCTCTGGTGACTCTTTGGCGTCGGTTCTAGCACCGCCCAAGATCAATCCGCTGTAAGTATTCTTTATCATGGCATCTGGATCTCCGGCTCTTAATATGATAGTAACTTCTTCAAATGCTGCTCTTTCCATTTTGCAGTGCTCAAGCGAAGCGTCGTAAGACCAACAAGCCCTCCCCCGGCCCTGTCATCCAAGACCAGGAAATCGAACACCCGAAGGAGGTTCATTCGGAAGCAACTCCACCGGTTGCCTCTACGGAGCCGGCCGCTGAAGATGTCATTATGGAGAGTCCTCCCAGAGCTCCTTCCAAGCCGTCGACTCCTGCAAAAACTCCTGCAACCCCCAACATTGTCATCACCGGGTCAGCTCAGCAGACGCCTCCGGCTCATGTGCTGACTAAACATACCGAAACGTCAGAGGCCTCGAGGAAATTAAACTTTGATTCTTCATACCAGAAGATGACAGCTGATGAGCTCCATGCCGGATATATAGACCGGCTAAATACCAGCCGTGACTTGGAGCTTCGGCTGGTGACTTTGATGAAAACCAAATATGAGGTACCTTTCCTTCTTACCATATCTTTACTTAGCCCCCAAGAGCCGGTTTAATCTAGTTGATAGTTGAACCGGGTCTTTCTGTGACCTCTGTAGATATTGTCATACCAAATTCACTTAGAATTGCTTTAGCTTAGTACTCTAGATCAAGTGAACCGCCAATCGTAGCCCCCAAGGGCCTTCTCAGATTTTATTTGAGCCGGGTCTTTAATGTAGATAGCTTGAAGATCTAATCATAGCCCCCAAGGGCTGAGTCAACTTTGAAAAAATTGAGTCAGATCTTCCATCCGAAGTAGTCTTTGAAGAGCCAAATTGTAGCCCCCAAGGGCCGAGTCAACTTTGAAAAAATTGAGTCGGATCTTTCATCAGGAGTAGTCTTTGAAGAGCCATAGTGTAGCCCCCAAGTTCCGGATTAACTTCGAAGGAGATGAACCGGAAATGTACTGCATACTGAAAAAGAAAATATACATTAGCCCCCAAGCGTCAAATATATTGCTTGCAATCTGTTTGAGACTTGCAGAAATTCGCTTACAGCACTCGTCCTATATTTTGGCGACTTATCCTGTATTTTGATGTGTTATAGGAAGCCTTAAACGAAGTCGGGTCTCAGTTGACGGATCTGAAGGCCAACTTGGGGGCTCAGCAAGAAGCCCGAAGCATTGCTGACGAAAAGTGACGGCTTCTCTCTGAGGAGCTGGCCAATGCCACTGCTGAGCTTACCTCTTTGAAAGAGACGGCAGAATCTGAAAAGGCCGCTCTGACCAAACGGGCGGACGATGCCGACCAGCGGCTTATAGCTGTGGCGGAGGAACTCCAAGGCCTGAAGCGGCACATAGCAAAGATGCCAGCCGCCCTATTTGGTAAGCTTCTGTTTTACTTTGTATTTTAACATTGCTATTGAAAAAACTGGCGACTCATTAGCTTTATCCGGCTTATCCAGGTCCCAGGAGCCGGCAGTTGGCTTCTGATAGCCTTCTGCCACTGAAGGCCATCTACACCTTTGCGGAACAACTATACTATGACACCATCTTCACGATCAAGAGTGTTCAATATAAGGAGAAGATCCCCACCACTCTGAAAGGGGTCTAGGAACTCTTCTCCACCATGCCAAAACAGATTGAAGAACTGAAGAAATCAGCTTTTCGTCAAGGAGCAGACGCCGGATTGAGCTGGGCTCTGGCCTTCGCCCCTGAGCTGACGCCGGTTGAAATGATGGATGGCTATCCATCGAAGAAAGATGACGGCTCAGAATTCACAGAGGCGGACTACATCTAGTGTGTCAAGGACTCTCGCTTCTTGGCGTCTGTATTTGCAGATGAAGCCAACTTAAATGTCTACCAGGCAGCTTATGATGGCGAGGATAAGAGGATCCGCGGGCCTCTCTATGAGTGGAAATCTCTAACACCCGCCCACAGTAAGGAACTCTTTCCTAATGATCTTGACATGTCTCCCTTTTTTGAGCAAGGGTCCTTCGCCGCGTTGGCTGACTGCAACTAGGATTTGGAAACTCTCCACATGAAGCCAGTAGAAGAGCCGGAGCAGGATGATCCGGCCGTCTGACTTTGCATTTTGTAACCTTCTGAGCGATGGCTCATGCAATGACCCGCCATGGGCAGTTGAAACTTGGTAATGCCTTTGCTCCTTCTGAGAGCAATTTTTGTAATAGCTTAAGGATGACTCTGCCGTTCTAAAGATAGTGCCAGCTGTATATATTTCCATCTCTTTGTGCATACTTTCCGTCTCTCCGTGTTTCAATTTGATGTGTTGTCGGCTCTCCATTGATTGATCGCTCCTTTGCATAAATATACCTTGAGCTTTTCTGATGAGGGGTGTTTGTCTTGGAAGACGTCATTCCTTCTCAAGAAGATTAGAGCCAGATAATATCTTTGAAAACTTGAATTTTGTCAACTGGAGCAACATGGCTCCGGCTCTTGTCAGATGAATCCATTAAGGAGCCGGTTGTCTTAGGATAATGTAATCTATACCTAATGGTAAGCAGCCTCTATCAACAACTGTGGCTATTGATGAACCGGAAGCGGCCTAAAGCCGGCCGTATGAAGGGTAATGTAAACTATACCTAATGGTAAGAAGCCTCCTTTTAACAGCAAATGTTGTATGCGTGAATGCTGACTGTCGATGGGAGATGTAAGCTATACCCCAAGGCAAGAAGCCTCCATCGACAGCCGCGGCTAATAATTAGCCTGAGATGGCATAAAGTCGGCTGTTTGAAAGGAGATGTAAGCTATACCTGAAGGCAAGAAGCCTCTTTCAACAGCTACAGTTGATAAGCAACTGAGTTTTGGCGTAAACGCCGGTTGTTAGGGTGAGATAAGCGAACCCGTCGGTAAGAAGCCCCCTTCGACAACCGCAGTTAATAAGTAACCGGAAGTGGCATAAAGCCGGCCATTAGGGTGAGATAAGCGATACCCGTCGGTAAGAAGCCCCCTTCGATGGCCGCAGTTGATAAGCAACTGGAATTTGGTGTACACGTTGTTGTCTTAGGGTCATGTAAGCTATACCAAAGGTAAGAAGCCTCCATCAACAACAGCGCTTAATGTAACCAAACTAGGCATAAAGCCAACTATGCAAGGGAGATGTAAGCTATACCCGAAGGCAAGAAGCCTCCTTGCAATAGTTTAATAACAGATGGTTGTGCAAAGGAGATGTAAGCTATACCCGAAGGCAAGAAGCCTCTTTGCAATAGTGCAAGGGAGATGTAAGCTATACCCGAAGGCAAGAAGCCTCCTTGCAACAGCGTAAAAGTAGACTGTGCAGGGGAGATGTAAGATATACCCGAAGGCAAGAAGCCTCCCTGCAACAGCGCTTGATAGGGCATAAAGTCGGCTGTGCAAGGGAGATGTAAGCTATACCCGAAGGCAAGAAGCCTCCTTGCAACAGCGTAAAAGCAGACTGTGCAGGGGAGATGTAAGCTATACCCGAAGGCAAGAAGCCTCCCTGCAACAGCACTTGATAGGGCATAAAGCCGGATGATAGATCAGCCGTTTCGATGGCGAACAAACCACTTCAACTCGAAAAAAATAGCCAGAAAAATTTCATCTTGATTGCACAAAGATATACATAAGAGCAAAGGCCCCAGTCTTTGCGGTGATGCTAGCTTTTACTCATGTAAACATGATATATGCAATGATAGCGGCTTTTAACGCCTGCTAAGTAAAGTATGGTCGCAAATGCGCGATATTCCATGGCCGCAACGTCTCTTGACCCGCGGTTTCCGACTCATCTTGGATATCAATGAGGTAATATGACCCATTGTTAAGGTTTCTGGTGATCACAAAAGGCCCCTCCCATGGTGGAGATAACTTATGCATTCCAGATTGGTCTTGAATCAACCGAAGCACCAGGTCACCTTCCTAGAACATCCGGGTCTTCACCCTACGGCTATGATAGCATCGCAGGTCTTGTTGATAAATTGCCGACCTGGCTGCTGCTAACTCTCGTGCTTCATCCAAGGTGTCCAACGCATCTTGGTGGGCTACCTCATTGTCCATCTCAACATAAGCCGCCACCCTTGGTGAGTCGTGCCGGATACCGCTGGGTAGAACCGCCTCAGCACCATACACCATGAAGAAAGGTGTGAAACATGTAGATCTGTTAGGGGTAGTTCTGATGCTCCATAAGACGGAAGGCAACTCCTCAACCCAACATCCGGGTGTCTGCTTCAAAGGAACCATGAACCGTGGTTTGACTCCTCTTAAAATTTCCTGATTGGCTCACTCCGCTGGACCATTAGACTGTGCATGTGCCACGGCTGAAACATCAAGCCGGATATGCTCCTTCTCACAGAACGCTTTCATAGATCCTTTGGATAGATTTGTTCCATTGTCCGTAATGATACTGTGCGGGTAACCAAAGCGATAGATCAGCTTCTTAATAAATTGAACCGCTGTAGCCGCGTCACATTTGCTGACCGGCTCTGCCTCTACCCACTTAGTAAATTTATCAATCGCCACCAGAAGCTGTGTTTTCTTATCCTTGGATCTCTTGAAAGGTCCTACCATATCAAGCCCCCAGACCGCAAATGGCCAAGTGATTGGTATCATCCTCAACTCTTGAGCCGGAACGTGAGCACGCCGGCCAAACTTCTGACAGCCATCACACTTATGGACTAAGTCTTCTGCATCCTTGTGAGCCGTCAACCAGAAAAATCCATGTCGAAAAGCCTTGTCCACTAAAGATTTTGACCCGGCATGATGTCCACAGTCGCCAGCATGAATTTCACTCAAGATTTGTCGGCCCTCCTCCTATGAGACGCGGCGCTGAAAGACACCCGTCACACTACACTTATGTAACTCACCATTGATAATCATCATAGACTTAGAATGTCGGGTGATCTTCCTGGCCAGATCCTCCTCCTGAGGCAACTCGCTGCGTGTCAGATATGCCAAATAAGGAATAGTCCAGTCTGGGATAGCATGCAGAGCCGCCACCAATTCCGCCTCCGGGTCAGGAATAGCCAGATCCTCCTCAGAGGGTATCTTGACAGTCGGATGATGCAATACGTCCAGAAAAACATTAGGTGGTACCGGCTTTCGTTGAGAACGTAATCGTGATAAGGCATCAGCCGCCTCATTCCTGCGACGATCAATATGATCCACCTGGTACCCCTTGAAGTGACCGGCAATGATATCAACCGTCTGTCGATAAGCCGCCATCCGCTGATCCTTGGAGTCCCAAGTACCTGAAACTTGCTGAGCCACAAGATCTGAGTCGCCTAAACATCTGACCCGACTTAAGTTCATCTCTTTAGCGACTCTGAGACCATGGAGCAGTGCCTCATACTCGGCTGCATTATTAGTACAAGGAAACATTAATCGAAGCACATAACAAAACTTGTCACCCTTCGGGGAGGTGAGAACAACCCCTGCACCAGGCCCCTCTAGCTGCTTGGACCCATCAAAGTGTATAGTCCAATATGTGTTATCCGGCTTCTCTTCGGGAGCTTGACATTCTGTCCAATCATTTATGAAATCCACCAAAGCTTGAGACTTTATTGCTGTACGAGGAACATATTTGATGTTAAGGGGACCCAGCTCTAAGGCCCACTTGGCAGTCGTCCCTATGGCTTCTCTATTTTGAATGATATCTCCCAATGGGGCAGAACTGACCACGGTTATCTGGTGCCCCAAAAAGTAGTGTTTTAACTTGCGGTTAGCCATGAAAACTCCGTATACCAGCTTCTGCCAATGCGGATACCTCTGCTTAGACTCTGCCAAAACTTCACTGATGTAATAAACCGGCCTTTGCACAGGATATTCCTTCCCTGCCTCCTTGCGCTCAACCACAATTGCTACACTGACCGCTCTGTTGTTAGCCGCCACATAAAGGAGCAACGGCTCTTTCTCAGCCGGAGCGGCTAACACTGGCGGCTCAGTCAACTGTTTTTTAAGAGCTTCAAGTGCTTCAGCCGCTGCCTTGCTCCACTTAAACTTGACTGTCTTCTTCATCATCTGGTATAAGGGAATGGCCTTCTCCCCAAGCCGGCTTATGAACCGGCTCAACGCAGCAATCTGTCCTGCAAGGCGCTGAACGTCATTAATGCATGTCGGCTCTCCTAAAGAAGTGATAGCCTTGATTTTATCTGGGTTAGCCTCGATGCCCCGCTCAGAGACCAAGAAACCCAAAAGCTTTCCTGCTCGAACCCCAAAAACACACTTCGTCGGGTTAAGCATCATCTTGTAGACCCGGAGATTGTCAAAAGTTTCCTTCAGATCCTCTAGGAGAGTTTCTTTCTTTCTGGATTTAACCATGATGTCGTCTACATAAGCATGAACATTTCGGCCAATCTGACTGTGAAGGCAGTTCTGCACACATCGTTGGTAAGTCGCCTTGGCACTCTTGAGCCCGAAAGGCATGGAGACGTAGCAGAACGCCGCAAAGGGTGTAATAAACGCCGTCTTCTCCTGATCTTTCATTGCCATCTTGATCTGATGATAACCTGAATATGCATCCAGGAAGCATAAACTTTCACACCCGGTTGTAGCATCAATAATCTGATCGATACGAGGGAGTGCAAAAGGGTCAGCCGAGCAAGCCTTGTTAAGGTCCGTGTAATCTATACACATACGCCAGGTGTTGTTCTTTTTGAGCACTAGCACCGGGTTAGAAAACCACCCCGGGTGAAAAACTTCCACTATAAAGCCTGCAGCCAAGAGTCGGGCAACTTCCTCCCCCAATAGCTTTACGTCTCTCTTCGTTGAACCATCGTAGAAACTGTTTAATCGTCTTAAACTTCGGATCCACATTAAGGTTGTGCTCAGCGAACTCTCTCGGTACACCCGACATGTCAGAAGGCTTCCATGCAAAGATGTCTCGATTCTCACGGATGAATTCGATGAGTGCGCTTCCCTATTTGGGATCCATGTGAGCGCCAATGATGAACTGCTTGGATGAGTCGCCCGGATTGAAATCTACTTCCTTGGTATCATCCGCCAAAAACTTGAGTGGCAGCTCAACTTCCGTAGTAGGTTTCTTTAGCGGGGTCATATCCTACGGGTCAACATTTTCCTTGTAGAACTTCAGCTCCTACTGGGCACAACTAGACTCTGCATACGCCGCATCTCCTTCCTCACACTCGAGACCCGTTTTCTGATTACTGTGAACGGTAATTGTACCATTTAAGCCAGGCATTTTGAGTTGTAAATAAACATAGCAAGGCCTAGCCATAAATTTGGCATAAGCCGGCCTCCCAAACAGTGCATTATAGGGACTTTTGATTTTAACCACCTCAAACCACAAGGACTCCACCCTGTAATTATACTCATTGCCAAAATCCACTTCCAAAGAAATCCGGCCCACCGGGTATGCCGACTTACCCGGGACCACGCCATGAAAGACGATGGAGGAAGGTTTAAGGTCTTTGTCAAGCAACTTCATCTGCCAGAAAGTGTCATAATAAAGGATGTTGATACTGCTGCCTCCGTCCATGAGCACCTTGTTCACCATATAGCCATTCACCTGAGGGGCCACAACTAAAGCCAGCCGGCCCGGGTCATCTACCCGTGGCGGGTGATCCTCCCGGCTCCACATTATGTCATACTCAGACCATGGTAAATACCGCGGGAGAGCCGGAGAAACCGCATTAACCGCTCGCCTCCGCAACTTCTCGTCTCGTTTACTGTGATTGGTCGTGAACACGTGATACTGTCCAGAACTGAGCTGCTTCGGGTTACTCTGAAACCCGGATTGATTGTGTTGTTGCTGCTGATGATTGTTGTTATTGTTGTTGTTGTCAGGATGTTGTTGGTGCCCCCTTGGTTATTCTGACCCGGCTGCAAGGCTCCTGAACCGCCGGCGTCGAATCCAGCCCCTGATCCGCCGTGCCCTGAGCCGCCAGGCGGGCCACCGCCTAGGTTATTGCGTGGTTGGGAATGCTGGTTTCTGAATCTCTGCATGATAAAGCAATCACCCCACGCATGTAATGCCGGCTTATCAGGCATACCGTGCTCCGGACAAGGCTTCTTAAGCACTTCTACTAAATTGAAAGGACCTCTGTTCCTTTGGTGAAACAGCCTGAATTTTCCGTTCCCCTTGGGATGGTTCTTTTCTGTGTTGGTGTTTACCACTAGTTCTGACCCGCCATCAGCGTTCTTTCGTTTATTCTGATTCCCATTGTTCACAAAGCCTTTGCCTTGATTGTTCTTCTTCCCTTGATTGGCTTTCTCATCATCCGAGCCTGGATCCTTGGTGTTATCTGAGTCGGCATACTTTGTCAGGGCCGTCATGAGCTCTCTCATATCCTGACACGTGCGCTTGAGCCGGCCTAGCTTCTGTTTCAATGGAACAAAATGATAGTTCTTTTCCAGAATAAGCACCGCTTGAGCCGCCGTGATCTGCTCTGAAGAGTGAATAATGGTCGACACCCGCCGGACCCAATGATGGGCCGACTCATTTTCCTGTTGAACACAATGGTCCAAGTCTACAATGGTCACAGGCTGCTTACAGGTCCCCTGAAAATTCTTAATAAACTTCGCTCTCAGCTCCACCCATGAACTTATCGTGTTAGGCGGCAGACCTTTCAACCATGTGCGAGCCGGACCCTCAAGCATCATGATGAAATATTTTGCACATACCGCCTCACTGACGTCCAACATCTCAATGGCCAGCTCATAACTCTCAACCCAAGCCTCACGGGGTAGATCAGCTGTGTAATTTGGAACTTTTCGAGGCCCCTTAAAATCTTTCGGTAGTCGTTCACTTATCAGAGTTGGAGTTAAACATGGCACCCCTACGGCTCTGGTACTAACTACTCCCATTGAGACGAAAAGCGACGGCACTGGACGGATTGCCACTATCTCTGCCTCTCGCCTGTTCCTCGCCCGGTCCACGAGGGCTTGTGCATCTAGAGCCGCCTGCTCATCCTCCGGTGGTCCCCGATGTGGATGACTATTGGAACACGCCGGCGACTCGTAGCACCGGCTGAAACTTCGAATGGGGAGGGGGTAGAGTGAACCCGGCTCTGGCTATGAGCATATCTCTCTTGCTGGGCCATGGTCATCTGTAAATATCCAATGGCGTTTCGCACGTCCTCCGCAAAGGGTGCTTCATCTGGGATGGGAATCGTACCAAGCCGGGTGGCCGCCGCCACCATGTTCTCAGCCGGGTTAGAGTAATGACCCGCCGGTGTCGGAAAACCTCTAGGTGAAGTTTGGTTATGCTGGGGTGGATGAGTTGCCGGGCGTTCCATCGGGCGGCTTTCCGGCGCGCCCGCAACCCGCCCCACACCAGGGGTATTAAACAGGTTCCTTGCTTCATAACGTTCTGGAAGACGGGATTGATGCCTCCTCCAGTTCACCACGGCTGCTGACCTTTGTTCCAGCTCCAGATGGAAAGCATCTGCCTTGATACGCTCCGCTTCTTCCTCCATCCGGCTCTTCAGCTCACCCATCCTTTGTCGTTCCTCTGCCATTCGGCCCTTGATCCGTGCCACCTCTAGGTTCCGGGCTGCTTGATTATCCGGTGTTACTTCCGTGGCCATGAGAGCTATAAGCTCGTCCATCAATTCCACTAGAACCTGAGCCGGCGGCGGCGGGCTATCACCCGCTGCGGCGGCTCCCGCGGCTGTGTGACCGGCGGCTGGAGCCGATCCCGCCATGAACACTGCCGCATGAACCAGGGGGTCTCGGAGCATCCGACTCAAATCCCTCAACCTTAGAATAGGTGTCATAGTAGCCCCCAAGGCCACCGTTACTGAGCCGATACATTGACTCTGTCTCCCCACTGGAGGACTCATCATCCGAGAAAATAAGAGTTTCCTGTGACCCGGACACTTCCAGGTCCATACCTTGAGTGAAGCCCATGAAAACATGCTTTTGACCTGGATGGGCACGGGCAGGCCGCACACCACTCGCAGATTGGAGATGCCAAGCCGGCTCGATGATATTGGTGCAGATGTCCGGTCTGGGTGCAGATCCATCAACCTTTCCAATGAAAACCTGGATCCCGCCAAACGGAACCCGGAATCCATACTCCATAGAATCAGCATCAAGCCCCCAGCCGGCGTTGTTGATGTAGAGCTGGCCACGACGACTCTTGCTCATCCTTCCAACCATGTATCCCTCGAGCCCTGGAAGAGAGCCCTTTGAGAACTCAACACCACCAAGCGCTAGCCCCACGGTGGGCGCCATCTGTCGTGGATTTATCACGGCAGATGTCCGAGTGAACGGACTTGGATTCGAGGCCATCGCTAATGGGGTGGACTCAAAGGGGTTGATCGGGACGAAAGACACGGATTTACCCAGGTTCGGCCCCTCAAGTCGAGGTAATAGCCTACGTCCTGCTTGTGTTTGTATTGCTTGTGTATCGATTACAAGGAGCTAGAAGCTTGACCTAGTTCTCGATAACCTATCCTCTATGTCGCCCCGGGTCTGCCTTTATATAGGAGGTCAGGACCACCGGGTCTTTACAATTATCTATTCGGGTCTTCTTCTGACTCTGAGTCTCTTTCTATCTTTCTATCCAAGTTGTCCTTGAGGCGGCTTACACACCCGGGTCTTCTACGTCCGGGCCATCATGCGGCCCACATCTTGAGTCGTCTATCTTCCTAGGCCACCAGTCTTACGGCTCACCCATGGGCCGGCTTACAAGCATCAATATGAACCGGAGCCTCTAAGGCGGGTCATATTGCGGGGTTATATACCCACACTCTATGTTCACATACAATGGATGCAAGCCAGTGTTGCACATGCGGAACACTCGGGTTAAACTTGACGAGCCTAGCATGTACAGACATGGCCTCGAAACACAAGATACCGAAAGTTCGAACATGAGTCGTATAGTAGATATGATCAACATGATGATGTTCACCATTGAGAGCACCTCAACTCACGTGATGATCGGACTTGAGTTGGTGAATTTGGATCATGTATCACTCAGATGACCTGAGGGATGTCAATTTGAGTGGGAGCTTTAGTAATTTGATTAACTAAACTCATTATCTTGAACAATAGTCTTAGTAACCTTTGCATATTTATGTTGTAGATCAATGGCTCACGCAGTAGCACCCCTGAATTTTAATGCATTCCTAGAGAAAGCTAAGTTAAAATATGATGGAAGTAACTTTGTGGACTGGGCCTGTAATCTGAGGATTATCCTCGTGGCTTCCCATAAGGCATATGTCCTTGATGCACCGCTTGGTAACCAACCCACAGACTTGTCATACGAAGAAGTTAAGAACGCTTGGGAGGCACGTTCTGGAGATTACTCAGTAGTTCAATGTGCAATATTGTATGGCTTAGAACCGGGACTTCAAAGACGCATATGAGATGTTCCAGGAATTGGAGTTTATCTTTAAGAAGAATGCCCAGATTGAGAGGTATGAGACCTCCGATAAGTTCTATGCTTGCAAAATGGAGGAGAACGGGTCTATCAGTGAACATATACTCAAAATGTCTGGGTATTCGACTCGTCTAGCGGAGTTAAGGATGCCCCTTACGCCAGAGGTGATCACTGACAGAGTTCTTCAATCATTGCCACCAAGCTACAAGAGCTTCGTGCTGAACTATAACATGCACAGGATAAACAAGTCAGTCGTCGAGCTGTTTTCGATGCTAAAAGTCGCTAAGTCTGAAATCCAGAAAGAACATCAAGTCTTGATGGTCAATAAAACCACTAGTATCAAGAATAATGGCAAGGGCAAGAAGGGTAACTCCAAGAAGGGTGGCAAAGCAGTTGCTCCTCCCATGAAGAAACCGAAGGCTGGACCCAAGCCAGAAACTGAGTGCTTTCATTGTAAGGGAACTGGTCACTGGAAGCAGAACTGCCCCAAGTATCTGGCTGACAAGAAGGCGGCCAACAACAAACAAGGTATATACGATATACATGTTATTGATGTGTACCTTACTAGCTCTCGTTGTAGTGCCTGGGTATTTGATACCGGTTCGGTTGCTCACATTTGCAACTCAAAACAGGAACTACGGAATAGACGAAGGCTGGCAAAGGACGAAGTGACGATGCACATGGGAAATGGTTCCAAGGTTGATGTGATCGTCGTCGACACGCTTTCTCTTCTATTCCCATCGGGATTAGTGATGAACCTCAATAATTTTTATTTAGTGCCTGCGTTAAGCATGAACATTATATCTGGATCTTGTTTATTGCGAGACGGTTACTCATTTAAATCAGAGAATAATGGTTGTTCTATTTATATGAGTGATATCTTTTATGGTCATGCACCCCATGTGAGGGGTTTATTCATATTGAATCTTGATAGTGATGATACACATGTTCATAACATTGATGCCAAAAGATGTAGAGTTGATAATGATAGTACCACTTTCTTGTGGCACTACCGTTTGAGTCATATTGGTGTAAAACACATGAGGAAACTCCATGCTGATGGACTTTTGGAGTCACTTGATTTTGAATCACTTGACACATGTGAACCATGCCACATGGGCAAGATGACTAAAACATCGTTCTCTGGAACAATGGAACGGGCAAGTGACTTGTTTGAAATCATACATACTGATGTATGCGGTCCAATGAATGTTGCAGCACGCGGTCGATATCGTTATTTTCTCACCTTTATTGATGACTTAAGTAGATAAGGGTATATTTACTTAATGAAACACAAGTCTAAAACGTTTGAAAAGTTCAAGCAATTTCAGAGTGAAGTTGAGAATCATCGTAACAAGAAGATTAAATTCCTACGATCTAATCGAGGACGTGAATATCTAAGTTATGAGTTTGGCAATCACTTAAGACAGTGTGGAATTTTTTCACAGTTGACACCGCCTGGAACACCACAACATAATGGTGTGTCCGAACGTCGTAATTGAACCTTATTAGATATGGTGCGTTCTATGATGCCTCTTGCCGATTTGCCACTATCGTTTTGGGGTTATGCATTAGAGACGGCTGCATTCACTTTAAATAGGGCACCATCAAAATCCGTTGAGACGACGCCATATGAACTGTGGTTTGGTAAGAGGCCAAAGTTGTTGTTTCTTAAAGTTTGGGGATGTGATGCTTACGTCAAAAAGCTTCAACCTGAAAAGCTAGAACCCAAAGCTGAGAAATGTGTCTTCATAGGATACCCGAAAGAGACAGTTGGGTATACCTTCTATCTCAGATCCGAAGGCAAAGTGTTTGTCGCTAAGAACGGAACATTTCTTGAGAAAGAGTTTCTCTCGAAAGAATTGAGTGAGAGGAAAATAGAGCTTGATGAGGTTATTGAACCTTTACTTCAACTAGAGAGTAGCGCAGTGCAGAAAGATGTTTCTGTGGAGCCTATGACAGTTGAAGAGGAAGTTAATGATGATGATCATGAAGCTTCAGATCAAGTTACTATTGAACCTCGTAGGTCGACAAGGGCGTGTACTACTCATGAGTGGTACGGCAACCCTGTCTTGGAGGTCATGCTGTTGGACAACAATGAACCTACGAGATATGGAGGAGCGATGATGGGCCCGGATTCCGAGAAATGGTTAGAGGCCATGAAATCCGAGATGTGATCCATGTATGAAAACAAAGTGTGGACTTTGGAAGTATTACCTGAAGGGCGAAAGGCCATTCAGAACAAGTGGATCTTTAAGAAGAAGACGGACGCGGACGGTAATATCACCGTCTATAAAGCTCGACTTGTGGCAAAGGGTTTTTCACAAGATCAAGGAGTTGACTACGATGAGACCTTCTCACCCGTAGTGATGCTTAAGTCCGTAAGAATCATGTTAGCAATAGCTGCATATTTCGACTATGAAATTTGGCACATGGATGTCAAAACAGCGTTCCTCAACGGTTTCCTTGAGGAAGAGTTGTATATGATGCAACGAGAAGGTTTTGTCGATCCAGAGAATGATGACAAAGTTTGCAAACTCTAGTGATCCATTTATGGACTGGTGCAAGCATCTCGGAGTTGGAATAAGCGCTTTGATGAGGTGATCAAAGCGTTTGGGTTTATACAAGTTTATGGAGAAGCTTGTATTTACAAGAAAGTGAGTGGGAGCTCTATAGCATTTCTAATATTATATGTGGATGACATATTGCTGATTGGAAACAATATAGAAATGCTGGAAAGCGTGAAGAAATATTTGAACAAGGGTTTTTCAATTAAGGACCTAGGAGAAGCTGCTTTCATATTAGGCATTAAGATCTATAGAGATAGATCGAGACGCTTGATAGCACTTTCACAAAGCACATACCCTGCTAAAGTTTTGAAGAAGTTCAAAATGGATCACTCCAAGAAGGGGTTCTTGCCTGTGTTACAAGGTGTGAAGTTGAGTAAGACTAAATGCCCAGTGACTACAGAAGATAGAGAGAAGATGAGTGGCATCCCCTATGCTTCAGCCATAGGATCTATCATGTATGCAATGTTGTGCACAAGACCCGATGTCAGCCTTGCCATAAGTATGGCCAGAAGGTTTCAAAGTGATCCTGGAATGGAGCACTGGACGGCGGTAAAGAATATCCTTAAGTACCTAAAAAGGATAAGGAAATTTTTCTCGTTTATGGAGGTGATCAAGAGCTCGTCGTAAAGGGTTACATCGATGCAAGCTTTGACACTGATCCGGATGACTCTAAGCCACAAACCGGATATGTACTTATTCTCAATGGGGGAGCGGTAAGCTGGTGCAGTTCCAAGAAAACTTGGTAGCTGATTCTACATGTGAAGCGGAGTACATCACAGCCTCGGAGGCAGCAAAGGAAGGTGTGTGGATGAAGCAGTTCATGACAGATCTTGGAGTAGTGCCCAGTGCACTAGATCCAATGACTCTGTTTTGTGACAACACTGGTGCCATTGCTCTGGCCAAGGAACCAAGGTTACACAAGAGGACCAGACACATAAAGTGACGCTTCAATTCCATCCGCAATTACATCGAGGAGAAGGACGGAAATATTTGCAAAGTGCACATGGATCTGAATGTTGCAAACTCGTTGACTAAACCTCTTCCAAGGGCTAAACATGATCAACACCAGAACTGCATGGGTGTTCGATTCATTACAATGTAAATCACATAGTGATGTGAACTAGATTATTGACTCTAGTGCAAGTGGGAGACTGCTGGAAATATGCCCTAGAGGCAATAAATAAAGTTTTTATCATTATATTTCCTTCTTCATGATATTTTTTTATTATCCATGCTATAATTGTATTGATTGGAAACACATTGCATGTGTGGATATATAGACAACACTATGTCCCTAGTGTGCCTCTAGTGGACTATCTCGTTGATCAAAGATGGTCAAGGTTTCCTAGCCATTTACATGAGATGTCATTTGATAATGGGATCACATCATTAGGAGAATGATGGGATGGACAAGACCCAAACTATAAATGTAGCATATGATCGTGTTAGTTTATTCCTACAGTTTTCTAAATGTCAAGTATATGTTCCTATGACCATGAGATCATGCAACTCACGGACACCGGAGGAGTGCCTTGTGTGTATCAAACGTCGCAACATAACTGGGTGACTATAAAGGTGCTCTATAGGTATCTCCGAGGGTGTCTATTGGGTTGGCATGGATCAACACTGGGATTTGTTACTCCATGTGATGGAGAGGTATCTCAAGGCCCACTCGATAATGCAACATCACAATAAGCCTTGCAAGCAATGTGACTAAGTGTTAGTCATGGGATGTTATATTACGGAAACGAGTAAAGAGACTTGCCGGCAACGAGATTGAACTAGGTATGGAGATACCGGCGATCGAATCTCGGGCAAGTAACATACCGAAGAACAAAGGGAACATCATACGGGATTAACTAAATCCTTGACATAGAGGTTCGACTGATAAAGATCTTTGTAGAATATGTAGGAATCAATACGGGCATCCAAGTCCCGCTGTTGGTTATTGACCGTAGAGGTGTCTCGGTCATGTCTACATAGTTCTCGAACCCGTAGGGTCTGTACACTTAAGGTTTGGTGACGTTTCTGGAGTATAGAGTTATGCATGGTAGTGACCGAAGATTGTTCCGAATCCCGTATGAGATCCCGTACGTCACGAGGAGCTCCGGAATGGTCTGGAGGTAAAGATTGATATATAGGAAGTCCTGTTTTGGTCACCGAAAAGTTCCAGGCTCATCGGTAGTGTATCGGGAGTGCCGGGAGGGTATCGGGGGATTCTCGGGACAGGTATTTCGACCCAAGAAGCTACATGGGCTGTGGGAGAAGGAATACCAACCCTTAGTGGTCTGGCCGAAGGCCCACAGGAAACCCATGCGGCTAGGAAGAAAACCCAAGGTGGAAAGAAAGGCAAAAGTGGGAAATAAGGATGGAGTCCTAATCCTACTAGGAGTAGAGGAGGAGGACTCCTCCCTCAATTTCGGCCGAAGTGGACTTGGCTCCCTTGGGAGCCAAGTATCCTCCCTCCGCTCCTCTTATATATACTATAGGTTTTGAGGGTTTTTGACACGGAACTTTAGCCACGTGTTGCCCTCTCCTCTAGTCCGTAGTTTCTCCTCTAGATCGGTTTCAGCGGTGCTTAGGCGAAGCCCTACTGGAATTACTCCACCACCATCGCTGCAACACCATCGCACTGCCGGAGAACTCATCTACTTCTCCGCTCCCTCTTGCTGGATCAAGAAGGCGGAAATTGTCATCAAGCCGTACGTGTGCTGAACGCGGAGGTGTCGTCCGTTCGGCACTAGATCGGGACGGATCATGATTGGATCACGGGACGCTCGACGATTTGGATCGCGAAGACGTTCGACTAGATCAACCGCGTTTCTCAACACTTCTCGCTTAGCGATCTACAAGGGTATGTAGATCCACTCTCCCCTCTCGTAGATGCTCACCTCCTAGATTGATCTTGGTGAAGCGTAGGAAATTTTTTATTTCCCATGCGACGTTCCTCAACACTCCATTCATCAAGTGAGCTAATGTCAAATAACCTCTTCTCACCAGCAAGGTTGAAATCATAGGTGAGCTCTTTTATTGCCCAATAAGCTTTGTGCTCTAGCTCTAGAGGTAAGTGACATGCTTTACCATAAACCATTTTATATGGAGACATACCCATAGGGTTCTTGTAAGCAGTTCTATAAGCCCATAATGCATCGTCAAGTTTCTTATACCAATTCTTCCTAGATCTATTAACCATCTTCTGCAAGATCAATTTAATTTCTTTATTGATTAATTCTACTTGACCACTAGACTGAGGATGATAAGGAGATGCAATTCTATGATTAACATCATACTTAGCAAACAATTTACGAAAAGCACCATGAATAAAATGTGAACCACCATCAGTCATTAAATATCTAGGGACTCCAAATCTAGGGAAAATAACTTCTTTAAGCATCTTAATAGAGGTTTTATGATCAGCACTACTAGTTGGAATAGCTTCTACCCACTTAGTAACATAATCAAATATGAGTATACCCGTTGGACGTTGGAAAAGGTCCCATATAATCAAAACCCCAAACATCAAATGCTTCAATAACAAGAGATTAATTCATAGGCATTTCCTGACGTCTACTAATATTTCCAATTCTTTGACATTCATCACATGACAAGACAAACTTACGCGCATCCTTGAAGAGAGTAGGCCAATAAAAACCAGATTGCAATACCTTATGTGCAGTTCTATCTCCAACGTGGTGTCCTCCATAGGCTTCGGAATGACACTTGTGTAGGATCTGTTCCTGTTCATGTTCAGGTCCACAACGTCTAATAACACCATCTACTCCTTCTTTACAAAGGTGTGGGTCATCCCAAAAGTAATGTCTTAAATTATAGAAGAACTTTTTCTTTCGTTGGTATGTGAAACTAGGCGGTATAAATTTGGCGACAATGTAATTAGCATAATCAGCATACCAAGGAGCATTACGAGAAGCATTTATGATAGCTAATTTTTCATCAGGAAAGCTATCATCAATAGGTAGTGGGTCATCAAGAACATTCTCTAACCTAGACAAGTTATCTCCTACGAGGTTATCAGCACCCTTTCTATCAACAATATGCAAATCAAATTCTTGTAGCAGAAGAACCCACCTAATAAGTCTAGGTTTAGCATCTTTCTTTTCCATAAGATATTTAATAGCAGCATGATTAATGTGAACAGTTACTTTAGAATCAACAATATAGGGTCTAAACTTATCACAAGCGAACACAACTGCTAAAATTTCCTTTTTAGTGGTAGCATAGTTTCTTTGAGCATTGTCTAGAGTTTTCCTAGCATGATGAACAACATTTAATTTCTTATCAACTCTTTGTCCTAGGACAGCACCAACGGCATAATCACTAGCATCACATATAATTTCAAAAGGTAGTTTCCAATCAGGTGGTTGCACAACAAGTGCAGAAATCAAGGCATTCTTAAGAATTTCAAAAGCTTCCACACAATCATCATCAAAAACGAAAGGAACATCTTTTTGCAAGAGATTAGTAAGCGGCCTAGAAATCTTAGAGAAGTCTTTAATAAATCTCCTATAGAAACCAGCATGACCAAGGAAACTTCTTATACCTCTGATGTCCATAGGACACGACATTTTTCGATAGCATCAACTTTAGCTTTCTCAACTTCTATACCTCTTTCAGAAATTTTATGTCCCAAAACAATACCTTCATTCGCCATAACGTGGCACTTCTCCCAAATCAAGACAAGATTAGTTTCTTCGCATGTCTACAAAACTCGATCAGGGTTGCTCAAACAATCATCAAAAGAAGTTTCGTAAACGGAAAAATCATCCATGAAAACCTCAACAATCGTTTCACAAAAATCAGAGAATATAGCAGTCATACATCTTTGAAAGGTAGCAGGTGCATTGCGTAAACCAAAAGGCATACATCTATAAGCAAAGGTACCAAAAGGGCGGGTAAAAGTGGTCTTCTCTTGGTCCTCTTTTGACACAGGTATTTGAGAGAAACCAGAATAACCATCTAGAAAGCAGAAATGTGTGTGGTTGGATAGTCTTTCTAGCATTTGATCAATAAAAGATAGAGGGTGATCATCTTTTCTAGTAGATTTATTTAATTTCCTAAAATCAATTACCATTCTATATCCTGTAACAATTCTTTGTGGGATCAATTCATTGTTGTCATTAGGAACTATGGTAATACCTCCTTTCTTAGGGACACAATGAACGGGACTAACCCATCTACTATCAGCAATAGTGTAAATGATACCTACCTCCAGAAGCTTTAATATTTCATTTCTTTCCACTTCCTTCATTTTAGGATTTAACCATCATTGGTGATCAACAACTGGTTTAGCATCCGGCTCCAATTTAATTTTATGCTGGCATAGAGTGGTACTAAAGCCCTTAAGATCATCAAGAGTATATCCAATAGCAGCATGGTGCTTCCTCAGAGTTTTCAATAATCTCTGTTCTTCATGCTCTGAAAGGTTAGCACTAATAATAATAGGATATATCTTCTTTTCATCAAGATAAGCATATTTCAGAGTATCCAGTAATTGTTTAAGCTCAAACACTGGATCACCCTTGGGTGGAGGAGGATCCCCAAGTATTTCAACACGCAAGTTGTGTTTCAGAATAGGATGTTGATCAAAGAAAATCTTATCTATTTCATTCCTTTCATTCATATGCATATCATTTTCATGGTCCAACAAATATTGTTCTAAAGGATTGGTAGGAGGCACAACAATAGAATCAAGACCTATAATTTCATCCTTACTAGCCAATTCTTTATCATGGGGTTGTCTACGAAATTTAGAGAAATTAAACTCATGAGACGTATCCCCAAAAACTTACGGTAACAGTTTCCTTCTCACAATCTATCCCGACATTAACGGTATTCAAGAAGGGTCTACCAAATATAATGGGACAAAAATCATCTTGTGGGGAGCCAAGAACAAGAAAATCAGTAGGATATTTTATTTTCCCACACAAGACTTCAACATCTCTAATAATCCCAACAGGTGATACAGTAGCTCTATCAGGAAGCTTAATTGTAACATCAATTTCCTCTAACTCAGCTAGTGCAATATCATTCATAATCTCTTTATATAAGGTAAAGGGAATTGCACCCACACTAGCAACCATATCACATAATCCATTATTACAATGATCTCCTATTTTAAGAGAAACAACAGGCGTGCCAAGAATGGGTCTATGTTTATCTTTAGCATCAGGTTTAGCAATTCTAGCGGCTTCATCACAAAATCTAATAACATGCCCATCAATATTATCAACCAAGAGATCCTTAACCATAGCAATACTAGGCTCAACTTTAATTTGCTCGGGGGGGTGTAGGTGTTCTAGCACAAATCTTATGAACCACAGTTGAAGCTTTAGGATGTTCCTCTATTCTAACAAGAAACAGTGGTTTCTCAATATAAGCAGCGGAAATAATAGGATCAACATTATAAGTAATAGTTTCCTCTTCAACTTTAATAGGTTCAACTACTTTCACCTCAATCAGAGGATGATATTTAAACCACTTATCCTTAAACTACAAGCTTAAATAATCAAGAAACTTCATCCACATGGATTAGATGCAAATCAGGATGTAGTGTTCCATCTCCTGCATAAGGATTAGCCAGCACTCACTACAAGAATCAGTCACTTTGCCGTCTGCCATGGCAGACGGCAAATGCACAAAGTCGAATGGCAAGCGGACGGCATATTTTTGGTCCCAGGTAGCTCCAGTAAAGGGGTTCTTTGCCGTCTTCTTTGGCCCAGTGGACGACAAAGGATCGTTGTCATTAGCTTGCAAGCGGCAAAGGGCATGGACTGCAACTGCTGACGGCATCGCCGTTAGAGGGGGCTAACGGACCTCACCACTTTGCCGTCTGCTCCCCCCCCCCACACACACACACCCTTTGCCTTCTACCCCCTCCCCTTCTTTGTCGTCAGCCTCTCTCCCCATCTTTGTCGTCTGCCTCCTCCCCCTTTGTCGTCTGTCGCGAACGGCAGACATACCAAATGTCCCTAGCCTGGGCTTCCCAGGTTTCAAAGGTGGCCGCCACATGGCACCTTTGCCGTCCGGGGCAGACGGCAAAGAGCCCTTTGCCATCGGTGGTAGATGGCAAAGTGTCTGTATAGTCCTTTTTTTGTTATGTTTTTTGTTATATCCAATCATTTTCACAAGCACATATATGATATATATATATATAATTGACAGGAACTATATCCTGCCATATCACAAGCACATATATATGATCATCCAACAAACATACCAAATCAAAAGTGCAAGTTTCATCCATACATGCATAGTTTCATCCATTGGTAGCAAGTTTCACTGTGTTCATCGATACAAAATCAAAACAAAAATTAAAACAAGAACTCCATCAATGCAAGCTTCCGTGAAGTGAATCAAATCTGCAAAATGGGAAATAAGAGAGTTAGAAGAAGAATACTAGAAGAATAAGAATAAGAATAAGAAGAAGTAGATCTAGAATAAGAAGAGGAGGAGGAAGAAGAAGAAGCGTTTTTCTTCTCTTTCTCTTTATCCTCTTGTTTTTCTTCTTATTATTGCTTATTTGTGCCATTTTAGAGCTAATCTAAGTAATTATGCCATTTTTGACCTAACTAAGCTTATTGTCTCATCTTGCAAGAAAATAAGGTAAGTCTATGGCATCTATGATGTTACCAAGAAGAAGAAGAAGAAGATCTAGAAGAAGAACAAGAACAAGAAGAAGAAGAAGCATTTTTTCTTCTTCTCTTTCTCTTTCTCCTCTTGTTTTTCTTCTTCTTATTGCTTATTTGTGGAATTTTAGAGCTAACCTAGGTAATTATCATATTTTTTACCTAACTAAGCTTATTGTGTCATTTTGCACGAAAATAAGCTAAGTCTATGGCATCTATGAGGTTACCAAGAAGATCTAGAAGAAGAACAAGAAGAGAAGCTTTTTTCTTCTCTTTCTCTTTCTCCTCTTGTTTTTATTCTTCTTATTGCTTATTTGTGTCATTTTAGAGCTAACCTAGGT
This sequence comes from Hordeum marinum, assembly GCA_022496015.1. Taxonomy (NCBI): domain Eukaryota; kingdom Viridiplantae; phylum Streptophyta; class Magnoliopsida; order Poales; family Poaceae; genus Hordeum; species Hordeum marinum. The sequence goes on from CM039672.1 coordinate 104,784,857, forward strand.
AATTATCACATTTTTTACCTAGCTAAGCTTATTGTGTCATTTTGCAAGAAAATAAGCTAAGTCTATGGCATCTATGAGGTTACCAAGAAGAAGAAGAAGAAGATCTAGAAGATGAACAATAAGAAGAAGAAGAAGAAGAAGAAGTGTTTTTCTTCTCCTTCTCTTTCTCCTCTTGTGTTTCTTCTTCTTATTGCTTACTTGTGTCATTTTAGAGCTAACCTGGGTAATTATCACATTTTTACCTAACTAAGCTTATTGTGTCATTTTGCAAGAAAATAAGCTAAGTCTATGGCATCTATGAGGTTACCAAGAAGAAGAAGAAGAAGAAGAAGATCTAGAAGATGAACAACAACAAGAAGCTTTTTTCTCCTCTTTCTCTTTCTCCTCTTGTTTTATTCTTCTTATTGCTTATTTGTGTCATTTTAGAGCTAACCTAGGTAATCATCACACTTTTACCTAACTAAGCTTATTGTGTCATTTTGCAAGAAAGTAAGCTAAGTCAAGGGCATCTATGAGGTTACCAAGTTTATTATGTCATTGTTAAGTTAACTATGCTTATTTGTTAGTGTGGAGGAAACAATGCTAAGTATAGGTCATTTTAGAGCTAACTTAGGTACAACAATAAGCTTATTTGTTAGTGTGGTTTTGCCAAGTCAATCATATTGGTTATTGATGAATAGAACATGTAGTGCATGATTTGGCTAATATGAAGAAGAAACATACCATGATGAGCTCGTACATGGCCCAGTTAGACGCATCATTCTGTGCCCTCTCCTCCTCCAACAACTTAGCCCTCCTCTCCTCTAGATCCCTCTTCTCCTCCACTGCCTATCGGGCCTATTTCGCCAGAAGCACCTGGGTTGTCTCTCTCTCTTTCTACAGTGCAGCCTGCAACACAATTCCTCGTTAGCATTCTAATCATCTTTGTTCGCACAGACAATGTAATCAAGGAAAGCTATCTGAGTCCGTATGACTAACCTCGATGGCGAGCTGGACTGGTTGTGGACGAGGCGGCATCTCAGGACAAGAGCTCGTTTGGCGCGCCTTGATCTGTCGGAAAGTGCTCGAAGACCGTATATGTCCATCTCCAATGGCTATCGAGCCATGGGGCCTCCCATGGCTAGCTAACATCACCAGGTCTGAATGAAGTGGTTGCTGGCTCGGGTTGAAGTCCTCCCCATTCACCGCCTTCCCCACATCTCTGTACCTCACGAGCTTGTGGTGGGAGGACATATTGGTGAGGTTCTCAGGATTATCGAGGTCAGACTCAGAGAAATGCCTTGACCTTCTTGTATGAGGCAGTATGGGCCATGGCATAGAGGTCATACACCTCTGTCATGTCCATCTTATTGTGATGAGCCTACAAGAGAGGAGAAAAGTATTAAGGAATAATTGTATTTGTGCCCTTAGTTGTGTCACGTCGACAAGAATACCCCTAGTTTCCGAAAATATGCGGTCATGCCCACATCACTTTGCTCGTCTTGTGCTTTTTCCCTTTGACCGTTTGACTGCCATTTTGAAAACTTCATAACTATTTCATACTAACTCGGAAAAATGCAAATAAGATATCAAAATGTTCAAAAACACATCACCTATACGTGCATGTCATTTGCAGTCATGAAAAAAGTGTTGGAAAGTCCCCATCACCTCTATGAGCTAAAACTGATATGGAGACTTCCCAACAATTTTCTCATGAATGCAAATGTCATACACATATAGGTGATGTATTTCCGAACATTTTGATATCCTATTTGCATTTTTTCGAGTTAGTATGAAATAGTTATGAAGTTTTCAAAATGATAGTCAAATGGTCAAAGGGCAAAAGCACAAGATGAGCAAAGTGATGTGGGCATGAACGCGTGTTTTCCAAAATTAGGGGTATTCCTGTCGATGGTGGCACAACTAAGGGCTCAAATACAATTATCCCAAGTATTAATAATGGGTAAACCTAGCACTACAAGAATGAATTGCAAGAATCATGAAGCAACCCACATACCCAGTTCCACCCAAACTGATAAATGTTGGCGTTTCCTTGATGGTGTGGCACACCTTCCATTTGGGCATGTCGTGCCTTGGCATAGTAGTGGACGACTCGCCATTGGTCAGAACACCATTCATTCACCAACGCCTCCCAACAACCCATCTTATCCGCACACCATCTCAGGGGCACCTAAGTTAGTAAAGAGAAATTTGAGAGCTACGCCTACGAATCAAAGCAAAGTAAACTAAGTACAAGGCCTTAAGAATAGGTAATTACCTTCATGTACTACTCCTTGTCTAGAAACTTTCGGCAGGACGACGACTTTGCCTTCTTAATATGCTGCGAGGCGTAGTAGTCTCGAACAGCCTGTACCCAAACCTCGTGTCGTAAGTTCTGTAGTAGGTGCCAGCACTCGTAATCGATAAGCTTTGCGGCGGCCTCCTCGTATCCCTCCTCACACCTGTAGAAGGTCTGCAATCAAAAGAGACAACATTCATTAGTACAATAACTAGCTATTATTGATTTTTAATTGTGTAAAGGGGAAATTACCCAGAACTTCCTGATGACCATGTCAGCCCTCGTGTGGCACAACACACCGTCGATCATCTCCTCCAGTGGGGTCGGGGCAGCCAAGTAGTGCTCCCATTTCAATCCTACCTCTTCTTGCTGGCCCTCACCGGGCAACGTGATGGAATTGCTCCACCGGAGGGCAAAATTGCACCTACCCAAGTTCTGCCTCGAGACGGTAGTGTTCCGTCTCGAAAGTCCTCTCTTGAGTTTTTCTAGGTCAGAACACCTTGTATACCAGAAGATGAGCTCTGGAGGTGGGCCGTCCTGGGCACAACCCACCAGGGCGCGCCTAGCGCGCCCTCGTGTGTTGTGCTCACTAGGGTGGGGCCCTCTGACAGTTATTTGCTCTAATATTTATTATATAATCCATAAAAAATCTCCGTGAAGTTTCGGCTCATTTGAAGATGTGCATAATAGGTATCTCTGGTATGCTTTTTCAGGTCCGGAATTCTAGTTGCCGGTATTCTCCCTCTTTGTGCAAACCTTGCAAATTATGAGAGAAAATGCATTAGAATTAATCCATAAAGAATTATTATGCATAACAACATTATAAATAACAGTCAGAAAACATGATATAAAATGGAAGTATCAACTCCCCCAAGCTTGGACCTCGTTTGTCCTCAAGCGAAAGCCGATATCAAAAAACATGTCCACATGGTTTGAGACAGAGGTGTCGATAAAAACAAAATATAGACATAGTAGCATCATGCTTATTATCATAAAAGAAACAAACCTTATCATAAAACTCTTTCATATAACTTTTATTTCACAACAACATCATATAACTTCTCATAAACAAATAACAATTCATCACAACATAGAAGTATAGAGCATAAACCTTATTAGAAACCGACAAACTATGTTCTCAGTCAACTTTGCAACTACAATTCATCATATTTTCAGGAAGGGTCTCGTGTCAGAGCCTTTTGTCAAGTCCACTTACTTAACCATCATTTAGTCTTCTATCATTGCTAACACTCATAGCATACCCATGGGCAAAAAGTTTCAACCGGACACATAGAAATATTGGGGCTTATGATTTCGCCTCCCAACGTATTCACCTCAAGGGTGATGTCAACAATAATAACTCATGCTCACCCATATCCAACTGGATATATGCCTAGATCTTTCCTCACCACATGATGCTTGCAAAAAGAGAAAAATAAAAAGGAACATGGAAGAATACTTTGACTCTTGCATAAAAGTAAATACATAAAGGTAAAAGATAGGCCCTTTGTAGAGGGAGGCAGAGGTTGCCATGCGCTTTTTAGTTTGTATTCCAAATCCCTTAGTGCAAAAGAACGTCACATTATATTGCCCCTTGTGATAACAACCTTTATTATGCAGTCCGACGCTTTTATTACTTTGCCATCACAAGTTCGTACAATGCTCAATTTTCTCTTACACTACTTGATCCAACACTTTTATAAGCATTTTATTACCTTAGTGCACCGATGACAACTTACTTGAAGGATCTTATTCAATCCATAGGTAGGTATGGTGGACTCTCAAAACATGAGTTTGGGTTTGGGATTTTTGGATGCACAAGTAGTATCTCTACTTAGTGCAGAATTTTTGGCTAGCAAAGATATTGAGCAAGCACTAGATGTTGAAGGATCTATGAAAATATAACTTCTGTGTGAATAAGAACAAATATAAATCATTAAATTGTATTCCTGGTCCAACGTCAACAAATTTGGCATATAATATTTAATGGGGGCTCACAATCATAAAAGATGTCCAAGATAGTGTATTTGCATGTGAATCTTCTCTTCCCTAATTAATTCTTTCATGAGTTGCATCATTGACTAAAGCTATGTTTGTCAATCTCCAATAAATTTTACCACCTATACTTTTCTTTATGTGATGTCATTAATCACCATAAGATTAGCATAGATCCTTTTAATTTATTTTCTTTTATTATGATTGCAACAAGAAAGTAAAGAAGCAAGAGATCAAACTAAACTTTATTATATAACTCTAACTCGATTACATAGATAGATGGATCACGACACTAGCACTCGAAAAAAGATCATACTAAACTTTAATTCAACTAAATCACGGAAAAATTAAGGATCGGAATAAAAACTAAAGGTAAAAAAAGTGATGGTGATACGATACTGGGGCATCTCCCCCAAGCTTGGCTCAAGCCAAGGGGAGTGCCCATACCCGTGTACTCAAGTCTCCTTTGCAGGTGAAGATGATGAAGGTGTGGTGATGAAGAAGTGGTAGGTTTGTCCTCCGGCTTCCAGGGCAAGGGTTCACCATCAAAATTTGATGCACGAGTCCCCTGAGTCCTGCAACTAGCAGCTAAACTCGTACCTTTAAATCTTGCTTCATACTCAAAAACTTGATTTTCAAGATCATAAATTTGACTTTGCAGAGAGTTGATTTGCTAGTTGAACGTCAAGACGATGTCCTTCATGGACTGGCCATCCACCATGTGATCATGGGTGAATTCCGTGATCATGGAGTGATTGGCACTAAGTCCACGCTCCACCATCCCCTGGCACTTGAAGATGTCTTGTTCCACCGCTTCAAGCCTGGCCTCCACGCTTCACGTCTTCTTAGGCCCTTGAACATCTCGGATGTGGAGCACCCCCTCATGTGTCTCAATGGATTGAGGGTGCTTCATCACCTCCGACAAGTACGGATGATAACCTTCTCGAAGAACTTTTCCTTGGGGGAACTTGGTGGGGCCATGGATATCTAGATCTGACAAGAAAACAGCATGAAACAAGAACAAAGAATATTTCCACGATGTAGTGGTCAAAACAATCGGGGATACATAGAGAGAATTTTTATTCTTGGAAAGCAAGCATATGGAAGGCAAACGGAGTCGGGAAGGTTCCCATGGTGGGCACAACCCATCAGGGTGCGCCAGGGAGGGCAGTCGTGCCTTGGTGTATCGTGCTCACCTTGGTTGCCTTCCTGTTTATTTCTTATTTTCCTAATTTTTCTAATATTCCAAAACTGTCAGAAAATATTTTTGCGGATTTTTTGGAGTCCATTTATTTACCGTATCACGTACCTCTCTTTTCACAATTCTGGAGTGTTCCGAAAGGTTTCTCTTATGTGTTCCTCCGGTGTCATGGTTTGGATAACATTGCTTTCAACATTAATAGGCATACCTGAGATATAGTGTTTAATTCTTTGTCCATTGACCACCTTCGGGTTAGTACCTTTGGCATTATTAATCTTGATAGCTCCAGAGCGGTAAATCTCTTCGATAACATATGGTCCTTCCCATTTGGAAAGAAGTTTTCCTGCAAAAAATCTGAAATGGAAATTGTACAAAAGAACATATTCTCCAACTTTCAATTCTCGCTTTTGGATTCTTTTGTCATGCCATCTTTTAACCTTTTCTTTGAATAGTTTGGCATTTTCATAGGCTTGGGTTCTCCATTCATCTAGTGAGTTAATATCAAATAACCTCTTTTCACCGGCAAGTTTGAAGTCATAGTTGAGTTCTTTAATTGCCCAAAATGCTTTGTGTTCTAACTCTAGAGGAAAATGACAAGCTTTCCCATATAACATTTTGTATGGAGACATACCCATACGATTTTTATAAGATGTTCTATAGGCCCAAAGTGCATCATCTAGTTTCTTAGACCAATTCTTTCAGGACCTATTGACAGTTTTTTGTAATATTAATTTTATTTCTCTATTGCTAAGTTCAACTTGACCACTAGATTGAGGATGATAAGGTGATGCAATTCTATGGTTAACATCATATTTAGCAACCATTTTACAGAAAGCACCATGAATAAAGTGTGAACCACCATCAGTCATTAAATATCCAAGGACTCCAAACCTCGGGTAAAATAACTTCTTTAAGCATTTTAATGGAGGTGTTATGATCAACACTACTAGTTGGAATAGATTCTACCCACTTAGTGACATAATCAACGACAACCAAAATATGAGTATACCCATTAGAGGAAGGAAAAGGTCCCATATAATCAAAACCCCAAACATCAAATGGTTCAACAACAAGTGAATAATTCATAGGCATTTCCTCACGCTTAATGATATCACCAATTCTTTGACATTCATCACAAGACAAGAAAAACTTACCGGCATCCTTGAAGAGAGTAGGCCAATAAAATCCAGATTGCGATACCTTATGAGCAGTTCAATCTCCCGCATGATGTCTCCCATAACCTTTGGAATGACATTTCCGTAGGATTTGATCCTGTTCATGCTCAGGTACACAATGTCTAATAATACCATCTACTCCTTCTTTATAAAGATGTGGGTCATCCCAAAAGTAATGTCTTAAATGATAAAATAAATTTTTCTTTTGTTGGTATGTGAAACTAGGTGGTATATATTTAGCAACAATGTATTTAGCATAATCCGCATACCAAGGAGTGTTTTGAGAAACATTTATTGCAGCCAACTGTTCATTGGGAAAACAATCATCAATAGGTAGTGGGTCATCAAGAATATTTTCTAACCTAGACAAGTTATCAACTATGGGGTTCTCAGCTCCTTTCCTATTGGTGATATGTAAATCAAATTCTTGAAAGAAGAGAACCCACCTAATGAGTCAAGGTTTAGCATCTTTATTTTTCATAAGATATTTTATAGCAGCACGATCAGTGTGAATAATAACTTTGGGATCAACAATATAAGATCTAAATTTATCACAAGCAAACACAACTGCTAAAAACTCTTTTTCAGTAGTAGCGTAATTTCTTTGGGCAGTGTCGAGAGTTTTGCTAGCATAATGGATAACATTTAATTTCTAATCAAATATTTTTCCTAGAAAAGCACCAACAAGATAATCACTAGCATCACACATAATTTCAAAAAGGCAAGTTCTAATCAGGGGGTTGAACAATAGGTGCAGTGGTTAAGGATTTCATAAGTGTTTCAAAGGCTTCTACGCATTCATCATCAAAAACAAATGGAATATCCTTTTGTAAAAGATTAGTAAGAGACCTAGAAATTTTGGAGAAGTCTTTAATAAACCTCCTATAGAAAGCAGCATGACCAAGGAAACTCCGAATACCTTTGATATCTTTAGGACACGTCATTTTCTCAATTGCATCAACTTTAACTTGATCCACCTCAATACCTTGTTTGGAGATTTTATGCCCCAAGACAATACCTTCATTAACCATAAAGTGGCACTTATCCCAATTAAAGATGAGATTAGTTTGTTAACATATCTACAAAACTCGATCAAGGTTGCTTAAGAAATCATCAAAAGAAGTTCCGTAAACGGAAAATTCATCCATGAAAACCTCCACAATCTTTTCACAAAAATCAGAGAATATAGCAGTCGTACATCTTTGAAAGGTAGCAGGTGCATTGCATAAACCAGGCATACGTCTATAAGCATAGGTTCTAAAAACGGCAAGTAAACGTGGTTTTCTCTTGATCAGATTGTGGTACAGATATTTGAGAGAAACTAGAATAGCCATCCAAGAAACAAAAGTGTGTGTGCTTAGATAATCTTTCTAGCATTTGATCAATGAAAGGCAGAGGGTAATGATCTTTTCTAGTAGCTTTATTTAATTTTCTAAAATCAATTACCATTCTATAGATAGTAACAATTCTCTGTGGGACAAGTTCATTTTTATCATTAGGAACAACATTAATACCTCCCTTCTTAGGGACACAATGAATGGGGCTTACCATCTACTATCAGCTATAGGATAGATTGTACCTGCTTCCAGAAGCTTTAGTATTTCACTTCTTGCCACTTCTTTCATCTTAGGATTCAATCGTCGTTGATGATCAACAACGGGTTTAGCATTAGGTTCCATATTCATCTTGTGCTGACATAGAGTGGGACTAATACCCTTAAGGTCATCAAGACTATATCCAATAGCATCCCGGTGCTTCCTCAGAATTTTTAATAATCTTTGTTCTTCATGTTCTGAAAGGTTAGCACTAATAATAACAGGCTATATCTTTTTCTCATCAAGATAATCATACTTCAAAGTGTCAGGCAATTATTTTAATTCAGACACATGATCAACTTTAGGTGAAGGAGGACCTCCTAGAGATTCAATAGGCAAATTGTATTTTAGTAGAGGTTGTTGTTCAAAGAAAATTTTATCTATTTTATTTCTCTCACGCAAGTACATACCATTTTCACGGTCTAGCAGATATCGTTCTAGTGGATCACTAGGAGGAATGGCAATAGAAGCAAGACCACTAATTTCATCCGTACTAGATAATTCTTTATTACAGGGTTGTCTACTAAACTTGGAAAAATTAAACCCACGAGACACATCACCAAACTCAACACTGGTAGTTTCTTTTTGGCAATCTATCTTAGCATTAACAATGTTCAAGAAAGGTCCACCAAAGATAATGGGATAAAATTCATCTTATGGGGAACCAAGAACTAAAAGATTGGTAGGATATTTTAATTTCCCACACAAGACTTCAACATCTCTAACAATCCCAACTGGAGTGATGGTGTCTCTATTAGCAAGTTTAATAGTAACATCAATGTCTTCTATTTCAGCAGGTGCTATGTCATTCATAATTTCTTGGTATATAGTAAAATTAATAGCACTCACACTAGCACCCAAATCACATAAGCCATGATAACAATGATCTCCTATTTTAACTGAGACAACAGGCATGCCAACTATGGGTCTATGTTTATCTTTTTCATCGGGTTTAGCAATTCTAGAGGCTTCATCACAGAAGTAAATAACATGCCCATGAATATTTTCTACCAAGAGATATTTAACCATAGCAACACTAGGTTCTACTTTAGTTTGTTTAGAGGGATTATGTCACACCCAAGATGCGCGCCTATCCATTTAAGGCACGAGGGCCTCGCAAGGGATAGATGCGCATCTTGTCGTTAGCAAGAATAGTATCATCACAACATACAATTCTGAATGAGAAGAGTATACAAGTTGGCTTACACTCGCCACATGCTAACTTACAATGTCACTCAAATCATAACATCAAGTTGAACACAGGGTCCGACTACGGACGAAATCAAACGATAAAAGAAGTTGCAAATGATACTATCAAGCTATCCCAAAGATCACGACCAGGTCCTCTACTCATCCGGATATGTCACATACATCCTGCCTCTTTCCTCGTCATACTCCCACTGGAGCTAGGTAAGATCATCCTGCACGAACTCATCTAAACCTGTACCTGGATTGTGTAGTAAACTGTGAGCCACAGAGGACTCAACTATCATGTGCCCGGGTACCAAGACTATTTAAGCGATAGGATGGAAGGGGTGATGTTTAGTTTGCAGCAGCACTAAGCATACATGATGGCTAACTTACGCAACATGAAGTAAATATGAGTGGCCTACGAAGAACGATCGAATCTAGTACAATCTCTATGAGATCCTGAACACTTACTTACGTCAATCATAACCCCACCGTGTTCTCTCTCGGATCATGTTCACGAGCAGAGACGATCACGGTTACTCACACAGTTGGTGTATTTTAATTAGAGTTCACTTCAAGTTTTCTATAACCGGGTGTTAAACAAATATCCAAGTTGCCACATAACCGCGGGCATGGCTTTCCGAAAGATTTAACCCTGCAGGGGTGCTCCAACTAGTCCATCACAAATAACCACACTCTGTGGGAATAGCCTCGAACGCGGATCTCGCGATCATCATAGGCAATTCCAAGGATGCCAACACCTCGAGTAAACCCGAAGAAAGTCAGACTCCGCACGCAAGACACTCGATAAAGGTAAAATAAGTCCAGCAAGACCTCCGGGTGAGACAGGTCTGCTTCTAGAGCCGTGCGCTCTCTATCAACGGGCATCATCCGTCTATGCGAAGTGGACGGTTGCCTGAAAATGCCTCGAGTTGCCCCGAGGTGGCACCGCCGACTGCTAGGTGGGTGGACCAACGGTCATGCGGAGCACTGGCCCGGTGTTGATTAATTATCCACGGGGTTGCAAAGCCCTATGCAAGTTTTATTAGTTATAGCAAATGTAGTACCAATGTTGGGTCTTGCCAGACAAGTTTTAATCTCAACCGAATAAACAAGGGGGTCCCCATAACAACCCCAAGCGTGTTAGGAGCGCAAAAAATGGAGAACATAACACCGGTAACAAGGAACTAATGGCGGTAACAACAGAACAAATCACTTAGCAAAAGGCCAAGCCTTCCACCAACACCAGATATATATGTGCATTAAATTAAATAACAGAATTTATTATGATATCCAAATCCATGTTATCTCATGGAACAACCTGCACCTGCAACTAAGAACGCTATAAGAGGGGCTGGGCAGCGATAACTTAGCCAATCAAAGGTTTGCTAGGAGGTGGAGGTTAGAGGCTGTCATGGCGACATGGGGGGCTGATAACAAGTGGTAGGTAGCGCAATTATAATGATAAGAGCGAGAAACTAGCAAGCAAAGATAGTATTGGGATCCGGGTACGATCGTCTTGCATGTTGCTTCTTCAGCGAAACAAGTAGCGGGATCCTCGTAGTGGTACTCTCCTGGGTCCTCGTACTCAGTATCAACACTCGTGTCTACCCAATATAAACAGCAACAATAAACATCCAACCAAGGTGCAATGCACAATCAAAATGATGCATGACCACTTATGAAGATTTCTAACATGGCAATCCAAAACTAGTCATGTTTCACATGCAAAGTTGTTTATTAATGAATCTGGACAGAACCTCATGTAAAGTTATTTAGACATGCATGAACATGGAAAATATGGATGCATCATGCAAAATCGATGGAAATGCATATAAGGATCGCAAGAAACGGAGCTACGGTTCTCGAGATACGCTCACGACAAGGTACGGAGGCAAAACACAAGACCACCAATACCTGGGCTAATTCTTGGCATTCCAAGGTAGCCACTGGATAGGTGATGGAAAACCAATCACAATAGGATCAATAATCAATCCATTCCATGGAGTATAGCTCCCACAAGTCACAAAACAAAATAACACCCAATCTGCCACAAAACAGCAACATAGCAATTTGAAAAGCCCACAACTTGAGCTACAAGAACCCTACAACCACAAACAAGACATGGAAAGAATCTACTCAATACCCACATAAAGTTAGCCAACTATGCAATCAGCATAAGAGGCACACATCAATATGCAAGAAGCAAACAAGTTGGCATGATGACTCAGTTCTCCGGGACTTAGAGAAAATTACAGTTTTCTGGAATCTGGGTTAATAAAGTAGCAAGTTGACAGCACAGGTTAAATATGCTAGAGAGCTCCTATTGGCATGAAAATTAACATGATATTATAAGGCAATATCTAATACAAATAACTAGCACTGAGCATGCCCAAATTCCAAACATATCACTAGCCACATCCAACTCTACATGGCAAATCAATAACAGCAGTCTCCCAGACTTAGTAAATTTTCAACTAGGTTGGCAAAAACAGGAAGTAGCTTACTAAACAGCATGGTTCCCACTTATCTAGGGACTTATCATAAATAACAAAAATACTGGGACATCCCCAACAACTTTATATAACAAACTCATGTTGGCAAGAACTTAAAAGCATGCATAGATTAATTCATATTAAAAAGACAAAAGGGCATCACAGCATAAAAATGCAGTTTTGTCAAGTTGCCCCAAAGTCAAATCTGACTTCACAGGTGCATACATGGGTTGATTCTACCCCAAAATCATTACTCATACCCATATGCTTGCATGGCACAAAAGGGAGCAAAGGGGGGGTCAAAATTTGACCCTACAAGTCATGGGTGACTTATGTCACTTATGAAACTTAATGAAAATGCCCCAAAATGACATGTGCTCCATAGATACATGTTGGAAGTGGTTAATTAACATGTTAGGGACATGATAACATGGAATATCATCAATTTGCAAGGATGAAACTATCTAGAAGAAGAACTAGCTCATATGCACATAGAGAGACCTACACATGGAGCTACTCATGCACACATACATCCTTAAATGCATATATATGAAGGCACACACCACCTACACCTATGCAACATCACTAGCATATGTGTATGTGCAAAGCACATACACACACCACAACACAAACCACCCATGTGTATATGCCTTAGGCATATACACACACACTACCACTACACCACACACACTCACACAAGTGTGTATGTATATCATACACACACACCTACACTACACTACATCACACTCACACAAGGGTGTGTGTGTACAACTTACACACACACACACCACTAACCTACACCTATGTGTATGCAAAAAAAACACACACACAACACTACACCACACTAACATATATGCACATACACATCCACTCCACCTAGTATGTGCAAAGCACACACACCCTCATATCACATAGCACACACACACACTAGACACACATACACATCTACATGTATGCATACATGTGCACATACACCATCAGGTGCATACACACACAATTACACATGTGCAAAGGCACTACACACACATACATGTTGCAAAAAAGAAAACAAAAGAGAGAAAGAAAGAAAACAACAAAAAAAGGAAAACAGCAAAAAATGGGGGGAAGGGGATCGAACCCCTGACCTTGCGGTCACACCCCGAGCCGGACACCACTGCGCTACATGTCGAACTGCTAACAAAGGAGGAGTCCACCTCCTCTAGTACACACCAAGCGCACAAACCTGACGAAACTGAACCCAACACTACACACTGCGCGACAGCGGCGATGGCGAGCGGAACTCCGGCGACGGCAAGCTCTAGCGGAGCGGCTAGTCCTGGCACAACATGCGGGGTCTATGGTGGTCCCGTTCCCCTGCTCATCTTGCGAAGAGGGGGGCGGAGACGAGCGGCCGGTGCTCATCTTGCGGACGGCGGCGATGGCACTACGGCGAGGCGCGCAAACAACGGCGACACGGGGAACTAGACTGCTCACCGAGGGGAGGGAACGACGCACGGATCAACACGACGGCGACGCAGGGGAAGGAGAGGCGGAGACGACGTCATTGACGGAGGGGAAGCAGACCCGACGTCGAATGGCGGCGAGGAGGAAGAAGACGGTGCCCCTGGAGCCTCCCACGGCGCCCTAACGACAGGAATGGGACGCGGGGACGAACCGCGTTCGCCACGGCATCCTGGACGCAGAGGGGAACCACCGGAGGCGCGGCAACGGCGGAGACGATGACCGGCGACGATCTCTCTAAATCTCACCCACTCTGAAGCTTACCTGACCGGGAGGAAGAAGAGAGGGAGGAGAGCGATGGAGGAAGAGATAGGAGCTGCGGCGACGGAGGGAGAGAGAGGAACCCTAGGTGGCGATGCACGCACGCCGAGGGGGGACTAAATACTCAGGAGCTAACGGCGACGGCGACGGAAAGAGACGGCGGAGCTCCTACTGCTCTGCTTTACTGACGGAGAAGGAGCAATGGGGCAGGTTGCCGTCCTGTGCACCTGGGCTGGGCCCCGGCCCACTTCTCCTTGCTCTCTCTCTCAAATAAAACTGGCAAGGGCTTTTCCCTTTTAATAAAACCGGCCAGACTAATTTAAATCCCCAGGGAAATTTGAAAAGGTTTTGAACCAAACAAAAATATTTTTATGGAGGATTTAATATGCACTATTTAAATAAAATGCCAGGTTGGTTTATAGGACAAGTAATTTTTAATATTAATAAAGAGGCAGCTCCTATTTAAATAGAAAACAAAACCCAAACACCTCCAAATGACAAAAACACCACTCTCAAAAATCATAAGATTATTAGGGCCACCTTTTGAACATTTTTAAATAATTAAAACAGCAAGTTGATTCTGCACATAAAACTAATAGGAAGAGAGGGGGAAAGAAGGAAGGTGATGTTGGAAAAGAATAAGAGAGGGGAAGAATAGGTGGACACAAGAAGGTGGCATGGGAAGAAGAAAGAATGATGCAAGATGATATGATGCATGAATGCCATGATGCATGGGTGCAACAACACAATGAGACAAGGTGCAACTCATACATTAATCTCATGACCAAGGTTCATACATGGGTTGCATGCCAAAAAAAGGTAGGGACATCACTTGGGATGTCACATATTAGGTTCTTTAATATTACTCTTGCGAACCACAGTTGATACCTTAGCATGTTCCTTTATCCTAACAGGGAAAGGTGGCTTTTCAATATAAGTAGTAGGCACAACTGGATCAACATTGTAAATGATAGTTTCTTATTTAGCTATGAACTACTCTTTGATTTATTTTTTAATAGGGGGGTGATATTCAAACCACTTCTCCTTAGGGAGATCAACATGAGTAGCAAGTGATTCACAAAAGGAGGCTACTATCTCAGAGTCAAGTCCATATTTAGTGCTAAACTTGTGAAAAGCATCGGTATTCATAAAAGATTTAACACAATCAAAATCAAGTTCATATTTTGTTATTTTGTTTTTATAAAGCAAGCAAAATATAACAACAAATAAAAAGTATAAAAATTGAATGATACTTTGTGTGAAGGTACTTGATAGTAGGTTGGTGATACTCCCCGGCAACGGCGCCAGAAATCCTTCCTGATACTTATGATCTGCGTCGGGTTTTCCGCGAAGAGAAGCGGGTGATGCAACACAGTATAGATAAGTATTTCCCTCAGTAGAGAACAAAGGTTTATTGAACCAATAGAATTAGCACTCAGCCCCCGTCTTTAGTGATTGCAAACAAAGAAGCAAACACTTGCACCAAAAGGGGCAAGAGGGTTTTTAATCCCCTTGGACTCATTACTTGCAAGCTAATAAGTAGTGTGGATGATAATAGATAATTATAAATTGCAAAATAAAATAAAAATTAAATAATAACATCAAGGTAAATGATATTTTTGTAAATATATATTTGTATAGACCAGGGGGCATAGTTTTCCCTAGTGGCATCTCTCATGAAGTAGGCATACAGTGGGTAAACAAATTACTATTGGGCAATTGGTAGAAAAGCGCATAGTTATGCAATATTTATTCATGACAATGATCATGTGTATATAGGCATCACGTCCATAAGCAAATAGGCCAATAACTGCCTGCACCTACTACTGTTACCCCACGTCGAGAGTGCTTCTATGCCTGCCTCTCTAATTATTAAATTCATGACAAACAGAGTAATGCTTGGAGAACGATGGCTGATACGTCTCCAACGTATCTATAATGTTTTATGATGGCATGCTATTATATTATCCGTTTTGGATGTTTTATATGCATTAATATGCTATTTTATACTATTTTTGTGACTAACCTATTAATCTAGAGCCAAGTGCCAGTTTCTAATTTTTTTTCTTGTTTTTGAGTTTTGTAGATATGGAATATTAAACAGAGTCCAAACGGAATAAAACCTTCAGAAGGAATTTTTCTGGAAGGAAGCAAGTCATCCAAGCTTGGAATGCACATCAGGGGAGGTGCCAGGGCGCCATAAGCGTGCTAGGCACGGGCCCCCCTGGCCACGCCTAGCAGGCTTGTCGCCTCTTGGCAGGTCTCCTAACCCTATTCTTTGGCCTATAACTACCCAAATATTCCCGCAACATCAAAAAGAGCCACGCAACTTACGCTGCCGGAAGTCTCCGTTTCCGAGAGGTCCAATCTTGGAGCATTTTCCGATAATCTACCGGAGGGGGTTTCGATCACGGAGGGCATCTACATCAACTCCATTGCCCCTCCGATGATGCGTCAGTAGTCCACCACAGACCTATGGGTCCATAGTAGCTAGATGGCTTCTTCTCTCTCTTTGATCTTCAATACCATGTTCTTCATGATCTTCCGATGTAATCCTCTTTTGTGGTGTGTTTGTCAAGATCCGATGAATTGTCGGTTTCTATTCAGATTATCCATGAATCTTATTTGAATCTCCTCTGATTTCTTATATGCATGATTTCATATCATTGCAAGTCTCTTCGAGTTATTGGTTTGGTTTGGCCAACTACATTGGTAATTCTTGCAATGGGAGAAGTGCTTGGTTTTCGGTTCAATCTTGCGGCGTCCTCACCCAGTGACAAAGTAGGGGTAGCGAGGCACGTATTGTATTGTTGCCATCAAGGGTAACAAGATGGGGTTTTCATCATATTGCTTGAGTTTATCCCTCTACATCATGTCATCTTTCTTAATGAGTTACTCTGTTCTTCATGAACTTAATACTCTAGATGCAGGTAGGAGTCGGTCGATATGTGGAGTAATAGTTGTAGATGCAGAATCATTTCGGTCTACTTGTTATGGACGTGATGCCTATATGCATGATCATTGTCTTGGATAACTACATGATTATTCGTTTTTCTATCAATTCCTTGACAGTATTTGTTTTACCCACCATGGTATTGGCCTTCAAGAGAGAAGCCTCTAGTGAAACCTATGCCCCCCCCCGGGTCTATTTTCCATCATATATTTTCTGATCTATACTTGCTGCAATTTATTTACCTTTTACTTTCCGCACCCGTTACATCTATCTCTATCGGATCTAATCCTTGCAAATAACTGTGAAGGGATTGATAACCCCTTTATAGCGTTGGGTGCAAGAGTTTGATTATTTGTGTAGGTGCATCCATTGGTGACTTGCTTGTTCCTCCTACTGGATTGATACCTTGGTTCTCAACAACTGAGGGAAATACTTATCTACTTTGCTGCATCACCCTTTCCTCTTCAAGGGAAAACCAACGCATGCTCAAGAGGTAGCAAGAAGGATTTCTGGCGCTGTTGCCGGGGAGGATACACATCAAGCCTACCAAGTACCCATCACAAACTCATCTCTTGCATTTACTTTATTTGTCATTTGCCTCTCGTTTTCCTCTCCCCCACTTCTAAAACGATTTTCAGAAAATACCAAAAAGATTCGCCTCTCTATTCTTCCTCTTTTTGTTGCCTCTTTCTTGCTGGACCACTATGTCTAATATTACGATGTCCCCCTTGTCACCAGATTTTGAAGTTCTTCACTTCAAACAAAAACAAGGGGAAAATTTGAAAGATGCTTGGTATATATTAATGGAACCTTATCGTATTTCCAATCTAAAAGGGGATGCGAAAGTTTTGCTTAGAATTTTTTACACTCGTTTAGCTTTGCATCATTGGGAGCATCTAGATTTCGCCTCTAAAGGGAATTTTATTGAGCTTGACACGAATGCTGGTTATGAAGTCTTAGAAGGGATTTTGAGGGTTCCTCCACCAAAAAGGGGGTTTACTTTCTCACAAGAGGGAGCTCAAGTGCTAGACAAATTGAGTGATTTACATAAGCACTTGGTTGAATTACAACAATATCACGAACCCCTAAAACATATCAAGGGGAACCTTAATCGTTTGAATACTTTGATTACCCTTTGCAATAAGCGTTTGGACATTTTGGACACTAAGATGGATCCTCCCCCTACAAATGGGGGAAATAGGAAAGAACCCCCTGGATTTGATAAGGTCCTCACAAAAGTTGCCAATACCAAAGATGACAATACCAAGATCTACTGTGTTTTGCCTAGCTAGGGGCGTTAAACAATAGCACTTGTTGGGAGGCAACCCAATTTCATTGTTTGTTCTATTTTTGTTTCTATTTTGAGTGTTTCCCACATTATTACTTCTGTAGTAATTGTGTTTTGGTGTTTTAATTAGTGTTTGAGCCAAGTAAAACCTTTGGGGTGATCTATGGTAGTTGTTGATTTGATCTTGCTGAAAAACATAAACTTTTGCGCTCACTCCATGAAGTTTTTTTTTCAGAGAGTCGAATTGATCTGAAATTTTTAAACAAGATTGATATATAATTTCCCAGGTTTTCATAATTTTTTAGAATTTTTTGAGTTACATAAGTATACTAAGTATCAAGATTGCTACAGACTGTTCTGTTTTTGACAGATTCTGTTTTCTTTGAGTTGTTTGCCTATTTTGATGAATCTATGGGTTATATCATGTGGTATGAGCCATGAAGAAGTTAGATTACATTAGGTATAACACCAATATAAATAAGAATGAGTTCACAGCAGTACCTAAAGTGGTGATTTATTTTCTTATACCAACGGATCTCATGAGTTTTCGGTTAAGTTTTGTGTTGTGAAGTTTTCAAGTTTTGGGTAAAGATTGGATGGAGTATGGAATAAGGAGTGTCAAGAGCCTAATCTTGGGTATTACAAAGGCACCCCAAGTCATATTTAAGGATGTCAAAGAGCCTAAGCTTGGGGATGCCCCGCAAGGCATCCCCTCTTTCATCTTCAATACATCGGTAAATTTACTTGAGGCTATATTTTTATTCACCACATGATATGTGTTTTGCTTGGAGCGTCTTGTATGATATGAGTCTTTGCTTGTTAGTTTTCCACAATCATCCTTGATGCACACATCTTTTGAGAGAGACACGCTGAATCCTGAATTTATTAGAATACTCTATGTGCTTCACTTATATCTTTTGAGTTGGGCAATTTTGCTCTATATGCTTCACTTATATCTTTTAGAGCACGATGGTGTTTTCGTTTTATAGAAATACTTGAACTCTTGCACCTCACTTATATTATTTCGAGAGTTCCTAAAAACAGCATGGTAATTGGTCTAGGTTATGAATTTAGTCCTAATAGGATAGGCATCCAAAAGGGATATAATAAAAACTTCCATATTAAGTGCATTGAGTATTTATGAGAAGTTTGATTCCTTGCATAAAGTTTTGAGATATAAAGATGGTAATGTTAAGAGACATGTTAGGAAGTAAAATGTTATTTGGTAAAAATACTAGTGTAAAGGTTTGTGATTCCCGTAGCATGCACGTATGGTGAGCCGCTATGTAAGGAAGTCGGAGCATGACTTGTTTATAGATTGTCGACCTTTGTGTGAGGGTCGGGGGCGCGCGATGGTTAACTCCTACCAACCTACCCCCTAGGAGCATGCATTTAATGCTTTGCTTCAATGACTAATAGACTTTTGCAATAAGTATGTGAGTTCTTTATGACTAATGTTGAGTCCATGGATTATACACACTCTCACCCTTCCACTTTTGCTAGCCTTTCTAGTACCGTGCAACTTTCGCCGGTGCAACAAACACCTTCCTCAAAATAGACACCATATATATTTCCTGAAAACAGCCACCATATACCTTCCTCAAAACATACACCATATATCTTTCCTCAAAACAGACACCATACCTACCTATTATGGCATTTCCATAGCCATTCTGAGATATATTGTCATGCAACTTCCACCGTTTCCTTTTATGACATGAACCATCACTTCCATATTGCATATAGAGTCATATTTTGTCATAGGTATCGAGTTTTAATTTTCCTTTTGAGTTGTAAGTAAATAAAAGTGTGATGATTTTAATTATAGAGCATGTCCCATGTGAGGAAAGGATGATGGAAGCTATGATTCCCTTACTAGTAGGGATGAGAGTCCAGACTTTATGAAAAATAAAAGAGGCCAGTGAAGCCCAATAAAAAAATGAATAAAAGAGGCCTTAGATGCCCAACAAAAAATGAGAGAAAAGAGAGAAGGGACATTGCTACTACCTTTTGCCACACTTGTGCTTCAAAGTAGCACCATGATCTTCATGATAGAGAGTCTCCTATTTTGTCACTTTCATATAGCTAGTGGAATATTTTTCTTCATGATGCACGTCCACTTAGTTTCTTTTTGAGCTTTCATACACTTATAGCTCTAGTGCATCCGTTGCAAGGCAATCCCTACTCACTCACATTGATATCTATTGATGGGCATCTCCATAGCATGTTGATACGCCTAGTTGATGTGAGACTATCTTCTCCCTTTCCTTGATAACCTCCACCATATTCTATTCCACCTATAGTGCTATATCCATGGCTCGCGCTCATGTATTGCGTGAGAGTTGAAAACGCTTGAGAAAATAAAGGTGTGACAACAATTGCTTGACTTTTCATCGGGGTTGTCCATGATATAAATACTTTGTGTGGGGAAGATGGAGCATAGCCAGACCATATGATATTGTAGGGATAACTTTCTTTTGCCATTATATTTTGAAGAGATACAATTGCCTTGCTAGTATGCTTGAAATGTTATTGTTTCTATATCAATATTAAGCTTTTGTTTTGAGTCTTACGGATCTGAATATTCATGCCACAATAAAGAATATTACTTGGATAAATATGTTAGGTAGCACTCCACATCAAAAAATCTGTTTTTATCGTTTACCTACTCGAGGACAAGCAGGAATTAAGCTTGGGGATCCTGATACATCTCCAACGTATCTATAATTTTTTATGATGGCATGCTATTATATTATCTGTTTTGGATGTTTTATATGCATTAATATGCTATTTTATACTATTTTTGGGACTAACCTATTAATCTAGAGCCAAGTGCCAGTTTCTTTTTTTTCAAATATGGAATATTAAACAGAGTCCAAACGGAATAAAACCTTCGGAAGGAATTTTTCTGGAAGGAAACAAGTCATCCAGGCTTGGAGTGCACGTCACGGAAGGTGTCAGGGCGCCATAAGCCTGCTAGGCGTGGCCTCCCTGGCAGGGCCTAGCAGGCTTGTTGCCTCCTGGCAGGTCTCCTAACCCTATTCTTTGGCCTATAAATACCCAAATATTCCCTACAAATACTTTTCCATCGCCGAAAGTCTCCGTTCCCAAGAGATCCAATCTTGGAGCCTTTTCTGGTAATCTGTCGAAGGGGGTTTCGATCATGGAGGGCATCTACATCAACACCATTGCCCCTCTGATGATGCGTGAGTAGTCCACCACAGACCTACAGGTCCATAGCTAGTAGCTAGATGGCTTCTTCTCTCTCTTTGATATTCAATACCATGTTCTTCATGATCTTCATGGAGATCTATCCGATGTAATCCTCTTTTGTGGTGTGTTTGTCAAGATCTGATGAATTGTGGGTTTATGTTCAGATTATCCATGAATCTTATTTGAATCTCCCCCAATTTCTTATATGCATGATTTCATATCCTTGCAAGTCTCTTTGAGTTATTGGTTTGGTTTGGCCAACTAGATTGCTAATTCTTGCAATGGGAGAAGTGCTTGGTTTTGGGTTCAATCTTGCGGTGTCCTCACCCAGTGACAAAGTAGGGGTAGCGAGGCACGTATTGTATTGTTGCCATCAAGGGTAACAAGATGGGGTTTTCATCATATTGCTTGAGTTTATCCCTCTACATCATGTCATCTTTCTTAATGCGTTACTCTGTTCTTCATGAACTTAATACTCTAGATGCAGGCAGGAGTCAGTCGATGTGTGGAGTAATAGTAGTAGAGGCAGAATCGTTTTGGTCTACTTGTCATGGACCTGATGCCTATATGCATGATCATTGCCTTGGATAACTACATGATTATTCGCTTTTCTATCAATTGCTTGATAGTAATTTGTTTACCCACCATGATATTTGCCTTCAAGAGAGAAGCCTCTAGTGAAACATATGGCCCCCGGGTCTATTTTCCATCATATATTTTGAGATCTATACTTGCTGCAATTTATTTACCTTTTACTTTCCGCACGCGTTACATCTATCTCTATCGGATCTAATCCTTGCAAATAACCGTGAAGGGATTGACAACCCCTTTATAGCGTTGGGTGCAAGAGTTTGATTATTTGTGTAGATGCATCCAGTGGTGACTTGCTAGTTCCTCCTACTGGATTGATACCTTGGTTCTCAATAACTCAGGGAAATACTTATCTACTTTGCTGCATCACCCTTTCCTCTTCAAGGGAAAACCAACGCATGCTCAAGAGGTAGCAATGGCATGATGTAGACAAAGAAAACTCAAGCAATATGAATTAACTCCATCGTTTTATTATTAGTGGCAACAATACAAAGAGTGACTTGTCTCTTTTTCTCAGTGGGATATACAGAACCGCCAGATTGAACCCACTACAACGCACACCTCCAACCGAAGAAGTATCAATCTAGTTGGACAAACTATTTCAATAGATTAGAGAGATTTACAAAGCTATAAAGATCATGCAAATAATAATCATAATAAATTTCAGAGAATATTCAATTTTTTATCATGAATAATATGAACATAAACCCACAATTACAGACCCGTACAGAATTACATCGGATCCCAACAAATGCACTGCACAAAAGAATTACATCGGATAGATCAGAGCGAAGATGCGATGATCATTGTATTGAAGATCAAGAGAGAGATAGCCATCTAGGTACTAACTATGGACCCGTATGTCTGTGATAGACTACTCACACATCATCATGGGAGAAACAAGGTTGATGTAGAGGCCCTCCGTGATCGACCACCCCTCCGGCAGGGCACCGAAATAGGGCTCCAGACGGGCACACGGCGGAATAGAGACTTGCGGCGGCGGAAAAGGTGTTTCAGTAGGCTCTCTAGGGGTTTGGGGATTTATTAGAATTTATAGGCCAGAGAGGGGCATCTGGAGGCACCCGAGGGGGCCACCACACATTAGGGTATGACCACCACCCTAGGCGCGCCCTGTTGTGTGCTCGCTCCCTTGTGCGGCCTCCGTTCTTCTCCCAAAGCTTCCATGTCTTCTTTTGGTCTACAAAAAATCATAAAAAAGTTTCACAGCAATTGGACTTTGTTTGGTATTATGAACCTGAAAAGCTAAAAATACGCAAAAAATAACAACTGGAACCTGTCACTGTGTTAATAGCTTAGTGCTCAAAAATAATATTAATTGACATATAATTGCCCCAAAAGCATCCTAGAATGATAATATTATAGCATGGATCAATAAAAAATTATAGATACGTTGAAGACGTATCATCCATCTTCATTTAACCTATGGCAAACATGACATGTGGTGTCCAAGTCCACTCCCAGCTTTTGAATTTTCATGTGATTAGCCAGACTGTTGTGAGCAAGCTGCCACACAAACATCTTCACCTTGCTAGTGGCCTTCAGGGACCGGGTATGCTTCTAATTAAATTTAACATTGGTGTTAGGAGAGTTTTCCTTAGAGCTTGCAGCGTCTCTTCCCAGCCTTCTATCGCGCACCATGACACCAATCTTGTATGCAAATTTGACAGAGAAGATGCCACGCGGATTAAAGAGCCAAGCAATACTATCCTCCATCCCTTCACAGATGCTAATGGAGAGGATGGATTTTGCGTCTTCCTCCTGAAAAAGATCACGAACCATTGCCTCGTCCCAGCACCCGATGTTTGGGTTGACTAAATCTGCCACAAGGGTGATTGGGGAGCGCCTTGGGAGAGATCAAGGCCTCCTTGTATCTCCCTAAGGAATCCAAGGATCTTCCCACACCTTGATGCTACTACCATCACCCACTCTCCAGATAATCCCATATTTATTAAGTCCACCCCTTTTAGGATGTTGCGCCAAGTGTATGATATGCTAGGGGCGGCAACTGCGTCTAGGAGCTTTCCGTTAGGGAAATAAGTAGCCTACATCACCTTCCACATAGATACTTACGTTCTTACAGTAATCTCCAACCTTGTCTAGCCAACATGGCCAAGTTAAAGATGTGGAGATCACGAAGGCCGATGCCACCCTCACTTTTCGGTTTCGTAAGACATTGCCAACTTAGCCAATGATGTCTCTCCTCATCTTGATTATTCCACCAATAGCGACACACCATTGAGTTGATTTCATCGCAAAAAGATTTGGTGTTGTCAAAGCAGGACATGGCATATATGGGAATCGCCTAGGCCACGACCTTAACCAAGTTCTCCTTTCCTACTTTAGACAAGAATTTCTCCTTCCACCCCTGGACCAACTTACAGATTCTCTCTTCAAGATACTCAAAGGCCTTGGATTTTCATCTACCAAGGGAAATTGGCACACCAATATATCTTTCATTGAAGGCTTTGTCTTGAATTTGTAAAATCCTCAGAAAAAATCTTTTTACTCGCTTAGAAGTTCCCTTGCTGAACATAACAACAAACTTCTCCTTGTTTATCATATGGCCAGACAACAAGGATCTCTTGGAGCCTTTGAGCACTTGGCTCATTCGCCTTTATAAAGATCAAGGAGTCATCGGCGAAGAAGAGGTCGTTTATCTTGGGCGCCAAAGGGAAAACCTGAATTGCCTGCAAGGATCCATCCTCCGCAGCCCGACGAAAAAGAGTGAGAGCCCCTCAACACACAAAATGAAAAAGGTAAGGTTACAGAGGACATCCCTGCCTCAGGCCACGCCGAGCACCACCTTAGTGAGATTCTTGTTCATACTTACCCTGTATGTGATCGTGGTCACACAACGCATCACCAGTTGTACCTAGCCATGAGAGAAACCCACCTTCAATATCATCTTCTCCAAGAAAGACCACTTGACACGGTCAAAAGCCTTGCTCATATTCAGCTTCACTGTTGCAAACCCATCTCTACTTCCCTTCCTCTGGCGCATGAAATGAGTGGTCTCATAGGCGATCAAAGTATTGTTGGCAATCAGCCGTCCGGAGACAAAGGCACTATGGCTAGGAGAAATGACCACATCAAGCACCTCCTTCATCCGACAAGCAATCACCTTTGTGACAATCTTAAACACCACAATGCAGAGGTTGATCGGCCACAACTCCTTAAGGCGGGTAGGATTCTTTACTTTGGGGATCAGGACAATAACCGTCTCATTCGAGCCCACTGGAATTTGACCACCATTTAGACCTTCGACAATCTCACCCTGCACCATGTCCCCTACCAGATCCCATAAGCACTTTTAAAAGACCGCTGGCATGCCATCAGGACCCGAGGCCTTAAAGTCACCCATGGAATTATAAGCCACTTTTATTTCTTGCATGGTGAAAGTTCTCTTAAGGAACACATTCATCTCAGCAGTAACAACTAACAATAGGGGAGACCTTGTCGAGGAGCTCAACCTCTCTAGTTCCTGCACAAGAAAAGAAGAGTTGTTTGTAGTAGTTAGTGATAAAGGTTCGCAACTCCTCCTCTCCCTCCACCACACCATCCTCGTCATTCTTGAGATAAGCATGGAAGAAGATAATGTTTTGATCTCCATCTTGCAGCCAATGAGTCTTAGCTTGCTGCTTCTAGTAAATATTTTTTTGGTCATGCAGTCTCTCAAGCTTGTACCTTAGCATATGCTCAAGAGAGATTTGCTCCTAGGAGATGGCTCTTTTTCTACAACGATTGAGCTCCTACTCGACCTTCTTGATACTGTTCTTTAGATCGCCCAAGACCTCTTTGCTCCAAGTGTGCAATTCCATCCCCACTCTTCTGATTGTCACAACAATCCTTCTATCACTAGTCAGCATTGCCAAGTGCCAGGCATTGCGCACCACCTCATCACACTATTCCTCCTTGAGCCACTTTACCTCAAATTTTGGTTGTTCAAAAACACACCCGGTGCTACTGCTCCGATATTCCGCTTCCAAAACCACAATCATGGGTTTGTGATCGGAGTGCCTTGGATCTCCCATTGATTGCGGAAAATGGGAGCGCCATCCCAAGTTTGCAACAGCTCGATCAAGCCTCTCTTTAATGTAACAATCCGCCCGATGACTGTGATTGCGCCAAGCATAAGGGTCCCTCACAAACCCCAAATCCTCGAGCTCACAGAACTCCAAAGCACTCCAGAAATTATCCATGTAGGCATGAGATCTATCCCGGCCCTTGCTTCTCACTTGCAAAGAGGATCTCATTGAAGTCATTGAAACACATCCATGGCAGAGTGGAATGACCATGAAGGATGCGCAAGAGCTTCCAAGTATTTTTCCTTCTCCCCATGCTTCAGCTCACCATAAATGCTTGTAAGCCTCCAGACGAACCCATCTTCCCTAGTGACGTCAGCGTCGATGTGGTAACGCGACATCTCGGGATTATACTTTAGAAACAAAGACGATAATGTACCAGAGAGTTGGACAACAAAAGCAAGTCGAAGGCACATAAGAGCATAATAGAAAAAGCATAAAAGAAGAGAAGTCAGATAGGACGACAACTTATTTTGTATACATATATAATAAAATAATAATAATAGGCCAAGATGCATCTTGGAGACCATGAAAGAGATTTTAAACGACCACTTTTGGAGTAGTGAGAGTAGTGAAAATATATTATTTTAGAGTAATACATGTTTTAGTACATAAACTTATGGTGGTGGGAACAGTTTCATACAAGAACTAAAAAACCCTAGAAAGGTAGTACATGAACTATACTGCCGTAACAAATGCATACAAATCTGTCCGAACCAGTCCGCATGGAGGGCCACGTCAACAACCTGGCGGGCCGAAGCTGCATTCAACAGACCCCCCACCCCACCCCCCATGACTTGTCACAAAATTCAATCTTTCGTCCTTACTCGCGCGTGCTGAATAGAGTTTAAGAAAAACACCCTTGACGATTCGTATATACAGCCGACGCTCTCGTAACTCCTTCCCAAACCAGTCCCCTGTCTCCTCCTCGATGGCGACCCAGGGAATGGAGCAGGCATCATAGGCGGATCTTGGACTTTATCTGACACCGATTCATCTCAGAATCCATTGTACAGACTCATGTTTGGAGATGATGGAGCTAGGCACATGATCCCAGGCCATAATGCCAGGGATGAAGTATCAGTTTCACAAAATGCACCTCCAAGAGATCAGTGTTAGAGTGCTTGAAGTTCTTAAATGAACTTTAAGCTACTTTGTAGACGTTCATGCCAGAACTTTATGTTTTTAAGTGCTCATTTTGTAATGGTGCAGCCACTGTTTTTGTAATGATGCAGCCACTTAAGTGTTGTGTGCAATCTGTTGTGATAAATTTTAGTAAAAACTTAATCAGTTCTGCAATCTGATGTGATCATATTCAGAAGTTAAGTGTTGTCTTGCTTACCAAATTCTTTTGATGAATGTTTTCGTCAAATTCAGACTTGTTTGAATTCTGTAAAACATTTTGTAGAGAATCATGTTTCTGCCAAATTCAGTGCACTTGACTGAATTGTAACATCTACTCCACCCGTTCCATAATGTAAGACGTTTTTTGACACTAGTGTAGTGTTAAAAAGCGTCTTACATTATGAGACAGAGGAATTATTTTGTTTGTTGTCAAATTCAGTGCAAATACAAGCTTCTACATCAGCCCAACTGTATTTTGTTTGCTGACAAATTTTGCTTCTGCTGTCAACAAGACAGAATACTGCTTCTGCTGTAACATGACAAAAAAGATCTTATGACAAAAAAATTAAGAACGCAAGCTGGGGTCCTGGAATCGAACCCAAAACCAGTAGTGTAGTGCAACAAGCAGTGTAACAGTAGGCTATGTGAGGATTTCGGGGATACAATGCATTATACAATTTTTTGTGTGCTACGATCGTGACCTTGCTGGAGCCTTGGACGGTCGCGTATTCCATTTTTTAGTGAGCACCACTGCTGAACTGCTACCGTTGTTTCGTCCACGAACGCCGAGTAGTACTACCGTTGCACGCCGGCGAGGCTGGCTATAGCAATCACCATTTTGCATTAGTTAATGCAGTTACGTCATCAGTTAATGTAGTTTAGTACTCAAAATAATATATACTGAGGGGGCATTCTGAAAAATAACAGGACGCCGAGCGTATGCATTCATCTAACGTGGCCTGTCAAATATCGCATGTAAGCGATTTGTATGCATTTGTTACATGAGTAGACTTCATGTACTAATTTTTTTAGTTTTTATCAAATTGTTTTCACCACCACAAGTTTATGCGTTAAAACATGTATTAACTCGTTATTTTAATCCATAGAAGATAATTCTTTTGTCGAGAGAATTCATAAGAGATACTAAAAAACTTTGTAGCGTGTAGCATATTCCGTGTCTATCTCTTAGTTCGAGTTGTTGCCGTGGTTGCCAATATCATGAGACTATTGATATAGATAAGAGTCTGTCTGATGTGGATGTTTGCAGATGTGATTGTTTTGTACTATGGTTCATTAGTTGTATTTCTGACCGTGAGTTGTTAGATTTTTTGCGCCACTTGTTGAGAAAAAAAGAGAGCCAGCAACAGCGGTGTGAATGGTCAAACAAAAGCACCATTTGTACATTACAGACAGCAAAAATACGCCTTAAATATCTCCACAGAAAAAGGAAAATAATAGTTGTCCTAATACGGGACAGCGGGTGCAATCACCTGAATTCTGAACTATTTTCCACCTACAGATCAGCAGCTATCCATCTTCATTATTTACTGTTAATTATCTCTCAGTGTAAATATGGAAAACACGCCAAAATATCAAGAAAACAATTATGCATACAATTCTCTTAGTTATAATTTTTTTATTAATGGAAGGTTAGATTTCATATATTTTATTTGTGCAAACAATTTTTTAAATATCGAAGTCTGAAGATTTGTGCTTTCAAGCCAGAAAAATTCATACCAAAATAGACAAATACTCCGTATACTACAGTACACGAAAACGAAAAGGAAAAGGCAAAAAAGTAAACCCTTCCACCCCATCCTTTCTCTCCCCCTCTCCTCTGCTTTCCCCTTCCCATTTCCATGGAGTCCTGCAGCTTCCGCACCGCCACCTCTCCTTCGCCGTTCCCCTCGGCCCCGTCCTCCTCCTCCTCCTCGTCCCCTCGCGCGCCGTGCCCCAGCCTCCGGTTCGCCGTAAGCAGTACCCGCCTCCTCTAATCTTGTTTCTTTCTCCTTTTGTGTGTTTGGTCGCATCCTTTCCCTGATTTCTTCTCCTTTCCGCGCAGAGAGCAAGAAATGGGAGGCAGATGCGGGTGCGGAGGATGGCGTCGGGGTTTGACGCCTTCCCGCCCCTTCCAGGCAAGGTCTTCGTCGAGGAGGTGAGAGTTTCTTGGTTTATTAATAAATTAAAATCCTTTTTTTGGATTAATAAAGCAGCTTTCTTGATTAGTAGTATATTTGTTGATTTTCGAGAACCCTGACTTCTCCTAGGTGCAAATGTCCAATTAGATACTGTTAGCATTGAATTAGCTCCGTGCGCGCTCCGGATTAGCCTATCAATGAACTTGCTGACCCTGCTCCGGGTCACAGATTGCACACTTATTTCCTTAGGCTTTGTTCGGTTCCACTCAAAATGAGGAGGATTGGCATGGAATGAGGAGGATTAAATCCCATCTAGTACAAATTCCACCCCATTCCCCTCCAATCCACCTCAATCCACTTGGACAGTGGATTAACCGAACGAGGCCTTAGAGAACTAGTAGTACTATAGATATGGTTCCGGGGTTATTTTATCTTCCTTTCCTTGTGGTAGGCTAGAGTTGGGCTATCTAGCTTCTCGGGTTAGTCCATTTCTTCCATTTTAGTTTATAGTCAAAGTTAGTTTCATGCAATTAGGTCAAGTAAAGTGGATCTGTGACAGTTCCATGGTTCTGCCAGTGAATTATTTCTACCGTTAGTTACATTCTGTTCATATAGGCTGATGCTGGACCAGTCAGTTAGATGCTTCTTGTATCAATTGACGGCTTCATCTGTTAGCAGCTCACTGTTTACTAGCCTTTTTTCTCTATCAAGTTCCTTGCGAATTCTTTCTCTGGATCACCATCATTATTGGAGCTGTAGTTGTACAACTGAACCCTTCTATCGCTAGTTTTAATACAGGTTCACTAAATACAATTTCTGCAGGATTAGTGATTCTTCTTTAAAACTTTATCTGTTACTGATTAAAAAGATTTTGCATTTATTTGTGTTAGACAATTGGAGCTGAATATGGGGAAGGCTTTGAGACTTTCAGGATGGACGGACCACTCAATATCGACGTGGTAAGCATATATCAGGACAGGCCACTTGCGATTATGCCATTATGTGCTATTAGCAACCTACTCCCTCTGTAAACAAATATAAGAGCATTTAGATCACTAAAATAATGACCTAAACGCTCTTATATTAGTTTACGGAGGGAGTATTATTTATCTGCAATGTTACTTTAGTGGATGAGCTTTCTTCTACCTTTCAGGATTATCTGAACGAAAAATTGCAAGAATGCTTCCTTCAAAGGATAAGGCATGCTATGAAGCCGGATGAAGCATTTGGTCTAATTTTCTCATGGGACAATGTTATTGTGAGTTTTTTTGTCTTGTGTTAGTGTATCATACTGCAATGGTTAGTGACATCGTGTATTTGAAATGGCATTAAGAAAAAAACTTGCTCATCTACAGTTATTAATTGCAGCAATAGTCCAAGCACACTATACTACATAATTCAACATTTCCCTGGTTGAATTGCATTACAGGATTCTTCGTTATGTAGTTCATTTGTAGGTGAATCCTCGTATTGTGTGTATAGTTTGCTGCTATGTCATTATTGCCTCACTGATTGACAGACATCTGATGCTCTTTTCTGTTCTCTTAGGCTGACACAGACTCACTAAAGTTTGATGCTTGGAGACAGCTTGCTTTGGAGGAAGGTATTGTTTTTGTAAACAGTCGCATATTGCTATATGACCTTGGTAAACACATACTAATGTAGTTTATCTTGCGCAGGGAAGGACATCCCTACTGCTGCTCATATCCAAAAGAGTATTCTCCATGGTGCTGCTGACCATGTCCTTAGAAAGGTATGTGAGTGTTTCATGGGATGTCTCTCTTAAATGTTTGATACCAAGCCTACATTATCATCTGACAATTCTAGGTACGGAATTATTTAGCAGCAAAAAAGATGTATGGAAATTTATATATTCCCTTTTAGCACCCCCTTTTCTGCTGCTCCAATGCCTTCGCTTGAATAGGGCACTGGTACTTAAAGCATCAGTTCTACCTGTGCTTACCAGGTTTTGTATTGGGCAAAGGAGGATGATCAAATGGAAAGATTGAAGGCACGCCTTATCGAGCTTTACTATGAAAGCCTCTTCAAAGTAAATTTCCTCCCTTTTGCACCGAGTAGGGTTTAGTTTACTCTATGATTGCCCCTGACTGTCTGATATCCATGTAATTCAGCTTGATACCCCAGTAGAAGGATTGAGAGAATGGTTGGATGCAGTTCGGACAGCAGGTATACCCTGCGCTGTGGCATCGTCCCTGGATAGGAGATGCATGGTTGAGGCTTTGGATAGGATGTCATTAAGCAAATACTTCAAGGTTTTTCTGTCATCCTTTTTAGTGCCCCAAGCTCTACTGATCTGAAGAACATACTGCTTAGCTTAGGCATATGGTGGTTATTTGTACAAGTTAATTATATATTTTTTGCCTTGTCAACTACAGGCGATTGTGACCGATGAGGATGATATGGAGTCAATAGCGCATAGGTTTCTCTCAGCTGCTGTCAAGGCATGTTTTTGCCCAACTATTAGTTGATTGTTGTCACTGAACTGTGTGAAGAGCAATACCGCTCACATGTTTGCTGATATTCTCTTCTTGGCAGTTGGATCGGAAGCCCTCGAAATGCATAGTGTTTGAGGATGACCCAAGAGGTGTTACAGCTGCTCACAACTGCACTATGATGGCAGTTTCCCTGATTGGTGCTCATCCGGCGTATGTAGCACTGTTTTCCTTGGAGTAATCTCTGTCACATATTTTCGGTTCAACAGGAAAGTCAATGCATGCTTCTTGTGTGTAACTGTTTCTGGTGACATACAGGTACGAGCTGGAACAAGCGGACCTTGCTGTCGCGAGGTACAACGAGCTCTCGGTGATCAACCTCAGAAGGATGTTTGCACACAAGGGGCTAAGCTTCATGGACATGCAGAAGCAGATAATCGAGAGGTCGCCACCCAAGAGGAAGCTTACAGTAGACACCATCTTCTGATTAATCATTTCGCTCCGGTTCCCTTCTTGAATCGCTAGCTAGCAGCCCGTGGCTTTGCGCAGTGTATATAGTGTTGCATTGCATGTGAGTTAGATAAGATAGTGGCATAGTGCTGATCTTAGCTGATCCCGTCGTGTTACGCTCGTTCAGAGATCTCTGAATGTAGTAGCTGTATTTGAAATTACAGGGAGAAAAGTACTGCCGTTACAACCAGTGTTGTTGCTGCTGCAATCTAATGGCGGTATCGAATTTATTCATGATTTTGAAGTTACATGAAGGTGACTTATTTCACATTGCTAAGTTTTTTTCTGGACGGGCTGCATTCACTTGAGAGCGCCTTCGCTGTGGCAGGTTCTTCTTTTACAGACTTGATGATACTTGCACCAGCCTATTTACATCGTCAGGCTGGCGTAGGGCACAAACATCCACAAAAAAAAAGTGAAAATAATGTATGGGTTGTGGGTTTCGTTAGCATGAAACTGCTGCCATTACAACTATGGTTTTTGTGGATTTCATCATGAAAATGACCTCAGATTAGAGGACTTGGACACCTCAGCTTTAATTGCATGTAGGAAAGCAAAGCAATTTTTGTTCAGGTGGCGGCTCCTATTCTAGTGAATCGAGACGAGGGCAAGGTGGCGGCATAGCGGGTTTCCCGTATCGCTATCTGTGCCACGGATATTCCCTCTTCCGTTTTGAGTTTTGTGTTCCATCTTAAAGTAGAACTCATGCATATTATGAACTCATGCATATTATGAACGTCCCTATCCTTGGTACAACTCCCTGTTATGACACTATTCTTTCTACTTCCTCTGTCCCATAATATAAAAGCGTTTAGTGTCAAAAGCACTTTTATATTATGGGATAGAGGGAGTAGCTCCCATGGCTTTCACTAGTACAAACGTAAAAAAGAAAGAAAAATAGGGAATAAATGAGTTGCTACATTTTATAAATCCTAGTCGTCAACGTAAATAATATATGAATGTCTGCTTGTCACGTAATCACATTGTTTAGCTGACATCACATAAGCACATGGTTTAGCTGACAAAAATTGAAATTAGTTCATTACCTACATAAAATTTCTATTGAAACTCAAAACATGCAGTTTGCATGCTTTAGTCTGTGCTTCTAAATAAGAACATCATGGCTCACATGAATTTTAGCCGGCAAAGAGGTGGTTTGCCAAATTTATTAGTCATCTTTTAACTTTCTATGTGTGCCATCTGCTCATGCAATTTTGAAATACATTTGATCACAATACTAGATGAACATATGCACACTTGAATGAACATTTTTGGCATTTGAACACCTTTCATGCTTGTCCATTTATTGCAGTATGTATTATTATTTAATGACATGCATAATGTCAAAACAAATAAGAGATTCAATCGAGGAGACAATATTACGGTTCTGATTAGTAACACAAATTACAGATCTGTGCCACTTGTAGTATGACTTACTCAGCATGACCAACAAGCTCCTTAATTGAAGATCTAGATCTCCTGACTTCTTCAATATGATCAATATTAGCTAAACTTCTTTAAGTGGGAGACTGTGCAACGTCTATTTATATATAATTTTGGAAGCTCCAAGATGCTCTATTGTGTACACATGGGTTTTTCTAGAAGCCTAACTTTTATGCACGGAGAGAAGGAGACAATGTAGTCGAAAATGCATAGAAGCTCTTGGGTGCTATCAAATCTGGGCATGGGCAGCCCAGCCCGAGGACCCAGCCAGAACCCGGCTCGGGCCGGGTCGGGCTTTGTGTTCGGGTCAGGCCTGTGCGTTGTGTATTTCGGACCGGGCTCGGGCCTAGGAAATCAGGCAGTTTACACGAAAGCCGGACCAGAATTTGATCTTTTTAGTCACTTCCGGCCGGGCTCAGGCCTATATATACGTTTTTTGGTCAGACGGACCTAGACTTTGCAAGTTGGGCTTTGATAAGTCCGGCCTGAAACCCAACCCGGCCCGAGGAATGCCCAGGTTCGGGTGCTACGCACAACGGCGAATCTACCACGGAGCTTCGATAGGCTCGAGCCCCTCCCCCTCCAAAAATTGGAAAAGAAAAAGTACCAGTATTCGTATAAATTTTTTGACCTTATTTGGACTAAATAATTGAGAGTTTTTGACTTTTTCTACGCACCGTTAACTTTGACCCCCCCCCTCCTCTTCATTTTCTTCGCCACTGGCTACGCACATTGTATGAATAGTAAAATAACAAAAAACTAGATTTTTTCCAAAAAATTCAGGGTATCAATCAGGGTCGTTCATTCCACTCCGTACGTAGTTTCACGGAGAAATGACATCCATGATATTATTAGTGAAGAAAATACAGTCCGGCCTACTATTCATTCAAACCGTTTTTATCCTTTTTGCTGAGAATACCATGGATGTCATTTCTGCACGAAAACGTCACACGGGAGTAAATGGTCAGCTAGATCTAAGATCCTGAAATTTCAGTTTTTTTATATTTTTCCTAGTAGCTTTTTCAATTTTACTATCCATACAGGGTGCTAGAGCTCCTAATGCGTGTCTCCAAAAATGCATCGGAGCTCTAGGGTGCTCTGCTACGCACTCTGTATAAATAGTAAAACCGAATGTATTATGATGTTCTGAGTTCTAAGATGATGGCCAGTACTCAAGATCCAAATCCAATTCACTTTATGCCCATTAAATAGGTCACGATGGTTAGCATTTTCTTGTTACATATAGGCTTATCATGAACACGATAAAATGATATTTTAAAAGCCACGAATTGTTGAAAACAAGACATACGATAGTCACAACCAAAGTCACTACCTTGATTCAGTTAGTAGTTTGAACCTATTCCAAGTATAGTGGATCATAATACTAACATGATAATTAACACCGAGAAGATGTCCACAAATTTACCAACCATCATTTAACTTAGTAGGTGTGTGCTCTACTCATCCATAACAAGGTATATACATGAATCATGATCATAGTATTGAATGAGCAGGTTAGAATGAGCGTTTGTGACATTTGGACACCTATTTTCCCTTGTTCATTATATATATATATATATATATATATATATATAAACATATATACACTATATATCACTTATATGGGTCAGTCTAGGTCGCCTAACATAAAATATAGCAATCTCTCGTGAAGAACAGAGATATTTTTTTCTAGTCAGAGCCTTGAACATGAAGGATTATCATCTCTCTCTCTCTCTCTCCCTCTCTCGTGGTGTTGGTCTTTCTGCCTGCTAGCTAGGTCATGCCTTCTTCTGGGTGGCAATTTTTTCTCATCTTCTGTAACCTTGTTACCTGTACGGTTTTCGGCCCGGTTTACCTTATAAACGGGGTCAACCTATTTAGGTTTTCAATTCGGTTTTCCTTATAAACTGGATCAGTTAAAGCTCAAGGGGTGACTCTTGGCTTTGATAGCTTTTTGAGCAATATATTCAGGTGGGGACCCTCTCCCTCGTTGACCGTTAAAAAAAAGGATTATCATATGAGGTACTTATGATGTAAATTTTCATATGTAACTATCAAGGCACAAATTTGTATGTGTGCCTTATGAACACAATACAAAAGATATTTTAACATGCCTCAAATTATTGAAAACAAGACATGTAACATTCTAATAGTCCCAATCAAAGTCACTATGTTGATAAGATTATTAATTTGAACCTATTCCAATTTCCAAGTATAGTGGATCATAATACTAACTAGTCAATACAATCTTTAACGCAGAACATGCAAGTGGTGGGTGACATGTGTTTTTTTTTTCTAATTTATCTTAACACCCAACATTCACCGTGACACTGAAAGAAATTAGGGTGCGATGTGTTACGTACGCACGTGCCACAAATAGCTCATGTGTCTAAGACTTCTAAGCACCGAATCATGTTACGTACGCATGTTGCTTTCCTTGTCCTCACACATTTGTGACCACTGCAAGTAAAGAGCGCCAGGAAGCATGACTGAAATTAACCAATAAGGAAATGTTTTTTTTTATCAATTATCATTAAACAGGTCCAGAGTATGCTGAGACCTACACTCAGACTTGTCATTTCAGTGGCACCAAATTCAGAGGGTTCAACAAAATGATTATACAACAATTTTACATACAAACATTTGTACAAGATTAAATAATCTAGAGTAAAACAATACACTAAGACAGTCTAACAATATAACATCCATTCCCACAACATACTGCATTTCTGAATTTGATGCTAAAAGTACATTGCTCTCGGTCTTCATAATCCTCCCCATCTAGGCCTACTGTGAGATCAAACCTTCCATGCTTTGAGCAACAACACAAAAATGAGTTTGCAAAAAAAAAAAAAAAAGAGGAACAACACAAAAATGGCATGCAAACAACTGCGCTATAGCAGTAACTACAAAGCATACCCGTGCAATTTCCTCAACTATAGCGTGCCTAGTAGGAATTTAGAGATGTGTGTAATCCTTGCTCAATCAAAACAGCGTAACCCGAGGGTGACATGGGCACAACGTCTTAATGCATAAAAATTAACAAGCAATGAAGCAATGTAAGAAAGCAGACTGTTGTGCAGATAAAGTTGTAGCACCTGATCATCATTGTAGCTCCAGAATAATGCGCTATCTATCACCAAGTTACTACAGCTCAAAGAAGAAGGTGGGAAGAATAACCGCAGCCAACTGCAATACATTGATTGGATGCCTCTAGACTGCAGATGTAAATTAAACATAGAAATAGTGACATGAGAAACAAACTTCCGAAGCATAATGATATTACAAAGATAAATTTAAAATCAATATATTAGTGCAAGTGCAGGACTGAGTTCAGTCATCTTTCGACAAACATTATGTGAGACAGTGAGTCTGAATTTAAAGGAAACGCAAACATGGTACTGCTGCCAAACAAAATACATAATCTGGAATCTAATGTCAGTTACAGAGAACCCATATATCGGTATTATAGTTGGATCTAATTACAAAAGCCAGCAACTGTCATATAAATTCATTTACAAGTTTTACAGTGGTTGGGCTTTTTTGGAACCGTTCGTTGATCTCAATCTAACGGCACACAAATACCTAGTACTGGGTAGTACTCAGATGAAAGTATTCGAAAGTACTAAAACTTGTGGGGTCAGTACTAATGACAATGGGGGGACACATTTTAATCTAGGGGCATTTTAGTCCTAGGAATTTTTTCCACCCGCCGCCCCTCTCGTCCAATGCAAAACCGCCGCCCCTCTCGTCCAATGCAAAACCGTCGCCCCTCTCGTCTAATGCAAAGCCGCCGTCATTGTCCTCCCCTCTTCCATCACCATTACACAACCACGACCATCTCCCCCCCTCTTGCATTCCAAGTCCACCGCAGCCATCTCCTCCTTCTCGTCGCCGCAACTTTGCTTTTCTCCTCTTCCACATCCACCCCCCTCTTTCATGGAAGCAAGAACCTCGATGGAGCAGCAGATTGAGCAGATCGCCGGCGGTGAGAACGCCGAGTTCGTCGAGATCGCCGGCGGCGACCATGTCAAGATGGCCAGGTTGATGGAGATCCGTTCTTGGTTTGACAACACAAGGCAGATGAACTGGACGACAATGGCCACTCTCAAGGAAATGACGAAGAAGGAGAGGACAAAGCTTTTCCCCCCGCCCGCACAACCGAAGCACAAGATCCAGATCCTCCCGTGGACGATGGAGCAGGCGGATTCACCCAACGAGTGGGTCAGGCGGAGGTGGTGGGCGTTCAGATCCAGGGTAGAGCATCCACTAGATCAGGAAGCCACCGTGCACGAGGTGCCGTTGCAGATTGTGGAGCCTCCAACCGAGTCACCGGAGACTTCGAAGCGCAAGAAAAGGAGGACAGTGGTCGTCACCTTGCTTCCCCGCCGTTCTCCACGCTTCCCTCGCCACTCTCCTCGTCTGAACGGCGGCGGTGTAGTTGTTTAGAATAAGCTTCCCCACTCATAATCTTCCTATTGCTCGTGCTTACAGTCGTGCTGCTAGTGATGATAATAGTTCGGTGAGGAAATGCTAGATGTCATTTTATTCTCAATAAATTGTATGAAGATTTGAGTACATGCTTTTGGGGGCTGGATAGTGATGTATATGAACCCTAGGCTAAATTTGTATGGTTGTGGTGGTAGAATTTGATGTTCACCTGCACTTGTACTCCAATCCATAGCCTCTGGATGGCAGCGTAATTAGTTGGAAAGAATAAATTATGTTTGAGCATTGCGAGTTCAGTAGTAAGTGGTACACTATGGGTACACACTGAAAAATTTGAAACTGAAATATTTCAGTATTGCAAGTTCAGCACATAATTGTAGATTCTGAAATATTTCAGTCGTGCAGTTTCAGTACACGCACGTAGCCACTAAAATATTTCAGTAGTGCAGTTTCAGTACACACACGTAGGCACTGAAATATTTCAGTAGTGCACTTTCAGTAAAGACATGTAGACACTGAAATATTTCAGTACAGCCTGTTGCTTAACTTCCTGTAAGTGCTTCTTGCATGTGCTATGGCCTACATTCTGTTTACTCTGATCACAACAGTGATTTTGCAACTTGCAAAGCTCTTATTAATTCAACATTGACTTCTATGAGCTTTGTATTCAAATTGGTATCCTACAGTTTTTGTGACAGATTTCCTTGTCATGTTGAAATTACCATACTGTCATTTTTCCAATACCAAATGTATTCAATCTGAAATTTTCAATTACTTATATGCTACAGTTGGAAGCATGGATAGGTTGCTAAAGATGTTGGGCCTCACAATAAAAGTCCCTTGCTCAACCTCAACATCAGAAGTTGTTTTGCATTTCTAGTTGTGTCCATATTTCATGTGATGTATTTGAAGACTAGAAGTTGTTATGCATTAGAAGTTCAATCACATAATTGTATGTCCTGCAGTCTCTCATTTGTGTTATCTGTTGTGTGTGCATGTGTGTGTGGGACCAAAATCAAATAAGATTCTGATTCCTGTTTTCATGGCGTTGATGCTAAGTTAAGTAGATGCTGGTCACACTGATCAGAGGGAAGGGTAGCGCTGGTGGGAAATATTTTAGTGTTTTATTGTCGTCAAAACCCTAGAAAATGAATAAAACCTTGTAAAAGTATGCTGTGTCACCTCCGAGAAGTATTTTTAGTATTTTATCATTGCAAAAACCTTAGAAAATCCATACAAATGCCGACAACCTTAGCAAACTAGTCATGCTTGATTCTCATGTTGATACAAAGATGTAGAAAAATATTGGGTCCATTTACATCATGCCCTGCAATTTTGTTTGTACGTGCTCCGTGTGTGAGAACGACATGTGTGGTCCACATGTTAAAACCCAATAGGCAAAAAAATATGATTAATCAACCAGGGGCATCAATATGTGATCGGGAGGGTGTAACCGTTGGGCTGATGCTGCATTTTGTACATAAATTACGCCAACTAGTTTTAAAAAAATTATTTCCTCTCTGGGTGGTGGGACCCAACTATCATTACTGTCCACGTGTCAGCAGTTAGGAAAGGCGGCGCGCGGCAGACCGTAGGTGCACGACCGCCACGTCCCCAGTATTGAATGGGAACGGCCGGGTGGGTGAGACAAGACAAATCGGCAACCGTGGCCCCTCGGGAGGACAAATCGGCAACCGCGGCTCCTCGGTAACTCCAACCGGCAGGAGTAGTGCATTTCTTCCCCAAATAGGTAGAAAACCTCGTCCTCTCCCACTCGTCCTCTCCCACTCTGTCCACACCACCTCGTCCTCTCCCGAACCCTCCTCCCTTCCTCTCCCGAACCCTCCTCCCTTCCTCACCAACCTCCTCCCTTCCTACACCTCCCTCCTCCGGTCGTTGCCGGCCGATGAAGCGCGGGCGTGAAGATGCGGCAGACGAGCCAGAGGCAACCTTCGGAGCAGAGCAGTCTGCTGCCGTGGCTGCCGCCGCGGTTGGAGCGGCTGAGTCTGCCGTAGCGGCAACGGCTGGCGATGCAGCAACTGATGTGCCTGCTCCCGCTGCCATCGCAGGCGTCAAGCTACCCGTCGGCGAGCCTGTGCAGGGCAAGGACGGGGAAGATCTAGAGACGGAGAAGGCAAGGCTTAAGCGAGAGATGCATGACCACATCGAGGAGTACTACTACGAGGTGAACGCAATCAAGGAGTTTGACGAAGATTTCAGGAAGGGCAGCGACTTCGACGAGGATGCCATCGACGAGCTATCTGAGGTAGTACTCTATTTTTGCTGTGTTTTTTCATGGAATTGGGGTTTTTCTTGTTAAGTATATGAGCATAACTTTCATATGGCCGTGCTAGTTCTACGTACGTAGGATTGTAGGGATGTATCATAGATTTTCTTGTCGGATGTAGAACAAAAACCACCTAGTATTGCTAAAACAGAGATTCATTATCTGATTCCATCACGGCATGCTTTATTGATTCTCTAAGCAAACATGTTCATACATTAACGAAAGAAGTGGGGTAAACAAGGGATATATGGTAGGATTCTCATAGCTTTTTCTACCGATTGAATTTGCACACATGTTCATAGATGATCAATTTGCACACATGTTCATAGATGACCCATTTGCAAATTCTGTACAGTTTTCCAGTTTGCAAAGGAAGTGCTTGCTCGCTTAATATTTTTGGGCTGAAACTTTTCAGGGTGGTTAACCATGATACATAACCACTGGATACCAAAAAATCAAAACATTTCATCTAGCCAATTTTTCCCAGTAAATTATCTAAGTTTCATTGATTCATTTGAGCACAATATCAAGATTTAGTTTCTGGACCAGATTTGGCATTCCAAGGGAAGTGCATGGAAAACCTGTCCAAATGCCTCCAGATTTGGCACTCCAAGGGAATTACACTTGTAACAAGTATCAAGTATCATTAAACCAAGCCACATCATGAATTCTTTCATCTGTTAGTTATGTACTACTTGTGCACTAATCTATCAATGCAACTATTCCACCGTCCATATTTATGCATGTCAATTTCTTTGGCTCAAATATGTATGCGCATATACAACTTATTTCCAGCAAATAGATAGTTGTCATGTTACACATGTGTACTTTCCAAACATTGTAATTAAGAGCAATGTAGCAGCATAGATTAGCCAAGTTCTTTCGTGTGTACTAATTCACAGGAGGATGACGACGACGTGGGCGACGACATGGACAACAGGCACAACAAGAGACGCTACACCCCGAGGCATCTGATTGCTGGCAAGATCAAGTACCGTTTTTTTAGCAAGATTGGGTACCCTTTCTGTTCCAAGGTGATCGGTGGCGGCATAGATGGCATGATCCAGCATGCCATCAACACTAGCAATGGAAATGGTAGGAAGCGTTAGGCTAGTACTCTGGCTAAACATGCGGCCTACGGACGCTTCCTCCAGATTATCAAAGTCAATGAGCCCTACTACATCCTGCCGGTGAAGAAAGGAAAGAACTGATGTGCTGCTAGAGTGCTGCTGCTGCCCCAGGACCGCCGTGTCCTTTTATGTAATGTATGTTTATAAGTTGTTTGACTCTAAAACTTATGTCCTATGGTGTGTGTGAACTTATATCGTGCGGTGGTTAATCTACCGTTTATCTTAAGTGTTTGCTGCTACTCTGGTTTAGTGTTCTAAGTTGTTACTACTATTTTGCCGATGCATGTTAAGCCTTGTACAATGCTAGATTCTTAGGGTGGTAACGGTGCCTATTTTTACTATCATACGGTGATGCATGCTAGGAACTCTACTACTATGACTATGGTAGTTATAGCTTGGCATGAATCTGTTCAGTGTATAACTAAGGATGTTCCTGCCATATCTATGACCAGTTACAACCAAACTATGCATTAGTTTTTGCCAAAATTAAAGCATGCAGATGATTTCCAATTGAAGCTTTGTACTGAGGATGCATTAGTTATTGCAATAAGTAGATGATGCTCATGATTGCCAAAAGTACCTATTTCCACTTTCTGATAAGAACTGAACATGTATCAAATGATGTTAAAAGTAGAGCATGAGCATGAACATGTATGAATTGATGCTACCTAATTGTGTTTGAATGGGCTCAACATGACTGGTGCTGGTTTAGGTTCTCTATGTGACCGTGATGATAACGAAGACACTTGCTTGGCTATGGTCTCGCTGTCAAATTTACGTTTTAGTTTTTAAGACTAATTGTTTTTTATGCTTCCTCGGGATGGACATTCTTTCTCGGGCGTCCACGTGATCTCTTCCTTTTGGGGGAGTTGGGTGTAGCGGTATCCTTCTGGGAGTTGAATGTGTCGGGTTTGTTGGAACCATCAGGATTGTTGACTATTTGTACGTCATCTTTTGAACCATGAGGTTGAACTACTTGCTGGGCATCGTACACCTCCTTCTGTATAAGAGAGAGTGGTGAGTTAGTTCAAATCATGAGACTTAAAAAAAAAATGTAATATTCTTGATGTATCTCTAACCATTATGGGGAAGTTATATGATTCGAGGCGAAGCGCGTGGCAATTTGAATGCAGTAAGGTTGTACATATTTTCCACCTGAAAATATCTATCCTTGCCTATATTCGATAACCGACACTTACGTCAGCATAACTTTCAAGCCAAAAAAAGTACAAATTTAATTTAGGCATTCAATTACCTGCTTCAAAATATCGGTCATTTCATCCCTGTTCCATGACAACATTTACTGCAGTGTCCAAACCGCACAGGAAGTCCTGCGATGTTTAGTTAAAGATCAGTAATCTTATTAGTTTAGGCAAATAATAATTTAGGAGGCCGTGTGTACTCATCGGTCTGTTGTGGTATGTTCTCATAGCGTTGTTTGGTCCATTCGGCAAAATTGATGTTCTTAGCTGGTGATATCAACCCATTCTTCGCAGCTTCGTCGATGCACAACTGAATCGACTCCACCTAGTGTACGACGAGTTATACATAGGGTTGCGGTACTTTGGGAGCTCATGTGCCATGCGGATCAAAAGAGGCAGCAAGAGAACACTTACAAGAGAATCTTCCTTGGTCTTGTCACAATGATAATTCAAGGAGTTCAGAGTTTGTATCTCTTCTTTGTAAAAATTAAACATCATTAGCATCCAGTGGTTTGAGTGTACATTCAGTGGGACATGCACCTGCAGTAAAATTTGGGTTGGGGTGAGAACCAAAAAAATTCGTGTACAGTGCGTACAGAAACTATGAAAGTGAGGAAAACGTGTACCTTCGGCGCCCTACAAATTTTTCTGCTACACGAGCAACCCATGAGGCTGCACGTCCAACAGGAACCACCCCCTTCATTCTTAACAGCTTTTCGGTTTCTTGAGGGGATATAATTGAGGTAGTATCATTCTCAATTTGGCTAATGCTAGCATATGCCATAATAACCTGCCAAATTTCAATTATACAATAATAAGAAAATAGTTGCAGTAATGATATAGACTGGAGTATACGGGGCTTACATCATCATAAATGTATTGGTTGTTCAAATTTCGCTTTAGTTTTTCTGCTGTGAGGGTAATGTCTCCGATTATAGCTTTTTCAACAGGGTCGTATGTTCAGCGGATGTAAACGGTTGTCTCTATGTCCTCTTTCGTGAACTTGTAATCATTACCAAAGACAGGCTTCATCGGAGTTAATCGTGGTTCCTCATTGTTTTGCGTCACGTGTCTTGCACTTGGTGTAGTCGAAGTCCCTGCCTTGAATTCGCTAGACCTAGGAGTTGCTGTGAAGGATGAATTGCACACATTTACTTGATCCTACATTGAAAAAAGGTTGTTCATCATTAGTTTGTTACTTTTAGATATTAACGTGTTGGGCCATAATGATCACCTGCACGCCTGCTTTCTGTGACACTGATTGTCGGCTGCTTGTAAATTGGTATTTTAATTCCTGTAACAATGTAAACAATAATGAACATGAAGTAACATATTCATACAAAATATAAAATGCACAGTATGACATACATGGACTTCCCTCCTTAAGTCTTTAATTTCGTCCTCGGCCTTCGATAACCTAGGATTACTGCCAGTTTTATCTTCATGTCGATCAAGTCTTCGCTCAGCGTCTGGTATTTGACATCAAATCTGTGCTCAATTTCCATTAACTTCCTGCCTACCTTCTTTTCATGATCAGCAAAGCGTGTATGCATGGCTTCAACTATCATGTCAATCTGTGTAAACAAAATAAAAGCCCGTTGATAACATTAGCTAAATGAATGAGCTTCGATGACACCTATTTGTGATATTGCAAAAACAAATCGTCTTTGGAGTACATACTTGTTGGCTACTAAATTGCTTTCCTTGTGATGGTACTCGATACGAATCATGTTCATGCACATGTTCATCATTTTTTCTTGCAGGATTATTTGAATTCTTGGACAGTCGTTGAGAAGCACAAATTTTCATGACAACCTTTTTTATAAAATAGAATGAATCGTTAGTAGCAACTAAAAATTCGGATATAGAAAGTTCAATTGTAGATAGGTACCAGCCCGTTATGAAGACCTCCTTTCTCGTAAGCATCGCTCCTTAAAGTAGCCATGCTTTCATCCCATTGTGCGATCAATGGAGGGGGTCTACAAGGATACATCAATCGGCCACTACGCACGTGCTCCCAGTACCAA
Source organism: Hordeum marinum (assembly GCA_022496015.1). Lineage (NCBI taxonomy): Eukaryota > Viridiplantae > Streptophyta > Magnoliopsida > Poales > Poaceae > Hordeum > Hordeum marinum. Next base: position 104,829,460 of record CM039672.1, read on the forward strand.
GACTACACAATAAATTAGTTCATCACCATACAGATATGCAACAGAACAATAATTATAGGACATTAAGTAGTGATCTAGCACTAACCTGGAGCAGAATTAGATTTCCTTGTAGATTCACGTGATCTAGATTTCTAAACTTGTGAATGGACTTGAAGAAGTGATTAAGTGTGAAACATCCCTAGTTAAAATTCTGAAGGTTTTCAAGATCTTTAACAAGGTTGAGAAATTTCAAGTCCACATAATGTTGTGCTCTTGGTGCTAGAACAGTACCAATTGCGTACATAATGAACCGTCTAAGGAAATTGCCGTCTGGGGCTTTGGAAGCTCAGATCGCCGTTTCAAGGTCAGAAATCAAAATTTGCCTGTTGTTTGCGTAGGAGGTAAACATTTGTGGGTCGATTTCCATTTGCAGATGTGGCTCTATATCCTCCCCTTCTATCGGAATGTCAAATATACACCGCACGTCCTCTTTTATTATAGGAATTGGCGTTTTACCGATGGTAATGGATTACGTGTCCATATCGATGCTCTTGGCTAGTCTTACCAACATTATGCGCCGTAGATTCACTTCATGCATCTGGGTTAGACCGCCAAGACTGGTTTATGATATGATGTACTTTTTGTGGTCTCGTGACAACTGTTTCATGGTTTTTCCGAACCTTGTTTGTGAGCATGCTAACTTCATATGACCATGCTTTTCGGTGAGCTTCTGTTATATGCCATTAAATTTTAGTGTATACATGAAGTATGTGTACGAAAATATTGTACACAAACAGTCAATTACTTACCGCATCGATAATTTCGGAGATGAGCTTTTCTCCATTATGAAGACTTGTATCTGAAACTGACATTGCTGGCTCGTATGCAATGATATAAACCGGGTCAATTCTGAACAAAATATTGGAAAATGTATAACAAAATTAGCATTGAATTAATTTTCACAAAATTAACTGGGTCATTTAACATATGATCCACTTATGAGTTTAAGCACATAATCTATTTGGTCGTGCATAAAATAAGCATAGTTTAACAAGGCTATCCAATTACTTAACCACGTGAAGTTGTGCAAAACCTATGAGGGTTCAACTACTAAAGGAGCGGCCGACAACGATTAAAAAGAGGTACGATCATGTAATACCTTCTCTCGTAGACGGTGGCGCCGAGTTGATGGCAGCGGATAGTGCGTCGCAAACTATAAGTGTCAGTATAACGCGGTCGATAGCGGCAAGGAAAACGGCGCGTTTACGCGATGAGGAGGGGTGAGAAGAAGTCCGACCCCTCAGATCACGTTGGCGGTGGGCGGTGATTGGTGGCCGCCGACTCATGTATTCCGTGTGCGCCTGACGGCTCCGATCTGATCTTGCAGCGGTCGTGGGAGGTGTGGACGGCCCGGGTGGTTAGAATGTGGAGCTGTAATCGCGGGATTTAGGGAGGGGTGGGCCGCGTGAGTTATGTGAGATTTGGATAATATTACTAAAATAAGAAAATCTTGTCCTCGTTTTTTAGGTATTAAAAATGGTTCTTCGTGTCACATATGCCAGAAAAAAGGCCATACGTGAGAAAACTTGCAAAAAATGTTGAAAATGGTTCAAAGTTGGCGTATACATGTACTAATGACCATAGAAATGTTGCATGTGAGGAAACTTACAAAATTTGTTGAAGATGGTTCAAACATGGGGTTTAGGGTTTAGAGTTTAGGGGTTATGGGTTTAGGGTTATTAGGGTTTAGGGGTTTAGGGTTTAGAGTTTACGGAACAATGCTTGTCTTACAGTGAACCTAGCACACACACCGGCCATCGGTGGAGCGTTGGTCTACAATGGATTCCCTCTGATAGCATCGATCCGGTCCGTCCACTGGCTCGGCACACAAACCTCGTGCCACATAGAGCATGCATCCATCCACTTGACCGGATCGATGTTGGGTTGGTTTCATACAGGTGAGCAACCCAGCTAGTGCTTTCGGTGTGTTGGCAGAGTAGCCCGAAAATGCGCGTGTCAAAGATCCTCACATATGCCAAAAAATGCTATACATGACAAAACTTGCAAAAAATGTTGAAAATGGTTCAAAGTTTGCGTATACATGTACTAATGACCATACAAATTCTTCATGTGACGAAACTTACAAAGTTTGTTGAAGATGGTTCAAACTTGGCAAGTATCCCTAACATGGCCTAGACTTGTCACCCTAAAGATGGTTTAGGGTTTAGGGTTTAGGGGTTTAGGGTTATTAGGGTTTAGGGGTTTAGGGTTTAGGGTATAGGGGTTTTGGGGTTTAGGGTTTAGGGTTTAGGGGTTTAGTTGTTAGGGGCTAGGGGTTTAGGGTTATTAGGGTTTAGGGTTTAGGGTTTAGAGTTTATGGAACTATGTTTGTCTTATAGTGAACCTAGCACACACACACACTAGACATCGGTGGAGCGTTGGTCTACAATGGATTCCCTTCGGTAGCATCGATCCGGTCCGTCCATTGGCTCGGCAGACAAACTTCGTGCCACATAGAGCATCCATCCATCCACTAGACCGGATGGATGTTGGGTTGGTTTCATACAGGTGAGCAATCCAGCTAGTGCTTTCGGAGTGTTGGCAGACTAGGCCAGAAATGCATGTGTGAGAGATCCTCACATATGCCAGAAAAAGGCCATACGTAACAAAACTTGCAAAAAATGTTGAAAATGGTTCAAAGTTGGCGTATACATGTACTAATGACCATACAAATGCTGCAGGTGATGAAACTTACAAAATTTGTTGAAGATGGTTCAAACTTGGCAAGTAGCCCTAACATGGCCTAGGCTTGTCACCCTGAAGATGGTTTAGGGTTTAGGGTTTAGGGTTTAGGGGTTTAGGGTTTAGGGTTTAGGGGTTTAGGATTATTAGGGTTTAGGGGTTTAGGGTTTAGGGGTTTAGCGTTTAGGGGTTTGGGGTTTAGGGGTTTAGGGTTCAAGGTTTAGGGTTTGGCACTGTTCAAACTTGGCGTGTAACAACTAACAATGGTATGCAACCAATCTGAACGTAACATTTGGCATGCATCAAACCAAGTAGCCACTATTCCTAAAAAAACAAATAGCCAGTAATTGCGTTGAACATATCTCGTAATGATCTTTTCCGTGATAAACGGGGCAACAAGCGCACGTTAAGTTGGCTCCGGCTGCTGTGATATGTGGTTGGTCCCGCGGTCGGTGGACATGTTTTGGAAGCCCCCAAAAGATCGTGCATCAAAGCGCATTACTTCGAAATAACTAACTAACCCTACAATCACGAATATATACCTTCCCATTCTAGCGCATATCTACCCTATCTTAACCGTCCCCATCTACTTTGTTTCTCCTCACGTAGCCATCACCGGGATCGGGCCATCGCTTCTCAGTCGACCACGCCGACGCCGTATTAAAAAGGTCTCCTCCACGGCTCCTCCCATCTTGTCTTGTAGTGTTGATTATTGTTTCCATTGATTCGACGAAGAAGTCATTTCCGAAGAGATTAGAAAATCCAACCTTTTCCATAGTTGTGTAGTTCTTTTGTCATGCAAGAGCTTTTTTGATTGATAGTTCGTAGTAGTTGATCGTACGAACTCGTTATGAATATATTTTGTCGGTGGTATTGTTAGGAATTAATTGGATGAGGTTGTGGATACAGTTTTGATAATCCACGTGTGTAAGTCCTATGTCATTGATTTTACGTGGACATTAGTGAAGAATTTTCTTTTAGTTTTTTTCCTTCAAAATTTGATTTAGTCACTTAGATGTGAATTGCACAGATGAGTTTGTTGACATATGAGGTTTGCATGAAAATCAGCAGTGAGTTTGTCTCACATTTCGTGCTATGGGTATATCTGTTGTTGTAGGGACCATGGTCTCAAAGGCGCATAACAATCGTGCGGAGTACGACAAGTCTTTGCATGAAGCGCGCCAGGAGATCGACTTGAAGGTGAGGATCGAGCTGAGGTAGATAAGAAACTCAAACAAGAACATTCATATGCGGACAGGATGATAAAGGAGGAGAGTGAGGAGTTATCCCGTAAGATGGCGAAGATGCGTGATGAGATTGAAGAAAAGTGTAAGCGGGACCGTAAGGGCATGGAAAAGAAGTTTTTTCTTGGCTACAAGGAAATGCATCAAGAATTGCAAAAATACCGGAAGCTTGTGGACAGTATTATACAGACAGAGTGAGTCAGGATGGATGCCAATTTGTTGCAGGCACGTGCGGATATGGATAGTAAGCTGCTACACGAGCAGTCGGACATGGATTATAAGGCCATGTTGGAGAAGGTCCACTTGGAAGGACAGATGTTAGAAGACCGTGCGATTTTACGGCCAAAACTTTAATGCCACAGTAATCCACCCCGACAACATGTCTTCAATTATTCTCCCCTTGTAAGTATCTCGCACCGATTGTACATATTAAGGACCTAGATATTTTATGATACAAACATCTTCAATTTGTGGCTAACCTTATGTCGGCAATTATATATAGTCTAAGCTTCATGAGACGGCACAATCCCCATTCACTCGAGACCATGCAATAGAGTCACCCGTTCAATGACACATCACTCCACCCCAACAACATATCTTCAATTCTCCCCTTGTACGTACCTCGCAACGATGACATACCCAAGATAGGGTATGACCTTTTAAAACTTGTGTGTAAACCCACTGTCGACGTTTCATACATAGGATAAGAAACCTGAGATGGCATAGTCCCCAGTCACTCCACATGAAGGATACATTCCACAAAAGGAGGTAACAACGCCACAATGCTGTTATGCACATAAAAAATTATGTTTGCCCCTTTACTCATTGAATGTATTAACTTTGATGTGAGATACTAGGTGTTGGTCATGGAACTTTTAGTTCATAGGGATGATAATATGTCACATGTCTCGAGATCATACTTTGAGGACAGACAGGCAGAAGTCAGACTTAATGAACCTGGCAAAGTGACCTACGATCTCATTATGAGTGAAATGAGAACTTATTTTGGTTGCAAAATGGGAGCAGAACTGTACTACTTATTACCCGGGTCCGCGTGGAAGCTGCTAGAAGGAATGATCTTGATTGCAGGACCAGATGATGTAGCAAAAATGCTTTCTAATCTAAATGGCAGCAAGACATGTCACTTGTACATTGTGTACAATAGAACTACGTGTCGTTTTCCCGAGGATGACATTGATCTAGAGGTTCAAATTGTACGTGTTACATGCATGTAGTTTATGGATACATCATTTTTGAGTTGTTACTAATACCATTCATATGGTTTTTTATAGGAAGTGGGAATCCAAGAATTGGAGGGCCTTGCTAGAGAGTTGGCGGAGAAAGAAGAAGAACAATGGTTACATTGATGTTAAGCATAAAAAGATTGAAGAACATGGGTCGTCGCCAAGCCCGACACATCCAACGTCCAAATGCAAGAGGTCACTCGATTTTGGCAGCGGAGAAGACCATATATAGTAGGCTGAATGGTTTTTCAACCAGTTTAAGCTTCAAACCAGGATTATTTTATTTCAAACAAAGATATTTTCTGTTTCACACTATGTCCGCAATTATGATACAATTTATTAATGAGACATTTCTTTGAATAACAATGTAGCGAGAATTATGCATTTGTTTTATGATCAACCATATCGTTGTTTTTGAGTTGTTTGTGAGATGGCCTTGCATCTAAACAAGTTGGGAACAACAATGAGTGCAATGCCAGTGTGATAGTTCTAGTGCTTCTGCTTAGTAAATAGCTAAAATATACTTATTGATTGCTAGAACATAAATTTGCCGTTATAGTTCTCACCGCTTTAAAACATCACCCAACGCTCCACCAGCACTATCATTACAACCGCAGTCGCGACGCCTCAGCCTCCTCGCTTCCCACTCCTCTCTCCCACCGCCCACTATTTTGGGGAAAACCAGCGTCGAGGTCAACGCCGTCGCTGACTCCATGGATAACAGCCTCGGATGGCAGAGGGTTGTTGAAGATCTGACCGGAGACGACCACGTCGCCCGCGCCGAGCTGAAGGAGATCGCGTGATGGTTCCCCAGCGTCCAGATGATGCGGATCCATGCACGCGGTCTGGTGAAGGTGATGACCGACGAAGAGAAGGCGCACGCATTCCCTGACGGCTACGTCCTGCCTCCAGCGCTCATCATGCGGTTCGCAATACGGGAGACGCAGTCCGACGATCCCAACCAGCGGGCCCGTTGGTGGATGTATCGTTTGGCCGCTCCGCCGCAGAAGAACACGTACCACGTTCAATCCAGGGCGGAGCGCGTCCAGGAAGTCGACCTCGCCGTCCCTACGCCTGTCAACGCTGCCTACTGGGATAGATTCCAGCCGGAGATGCTCTACCACAATGACAACTCCAATGTTCACTCATCCTCTTATGACGAGGATGAATCCTCTGACAAGGGTGAGTCATCTGACCAAGAGGAGCAAGAGGTTGTTGTCGTCTACGACGACGACCAGGAGGTGATGATGTTTGCGCCCGTCGTCAAGCAGGAGGGAGGCCAAAAGCTCCCAATTAATGTGGAGGCACTACCAGACGTGCCCGACATCATCAAGATGGAGGTTCATGAGGAGCAGCCTATGGTGGAGGACAAGCAGAAGAGGAAGAAAGCAGTGGAGAAGCCTGTTGCAGGGCGGTGTGCTGCTCAAAGCATCTCAATCACCTGAAGAACTGAAGATTCAACAAATCTGAAGATACAATTAGCAAGACTGAAGAAATGAAAAAGTTAGCAGTTAGGTATGCTGATTAGTTATAGATTTCAGCATATAAGTTATCTACAAGTTATCAGGACTTAAGTATTTTGTGTTAAGTGTGTTGGTTGAAGAACCTAAGTTATCTGTACTGAAGTGTTAGTTTAAATAGCTAAGTGTGTTGATCATGTTGTCTTGCTTGACTTGCTGCTGTGTTGTTGTGCCTTACTACTGTGTTGATGTGCCTTGTTGCTATGTGCTACTGATGTCTGGTCTTATGTGTTGCCTAGACCATATATACCATATATGTGCTGCTGATGACTGCTCTTGTGTGTTTTCTGGACCATATATAACATATATGTGTTGCTGATGTCTGCTCTTGTGTGTTGCCTAAAGCATATATAGCATATATACAGCATGCATGCTTTGACCATATATAGCATGGATTCAGTTAACATGGCTGGACCATATAACATATTAGTGTATGTTCTAGAATTCAGTTAGAACATGCTATACTGAGTTAAACTAAAACAAATTCAGTTCAATAAATTCAATGAATTAATCCAGGAGATTCAGAAAACAACAAGGAACATTAATGAAAATGAGACCATCTTCAGACTGAGGAGGCCACTCTCGATCAACCCACTACACATAGTTGCATTTTGATCCTTCCTGCCGATTTAAACAAATAATAGTTCATAGTTTAGGATAAAATTGACATGGCATCATTACCATTGGCTATAAAATTAACATTTTATCACTGGCACTGGCATTGGTATTGGATACTAACCTTCTGTCCACAGCCTAGAAACCTCCTACCACTATCCACATATTCAAAAGCCACTAACTTCTCACACACTTCTTGGTGCTCACATCTAGCACCAAGTTCTGTAGCAAGGCCACTCCATTCAGAGCAGCTAATGGTGGCAAGTGCCTAAAACAAATGGTGGCAGTGCAGTTTAGGAATCCCCCATCTGAACCCTAAACCTAGCCATCTGATTTAGCGGACTTACCGGACTGGTGACTGATTCGCCGTCCGAGGATGAGGTTGCCAAATCGTTCCAGGAAACCATGGTTGCGGAATGGTGGTGGCGGCACCAAGCTTGACGGCGGCAGCGGTGATGTGGAAAAGTGTAGACGGGGTGGAGCTGGGGCAGACGCGAAGTACCCCCCAACCGATTAAATTGAATTGAAAGTGCAGGTGGGGTTCGGTGGACTGCGGGTGAAAAAGAGAAAATGATAGGGGGTTTGGGCAAAACAGTAGGGGGAGGACCGGTCCACCACCTGGCTGCCAGCTGGCGCATTGCGATTGGCCTAGGACTAAATCGTCACATTGGATGCAAGTTGTAGGATTGTGGGGTGCACTTTTACGAGTTTTGGACTAAATCATCACATTCTATGCAAGTTGTAGGACTTGGGGTGCTTTTAACTCCTTATTCCTATTCGAAATACATCGTCATTATTAAAGTTGGACATCAAATGATCACATACAAAATGGAAACGAAAGATGTTGAACTAATACGGTGACATGGCAGTAGAACCACACTTCACTAAATAACGATCACGATGAAATAGAATATAAAGACCACGTCACACAAAGCTGAATGGCACACGACTTTGTGTGGCTCATCGTCGATTCATACTCTATGTAGCCATCAGAGTTCAGCTTCGAGATCCTACAAACAAGAATAGAATAAATCACATGGACATCAATAATGAGTAAAACCCATGCAAAAAATAAATCGATTGTGACCTGGCTTTTCTTTTTGTACCTCTAACAATATAGCACATTTACGTCGATTGTGACCTGGATTCTTGTAATAGCCACGGTTATTCTGTGATCTTGACTTCTTTATCTTCGCCTGCAGCCTTTTCTTTAGTGCACCTCGTCCTGGCACATGCACGGGATCCAGAACCTTATCAACTTTCTCCGAGTGCGGCATCAAAGGGCCAAACCTAATGTTGTTATGCTGAGCATTAGTTGACTCCTTGCTGTCAGCTTGTTCAATACTTGATTGCTTTCCATGATGTGCTCCTTACTCCTCAATGCGCACTCCAAACTTTTTATCCATTCTTTGCTGCTTGGACACAACATAGGTGGAAACTTCTGATCCATCTAGTATCTCTCTGACCTGACATTTGCTGATAGTATCTCTCTGACCTGACCTTAAAGACAGTAGGAGTGAAAACTGTTGCGGCGTGTTTCTCAAGTGGCAAAGTATTTTCCTCTGTAAATGGAAGGGACTGCAATGCTTCGACGTCATGGAGAGCTTCGTTAATCCGTCGCGACGCAAGGCAACGCTCATAGTGCTCTAGCATTTCAAGCAACAACATCTTACCCTCAAGATGCGTATGTAGCACAGAGTTCAAGATCTCACTCCTCTGATTGCTTCTCAATCCTAGGAAACAACGCCCCTCAAGATATGGAGCACACCACAACTTTCTCATCTGATACATCTGATGCAGC